>OU015750.1:112027397-112079729 GCA_907169655.1 Acomys percivali
CCGTCTTCCACTCTCTCCCTCCGTCTTCCACTCTCTCCGTCTTCCACATTCACTCTCCGTCTTCCACTCTCTCCCTCCGTCTTCCACTCTCACCCTCCGTCTTCCACTCTCTCCCTCCGTCTTCCACTCTCTCCCTCCGTCTTCCACTCTCTCCCTCCGTCTTCCACTCTCACCCTCCGTCTTCCACTCTCTCCCTCCGTCTTCCACTCTCACCCTCCGTCTTCCACTCTCTCTCTCCGTCTTCCACTCTCTCCCTCTGTCTTCCACTCTCCCTCCATCTTCCACTCTCTCCCTCTGTCTTCCATCCTCCCACCCATCATCCCTTTATCTATGCATCTTCTACCCTCCATTCTCCACCTTCTGTCTTCCACCTGCTCCTGTGTATCTATCCTTTATTCATACATCAAACCACTCATTCATCAATGCTTTTACCCACTGTTTAATAATGCTTTAAACATAACAAAAGAGGTATTCAGATACTTTTTATGGCAAGTTATTACTGACTGGTAGGACAATTTAAAGGCAATCCTGTCAAAAGAAAAACATTTTCTATAAATTGTTTCAATTAAATATATACTGTCTAGGATGAAAGCGGGAGGGAAGGAGGAGTGGGAGAATACAAGTGATAGGATAACAATTTAGTTGTAATCTGAATAAATTAATAAAATTAAAATTAAAAAAATAAATTAATTCTGAGGACATATATATATATTATCAAGGCTTTGATAAAAATATATAAGATAAAAACTAATTTTAAATATTGCATAAGGAAAGGTTTGTTAAATGTATAGTACTTCAATTTTCCCAGAATCTTCTAAATATATCAGATTTAATTAAGTGCTTCTAAATGATAGATTAGCATGAAAACGAAATAAGTTCTAATCTTTCTGAGATCTATTTGATACACTTCCCAGAAAGTGAACAAGTGAATGGTTTATATCAGTGTTTTAAAAATAAGTCCTTTATAGTTATTTTTAACAAAATTAAAGGTGTACACAATTTGGTTAGAAACTGGTTGAACGATACACAACTGGTATATTTGTAATGAAGAATTACTAAATATTTTTGTTGTTGTAAGGTTTAGACATTTAAAGACTGAATGGTGATATAATAAAACCTATTTCTATATTTAATATCTACTTATTAACATGTGTTTATAACACTATAGAAATTAAAGGGAAAAAGAGGATGATGAACCCATTTCATTATAGCAATAGGTAATAGATACCCATGTACAGATCTGTCTTACAAATTAGGGGAATAATAAAAACAAACACCAGAAAGATGGTTCAGTGGATAAAGAAATGCCATGTAAGTGTGAGGTTGGTGCCCCAGAACCCACATAAAGCCAGCAGGGAAAGCCAGTTCTTCTGCAGTGAGTGGGAGGTGGGACTGACTGTGGGCAAAGGGAGAAGTGCTTTTGTTATCAAACTTGGGGGTGCGATTTACAACCTATATCTGAGGTCACGTCTGGACATTCACACTCTATAAGTCAATGAAAAGAGCCAAAAGAAGGAAAGGGGGATTTATTTATTCAATATGCCACATTGAGATAGGTGACGCAAAGATCTATCAGAGCCCTCAAGTCTGTTTTTGAGGCCTTGAAATGAGATCAAAGTTTAAATAACGGGCCAAAATATGCACACCTAAGCAGTCAGTCATGATATGGTCCAGCCCACCCTTGACCCATCTTCATCTCGGATTCAGTTTCCTCCTGTAGTGCCCAGTAACATCTCTTCTGGGAGAAGAGCTCCCCCTCTGGTTGGCCCTGTTTCCTCCCCCCAGGAGGAGATTCCTGCAGACATTCTCATTTCTTTTGAGATCTATGTTTCAAAGTCTGAGAGTCAGATGGACACACAGAGACTGCACATCTTTTGCAAGGCCAGTTTCCCTCTGAGTTCTGATTTTTAGGGCTACAAGTAAAACTCTGTGGACTAGCTAGAAAACATGGAAGCCATGATGAACAGGGTGACGGACACACACAGTGCTGGCAAGTGTAACAGAAACTGAGTCAAGCAATAAGAAACAGACGGTTTTAAATAACTAAAAATGGCCTTTTACGTGAGTCACTAAATAACAGCAAGGGAGAGCAGATCACAGTTTAACATTTGTTTTACTACTTTAACTTCATTATTTATGCTATGGCAATACCATATCTTGCAAGCCAAAAATTCATTATTATATTAACTTAAAATGTGCAAAGAACTATACAACTCTACTACCTTTATGGGATATCCAGGCAGAAGAGTTTGAAAATTACTGACTAGTGTGAACAGAGGCCAAATTTACCATGGAGCTGATCAGTATAAACAAAGATGCACAAAACATAACAGGCTTGACCTTAAGCACCAACTGGCAAGAACAACCATTCCATTGCCGATGCAGAAGCAGACCTGGAGACAATGCTGAAATGCAATGTTTTATTTTATCTACAGATGAAATATTTTTCAGAGGTAAATTTACTTTCTATTTTTATATTGAAAGTTTTCAAGCAGTTTTGAAATTTCACTTACATTAACAAAATGTAATAGTCAAGAAAAATAGCTCCTTACACTAAGGAGGGAAATCTAGAACTGTGTGAGGCTGTTCCATGATTAAATCCCCCTGGTGCATGTCTCTGCCTCCCAGACACTGGCTTGCTCACCACTTGTAACTACAATTAACACAAATTTTGTTCCATTTTTCTTTTAATGGCTGTCATAGTTTCAATTTCTTTATTTGTTACAAATAAGGTTTCTGTGTAATCTTAGACATAAAATAACTATAAATAAATAATCTTATTGAGTAAAATAAGAGGAAATACATGTCACTGTGAGGTAATATAAATTATTGACTTACGAATTCAATATTTGTAAAGTTATAGTCTACAGACAGCCTACAT
The DNA here is from genome assembly GCA_907169655.1 of Acomys percivali. NCBI lineage: Eukaryota > Metazoa > Chordata > Mammalia > Rodentia > Muridae > Acomys > Acomys percivali. Next base: position 112,030,279 of record OU015750.1, read on the forward strand.
GAATCTGCACTGGTAGCACAGGTGGAACAGTGCAGGTACAGAGTGAGCACTCGTTGATGACAGGACTGGGATTAGCACAAGTTTACAAACTATACTTTCAGCTCACTTAGCAAAAAGTCACCATTAATGATTAGCCAAATGGTCAGTTAGACAGGGAAAGGAAAGCTTAGAGTGTAAATACAAAACCATTTACAAGTACACCTGCAGCTCTTCAGCAAAGTCTCCGGCGGTGGCTCAGAGGGACCCTGGAGAGTACAAGCTTGAACACAGAGGCTCTCAGGCCAGGGCTGCTTCTCTACTTTCGAGCTGTGATGCTTAACTTTTGAGGACTTTCAGCTCTTCAAACATAAAGTGGTATTATTTTTTTTATAAGGATCTTGGAAGGATTAAATGGCTTGCCTACATATAATTTTTTATATTAATGTACAGTTTATAGTAAGCATTCAATAAATGGTATTAACTATTGCTAAACAATAAAAAGTAACTTTTTTTCAAAATAAATTGGGAAAGAGCTTTTTTTTTACATCAAACTGCATTATATTCATAAACAACATTGAAATTATTTTTTAAGATCTCATCTTGGTTTCTACAGATACAGAGAGATTGGTACTCTCAGGCATGCTAGTGGAAATGTAGGAATGACAAGGCACTTGGAAAAACACTCAGGCATTTCTTCAAATAATTAGTCACAGAGCTACCTTCTGCCTCAGTAATGCTAGTCTTATGTGCCTATTAAAACTGTCTCCACATTAAAAACGAGCACGTGAACGCACTTTCTGGCAGCCTCTTGGTGGCCGAGAGGCAGAAAGCACTGGGAGCTGCCTGGCAAGTGGATGAATGCGCACATGCAGTGTAAACTCACTGTGCCTGCTGCTGCCTTTAGGCGGTAAATCACTGACTCATACTCACACCTGGATGAACCTTAGGAACATTATGCTCAAGGAAAGAAACAGGGCAGGAAATTATGTCTCCTGTACTATACCATTCATGTTTAATGTCCAGACCAGGCAAACTAGAGACAGACACTACAACAGTGGGAGCCTTAGGAATAACTCCCTGTATTCCACAGCTAATGGAAGGCTTTGGGAGAAGCGAGTTACTGATACAGCCCAGAGACTTCCTTTTATGGATAATGAAAATGGCCTAAAGTGCTGGATGTGGGGGTCCGAAGTCCAAGACCAGCTTGGGCTACACAGTGAGTTTGAAGTCAGCCCACTGTGCAGGAGGAGATTCTGTGTCAAAAAAAAGAAAAAAGGAAGTCTAGTTGGTTGTGATTATAATTGAAAAGCTGAATTGCTGAACACTGGTGAAGCTTATGCTATTTTAAAAGGGTGAGTACTGCAGAGAACTGATTACTGGCTGCTAGGGCGAGTGAGTTATAGTCAAGCGAGGCCATCCTGTGTTTCGCTGCCCCCGTCCTGAGACAAGCAAACATCTATCAACCACTGAGAGTTTTATAATAAGCAAACAAACGTCACACCCTTCATTTTAATTGTCACTTTACCTGGCACTTGTGAGGACTTACACAACTTGGAAATGTCATCTTTGCACTTCTGTGTTTGCTTTTATGACATGGCAAAGATTTGTTGTTAAATATCTCAGAGTTGCAATACCTCAACCTGCTCTAACGGAGCAAGAAGGGTGTGAATGGTATGAAAACAGGAGGGAGATATTTCAATGCTTAATAATAAAAATAACTCAAATGACTCACACTGTTCTAACGTTCATATGCTTGCAAACAGTAGTAAGATTCAGACAGAGTCACTGGTGACACTGAATTTCATTAACTGCCAATAAATGTATTTACTAAATAAATAACTCTGTTAGCCACAGAGATAAAGTGGGGGCTCAGGAATGAATAACACAGCCTACGAACAGGGAGGCTAAAGTGGAACTTGAAAGTGGTGCACACTGTATTCAGGCTTGTGCATACCACAAACAATGCCCTGAAAAAGAGCAGGCCATGGGGAAAGCTGGGACCCACATCTGTCAAGGCCTCACTTATGACTGACAGAGAAACAAGCATGGCAGAGGTGCCTGGCATAGGCTAAAGCCTATGTTACTAGTTATGCTTCTAGAAATCACTACGTATCTTTTAAGCACAAGGTTGTCACTTGTGTAAGAATGTATTTGCATCAGTGAGCAAACTCCAGCTGGTCTGATGTAATCATGGGAACTTGGTATTCCTTGAAGCCTTTAACAGGCTGAGCTTTCTCTCCCATGAAAGGATTATGACATTAAAGCAATATATTAATGCAGAGTATCCTGGCCATTGCACACACTGGAAGTGTGAGTGAGAATTACTAAAAAGAAGCCATGCCTGCAGAAACTGATGGAACAGCAGGGCTGTGGGGAAGTTGGAATGTTGCAGGTCCAGAGGAGAGCTACCTATCTTTGGGCTAGCTCTATCCCTCCAGAACAGGCACCTTTAGGGCTGAACTAACACGTTGTGACCAATAGATAGAAACATTTTGGGATCTACTAGCAGGTTACCAGCTTTCACCAACCCCAAAGCTAAAACTATCATCACATAGCATCGTAAGCCTATAGAAAACCTCCCCCATCTTTTGTAACCACCTCTCTGATGTACACACCTATGTATTTTTAACTTGCCTTGATTCGCGATTCTTTGTTCTGTAAAATTATAAAACTCTGTGAAACTGCTCCCATACTGCAATATGGAATTAGAAGTGACATAAATCCTTGTTCCTGGGTTATGGTCACTCAAATGGCTCCAGAACAGACTCTCTCTTATTCCTTTTAAGATGAGAAATGTGGTTTTTGCATAGGCAAAAGGAAAACCCTAAAATCTCTACATGTCTATACTCTAAAAGGAATAATATTCAAGCAGTTTAGGGTTATGACTGTGTCTCTGGAGCCAACAGTTACCTTATGAATGTGATATTAGACATGTGAATGAATGTCCATGGCATCCCATGACAGCTCCAGTCCCACAGTGTGAACTGATGTAGGAACACCAGCCCCTCTACCTGACCTTGATGACAGAGAGGGGGGGGAGGAAGAGGGAGAGAGAGAGGGAGATGGGGGAGGAAGAGAAAGAGAGGGGAGAGAGGAGGGAGGAAGAGGGAGAGAGAGAGAGAGGGCAGGGAGAGAGGAGGGAGAGAGAGAGGTGGAGGAGGGAGAGAGGGGGAGGAAGAGGGAGAGAGAAAGAAAGAGAGGGGGTTGGAGGGAGGAAGGAAGGGAGGGAGGGAGGGAGAAGGAGAGAGAGAGAGAGAGAGAGAGAGAGAGAGAGAGAGAGAGAGAGAAAGAGAGAGAGAGAGAGATATTTATGCCTCCAATATGAGCTTTAAACTGTACATCCAGAAGTAATAGAGTTATGTGCCCCCCCTTGCCAAAAACCGTCCTCCAGGTCCCTGTGGAACCACAGCAGTGTGTTCACTAAGTGGCCCAGTAAGATGAGCAAGTATGTAACTAGTCTACATGATGATCACAGGGCTACCACCCTAATGGTCAAGAGTCAGGTGAAATGAAAGCTTGCTTAGGACAAGATATGTAAAACTCTTCTTTGAACACATTGGTACTTGATATGATACAAAGTCCCAGCATGCATCTGTATAAGTCACGTAGCCCCCAGGCTATAGTTTCCTCCTTTATCAAACTAAGACTACCTTCCTAACTTACTTCAGATGATTCCATGTTGGAAAAGCAGAGCAGGATGTTCAAGAGTGTACAAAGCAAAACTATTCCATTAAATTATATTAATAGTAACAATGCACAGTAAGAAGCAGAATCCAGACCTTGCTCTTGAGAGACCATTCTCCATGGGTTCCTTGGCTTTCTGCAATCTCCTCAGTGCCTCACAGTTGGAATGTGTAAGGATATTTGCACAGAAAACCTCCTTGGAAAACTTAGACAGTATCTTAAGACATTTGGCTTCCCTGAGCTTGGGTCTCTTCTTAACACCAGCCAGTGTGTGCAGCTGATACTACACTCTGTTAACTTAGTTGTATTGGAATTGGGGCTTGTAAGATGGCAACACCATGGCTGCTGCAATTGCTATGGGCTATAATCTGCCTCCTGCACTGATCGGGGTGTCTTCAGCATTTTGCCATCATGCATGAGGCTGTGGTGGGCTTGGAAGGTAAGTGGGAAGGTCCCGACATTTCCCTCTGTCTCTGAGCTCAGCGGCACATTTTTAACATGAGCTGGCTTTTGTTTTAGCTGTTGACTCTTATAAAAGACATTGTAAAAATAAAATGAAAGTGAACACTTGGCTGAAATCAAATACAAATCTTTCTTATAATAAAAAAAAATGCCATGTCCTTTTTGAAATAAGAAGACATCCCCGACTTAAGCTTTAAAATATATGTTTTCTCAAGAAGTGCATTCCATAGAGAGGAGTCTAACAATCCTGTTGCCTTGTGTGCCAGTTTGAAAGAGAGTCAGCGCTGTTTTCCTCTCCCTTTGAAAACTTGTGGGTGCTGATTAGGAAAGGACAACATTATGTTCACACCTAAGATGTGATCAAAATTGAATGTGTCTCAGTCGGGAACACACTACTACATTAATAGAGGCACACACAAAAAACTAATAAATAAATTTTATAAAGCACTGTAGATCAAGGATAAAGTGTTTTATTCACTTTCCCCAGTTTTTAAAATCATTTATCATAGTTTTATTTTCATTTTTGAAGAAAACAGTGAAGTCTGAGATGATTTCTTTAAACAACACAGCACTTGCATACATAGCGGAATAAGCCTTCAAAGTCACATCGTGTTCCATTGCGAACCCATTCACAGTGACTGCTCCGACACCTCCCGCCATCGCTCCCTCCTTGCCATCGCCCGCTCTTGGCCCCTCCCTTCCCACTATGTCTTCATCTTTCTAAGTGGCTGGAGTAAGGCGGAGGATGACAAGCAGTGGCTTTCAATACACGGGACAGGGCCTCATTCAGCATGCTCTCACCCCAACTGACAGGCTGCTCACCTAAGAATCCCCCAACTTCTCCAAAGACAACTCTATCAACAGTTTCACTGCGGGTTAGCCTGTCGTGCCTGGTACCACTTTAATAAATAGGCCCAAGAGAAGGCAGTGGGTGGTCAGAGCACTTAAGTGCTCTAAGAAGTGAGCTGGCTCATCTCTCCCTTTCCACACTACATAACAAATCAGCCGTGTTCTGGTGCTGCTTGTATGATGCTCCTTCATTATAGGGAGCTTTGTTGCTAACTTACTTGCAAGGCAGACTATAAGCGTTAACAAAGCTTCTCTTTATCAAGGGTTCATCTGCTATAATAGGGATTCTCTACTTGCCTTTAAAGGAAACTTCTAGAAATGTTATGCTGTTCATTACACTATCAATATGCATTCGTATGATCAACCCACAGGACTCTGAATTTTTGTTCAGAAGCACTCAGGTAGGTCTCATTTTAGTGACACAGAGCCTCATAAACGCTGCTAGCTTCATCCTTCCAAAGTGCAGAATTTTAATGTATTTTAATTATGTAACCATCATCACTGACTAGCCTCAATTATTTTATCTCCACCTCGCCCCCAAATTCCCACTCCCCAAATCATTCCACATTCTTCCCTTTCTTCAGCCCCTCACAATCATTAATAATTTTGTTGTTTCTATGGATTTGTCTAGTTTGTGCTTTTCATATAAAAGTAGTCATGGAGCTGGGCATAGTGACACAAGCCTGTAATCACAGCACTCTGGGAGGCAGACGCAGGCAGATCTCTGTGAGTTCGAGACCAGCCTGGTTTACAAAATGAATCATGGACAGCCAAGGCTACAGAGACCCTGTCTCGAAAACAACAACAACAACAACAACAAAAAGTAGCCACCTTTTACGTGGGGCTTCTTTCACCGAGCTCACAGGTTTCAAGGTGTCTACATTAACATGAGTCTGTTCTATTACTATTCATGAAAGAATGACATTCCATTATATCCAATGATCAACTGACAGACATTTGAGTTGGTGCTACTTTTTTGGCTAAAAATAAAAAGTAACCTTGCTGTGAATATTCTGTGAACTAGTTGTCTTGAGGATATGTGTAGACACTGCCTAGGAAGCTTCTGTCAGACTAACGAGATCAGGTATGTTCATTTGCATCTCTCGGTTGCAGGCTTGTGCTTAGTTAAGACACAAGTATATCCTCAGTTCCTTGCTGTGCACACGGCTGATTATCCTCGATTCCTTACAGGTGATGCTGCTGTCACTGGTCATCACAATCCTTACTCAAGATTCACAATGGGATATGCCAGGAAAACAGCCTTCTTGTTATAATTTTCAAATATATCTCATATTTCCTTGATTCCATCTTATACTTTAGCCAGTTCCAATATGTTCTCCTTTAACTCAGATATGAGTTTAAATTTTAAATTATAACATAAAACTTATTCACATTGAGAAAGTAACTGAAGACTACACTGAAGTCATAAAATATGGGCTGTAGGCATTTACAGATAAATCCAAATCATGGTACAGCTAGAAGCTAAAGAAGTATATGAGGATGTTTAAATAGGTGCTAAGTAGATGCTATAACATTTATGACTGCATCCTCTCTAAGTGTGGAGTTTGTGGCATTAAGTACTTCACTTTTGTGCAACAATTACCAGCACCCATTTCCAGGATGTTTTCATCATCACAAAAGGAGACTGTGCCCATTAAACACTCAGTCCCTATTATGTAGTCGCTGGCCTCCACCACTCCACTCTGTGTTTAAGGAATCTGACTACTGGAGGTTTCAGGCAAACGGACTCATGCAATGCTCAGCTGTCTGTGATGGGCTCATTTTCTAAGTCTTCAGTGTCACATGCTGCACCATGTGAGGGTTCCTTACATCCCAGGGCTCAGTACTACCCACTGCTATCAGGCACCTATCTGCTGTCAGACACCTAGGCTACTTTTGTCTCATGCCTTTGTCAACAGTGATGTTGGGAGCACAGCTGTATACATGTGGACTTGTGCCTTGCTTTCAGGGCTTGCTGGTGATATATTCCCAGAAGTAGAATTGTGGTCAGAGAAGCGCACACACATACTGTGTTTCTAGGGAACAGCCTTATTAGTAGACTCAAGTTAAGCCAAGAATTCTAAACAAAAATCTGATATATCACAAATGCATGTAAGATTTGGTCATTTGTCATAGCAAGGTTTAGATTAGTGAGTATAGATGTGTTCGTGTAGATAACAGTATTAATAACTTTCTCAACTATAACCACACAGGCTTTAAGAAATTAACAGACAAGTCACATGCTCTGCCTTGCTACCAGCATAAGCTTTGTCATCCATTCAAAGTGGTATGAGCTAGTCTCTGATGAAATTCACCCTTAATTTCAATATTAAATTACACTAGCATTAAAATTACTTAGTTTCCTGATAGTATTAGAAAAATGTATTCACCGAATGAAGTAGAAAAATTTCAATTTCTTATTATTGCAATAAGAAAACCCAAGTACAAAATTATCAGAGAGGCTGGGCCCTGTCATTAGGGATCACTTGTGGGGCAGTACCTTATCGGGATGTACAATGTCAAACATTATGGAACATACTTTTACATTTTTTTGACTCATTGTTTCATAATTTTGTCAGTTACTATAAGTGCATAGGGCAGTAAGAACAGAAGGTAAAAGAAGTAAAGATAATAAGTGATGGAATACTCTAGAATCATTAAGACATAAAAGACAACTTTTAATGTCACCTCCGTGGGAACTCCTCCAGATTGGACATACGTAGCTGAAGAGTTGAAGCTAATATCCACATATGAGAGAAAGTATTGGTTGTCTTTGTCCCCGAGTCTAGATTACCTCACTCAGAATGATTGTTTCCAGCTTTATCCATTAACCCACGAATTTTAAGTGTTCATTATTTAAAGTTTTATTGATTTTTATTTGTGTGCCTGGGGCTCACGGAGGCCAGAGGAGAGGAGAAGATCTCCTAGAATTGGAGTTACAGATGGGTTGTGAGCTGCCATATGGGTGCTGGGAATTGAATCCAAGTGCTCTGTAAGTTCAGCCAGTGCTATTGGCTACGGAGCCATCTTTCTGTCCCAAGTTTGTTTTTCTTAAAAGCTAAATACTATTCCATTGTGGAAATATATACACTGTTATTATCCACTCATTGTTGATGGATATCTGGCTATTTATTTCCTGTCTATTCATCTCTCATACGAGAAACTTTTTCTTTCTTTCTTTCTTTCTTTCTTTCTTTCTTTCTTTCTTTCTTTCTTTTTCAGGAGATGATTATTGACAATGAGAACTAAAGCTGGACAAGATTCAGAGAAAAGAAGACTCTAGTTTCCAGCCCTAAACAAGACATCTCCATCACAACCCCTCTTTCCAAGTCTAGTTGATCACGGCCGAGGAGGGGGTAGAGGGACTGTAATAGCCAGCGGCAGGGTAAGGCTACAAGGACAGCAGCGCTTTCTGGGTATAGCAAGGCAATTGCACATAGGAATTCACAGCAGTTGAGACGGCATACAAAAACCTCGGCCAGCTCAAGCCACACGAAGTCCCTGCACGAGAAAAGAGGTAGGCACCAGGTCTCGCTGCAGAGATATTGGCAATTGATAACACTGGGACACGGAGAATCAGTTGTCTTTAAGGATATGGCCCCTGGTAGGTTGCCCATGCTCTGATGGAAAGCCACACATGCAAGAGTGTATAGATAGCATCAACTGTACTTGATGGTCCTAAAAAAAGAAAGGACACAATGGTGGAAGCACAGTTCCAAAGATATCAGCATGCAAACTGATCCTTTTCTTGGAGGCATTATCTATCTAGTGTGGGGTGTGTGTGTGTGTATGTGTGTGTGTACAAACTATAAGAAAGTAGAGGGTGTTAAAATTCTATTAATTATATAAATAGGTTTGAGTGTTTCAATTATACATATTAATAGGGAAATTTGGCACCAAAACATAATATATGGAAATTTAGTCAACATTAATTGGTAGCTCTTATGTGGCCTGCAAATATAGTAAAATTAGTTTAGAGCAGAATGTGGTGATATTTTTATCAGAGCACCACATCCATGCTTTAGTCTCACTCTTTCTTTCTGTCTGCAGCCCCTGGATATATGGAGACTGATATATTCTAATGTATTCCTGTATATCAATATTTTTATTATGTTATTTCTTCTGGTGACAACTCCAAATAATAACTGGTTGGAAAGAAAATATCAGAACCACTAATATTTTTGCTTTTTTGTCATGCTTGTAAATATATATTTTTATGTTTGTAACAGAAGCTAATAATGAAACACGCCTAGCTTATTGCTTCAGGATTGATTGCAGAAATAGCTCCTACCTTTCTTATGGTGTAGAAATATACACATGTTATTGATGAAGCATGGCTGTGATAGATTACTTGAAGAAAATAAATTTCCTTGCCTCCGTGTCTTTGTCCTCACAACTTGAGTTATGGGGTCCTTGGGTGTGTCTCCAGGAGGCAGTAGGGATCATTCATGGCATTGGTTCTGTGCCAACACTTAACATTTACCTGTGCGCCAGACACTTACTATATTACTTTTAATTGTGAATGAAATTCAACATATCACTTTTTTTATATGCCACCCTAAAGTCCACTTCTATCACAGAATAAAATATCTGCTGGTACAGTCTTTGTTTTCCTGTAATTTTTCCTCTTTAACACTATCCATTTGTTTAAGGCTACATGAATTGTGTTGATTTCTCATTGTTAAAAAACATAACAGAGAACTATTTGTTTATTTCGAGAAATAAGCAGCTAGCAAGGTATCTCCCATTTCTTTCCCAATTTCTACATGAGTACCAGGTTGCATAAAGAAGCACACCCGGTCTCTAGAAACACCCAGGTCTAGCTGCTATGACTAATTCCCATTAATCTGCTGCCTTGTGTGTCCACTAGCATCACAGGCCTCTGCTAAAGTGTGGACTTCTTGAGGAAACCCTATCAACTGCACGACTTGAAGTCACACCTGACGCCCTAGTTGGCCCATGCAGACACTCCTTCCCTTCACTCTTACTCACTGCAACACTCATTGACATCGGACTATGTCATCCATAGAGATAAACTTTTAACCCCTTTTCGCTAGTCTGTCGTAAGCACCTGCCACATGATAACTGCACAGTAGTTACAAACTGAGTACTTAGAGTACGGAATGCATTCATCAGACATGAATGGACCTATCTCATGTTACCCTAACGTGACTGCCCTCACTGCCTCCATCCTAGCTCTCCTCCTCCGTCTTTTCTGAGAGGGTGCAGGCTATCCATAGTAGAAGACTCCAGCCAAAGTGTGGGCGTTGTCACCAGCTGATCCCCTTCCTTTATGCTGGTAGGTGGGTCTTTGATTCTATGTCTAGAGCAGGCCCTGGGCTTGGTTCCTTCCAACTCCTCTGTCTTCCTCTACTTCTCACACTCTTCTTTTGGTCCTTCGTCCTTTGTACTTCCCCTGATCAAGAAAAGTCACAAGTCTCCTGAGAGAAAAATAAACTCGTACTACTTCCTACTGAAGCTACTCAGTGTCTTGACTTCATTCACAGATTGAAGCATGTACTGATTTCCACAAGCGACAGGGTGTCTCATCCCTCATCAAACTCCACAGGGCAACTACACAGTCCACCAAACTCTATCTCTATGAACCTGACTTCTAAGTTTCTGGAAAGAACAAAGTTCTGTCTAGATGGTAGGTTGATAACTTATGCCTCCTTCTTTCTGGAGCACTCATTCCTCCTGGAGCACTCATTCCTCTTAAGTACTAGGCTCATCATTTCCACTGGACAACAGTTTCCTAAATGTGCTCTTCACACATGCTCTTCCTGTATGGCCCTAATTAAGTCCCACTTCCCCTAAGCACTGTCTCTCCCACTGACTGCTGCCACAGTCATAACTTTAGTGGCTTACCTGCTATCTATTAAAAAGAAAAGCTTGAATAGAAAGTGGACGGGACTTTGACACTTTGTGTTCACAGAAGCAAATAAGATACCTACCATATACAAACAGTCCCATAAATAGCAAATGGGTAAATACATTCTTCCTCGCCAGACAGTGTACATTCACCTCTATAATTAGAGGGCTTAAGACCAAAGGGTCAGGTTATAAATACTGAATGAAGTGGATGCCAAAACCTAGAATTTTCACTGATCTATGAGTATCACCCAGACAACTTTTCATTGATCCTATTGTACAGTAAGTGGACTAAGAGAAAATGCAGAATTCACAGGATTGACATCGCAGTGTCTGTCAAGTGCCAGGGAAAGTGTGTGGTGACTTGGGTTGGCAAGTGCAGAGTTATTATTCTTCAACATTTTGGTAGGAAGTTATCTTCAAATTTTCCAAATTTTATCTTTGCTTTAAGTATGCAGAAATGGTGTTGGAAAACAGCCTGAGAGATTTAATATATATTTCTTCAAAGCTGCAAATGTCTGTTGGCATAGCCCACCATTAGGTATTGAGCCAGTGATGGAGCAATAACAGACCTCAGTGGGAGTTGGTCGTTTATATAGAACGGTATGCATGTTATCCAGATCTCTATAAATTGTTATTAGAAGTTATTTAATATTAATGCATTGAATGAATATACCTAGAGCATATTAATATCAGTATCATAGGAAATTGTAGGGATAAAACAGAGCATCAATAAATTGATATCCAAGAGGTGATAATAGTCTGAAAAGGCTAAATAGCTAAATAAAATTAAACTTAGATAAACATGAGGCCCTTTTGAGTCCAAAATACACATAACAGAAACATGAAGCAAATTACTCATTAAATTCCTTAGGTGTTAAGGCTTATGGTACCTTGAATAAAGAATGTTCTTAGCCAAGCATTGTGGTACATGCCTTTAATTGCAACACTCTAGAAGTAAAGGCAAGCAGATCTAGACGAATTTCAGGCCAAACTGGTCTATATAACAAGTTTCAGACCAGCCAAGTCTACATAGTGATCCCTATCTCAAAAACACAAAACAAACATCCTTATTTCAGTATAGCGAGCATAGAAGCTCATCCTGAATGAGTGACTCTTCTATAGCTATCTATAAGAGAGCAACCAGGCAAGGAGGCAACAGAATAGCCTGGGCCCATTGTACTTGGAAGGGTTCCTCACATTGAGAACAACCAGTTAGAAGAGACAGATAAAAAGCAACAATGATGCAATATTCTATGCAAGAGTTTTCCAGACACCAGTGGGTGGAGTATTAAGAGATGTGAGCAAATCTTGAAAGAGGAAGGAGGTTCATAGTGACAATAGTCAAAGAGCAAGTGTATAAATACCTCCAGGACACAGAACACTAGGAAACCACACAAACTGCATAGGAGACTGTAGTTCACTGTAAATGATGTGCACATATTGGCTAACATAGTCTATGGAAAGAGCAAACATCTCACAGGAAGTGACTCCTCATACATCCTTTAGTAGGATGTTTTCTTGAGAAAGATGTCATACTTGAAATTTGGATACTGAATGAATCATAGAATTAAATCATACATGGACTCTAAGTCTTAGTATTTTAGGATTATTAAAATAGAGTATATGAAGTTAGGAAGAATGGATTTTCACCCATTCAATTTAGTTATTAGGCAATGTTTTAGGTTATGAACTCAAGAACAAACTTAGCTTGGCAAAACTCTACCCTCATGAAGACTTCCTTACATGGTGGGTGTGAGACAAAAGAAAATAGAAGAATAATACACTAATTTTTCTTTCTGTTTGATAAGCACATTTGTGGGTATTTTAAGGCAAAGCTATACTTAAGGCAGTTCTACACTTTCAGGTAGGACGTTATTATGGAAAGAACTTTTCTCCTTGTTGTTGTTATAACAATCACTGACCTCTTGGCTTTATCCCCATTGCATCTTCTCCTCGTCTCTCTACTCCATTATTCCACTCATCATTGCTTCTAATGCAAGTACTAAAATGTATTAGGTCACTTGCTAAATATTAGATGCTAATATTTTCCCATAGGTAGTAATTCCTATGAATTAAAATATTCTGCTTTTAAAGCTTTTAATAAATGTAGACTAGTTGCTGAAATTTATAAAGAAGAAAACCAAGTACAAGTTGTGTGCGTTTCTATTCTTTTGATAGCACAATACAACAAGCATGCATACTGATGCAGACTTAGACAAAGGTTGTTCCAAATCTGTTGGCATGTGTGTAGGACTTTAATTTGTTACACTATTAAAATCATCATCACAGTAGTCTTTTGAAACTGGTTAAACAAATCCCTCCACTGGGGTGGTAGCCATCCTTTTGGTCTAACTGGATTTAAGGAGATGTAACAAGCTATCATCATCAAATGTCACATGCTGTGCTGGGCAACTGGTATGTGTGCACATATGCATGTGTGCATGTGCACGTGCGCGTGCACACGCACACACACACCAAAAAATTAAGTTGATGCAAACCAAATCAATTATATCACAGAAGGTCATTTGGATGAAATACAGGAAAACTCTAGAATATTCTTAATGATTCTTTATGATTTAAACATATGAAAATTTATTTCATAATCTAATCTTTGTCATATCTAGAGTAAGAAATCTCAGTTTCCTGCTTTATAAATAATTTGGAATTTTATAATTTATTTCCAAAGCTGTCTAGAGCAAGGTAGAAATCAGCATTATAGAAACCTGCTAGTACCTTTGTTTAAAGAGTGAGAACTTGTAATGCCCTTATAATAAATGTTTGAATGTTCAGCCACCTCTTCAGTTTGTGCCTAACTGCCTCAGCCACTGACTTCAGATCTAGTGACTGGTCATAGTCACTGAACTGTGGATAAGTTCTCAGACCTATTCTCTCTCAGTCCTGCCTGCTCAGTCCTTGGGGACAAAAGCATCAATTATTGTTAAACCTATCATTACACACACACACACACACACACACACACACACACACACACGCACACACACACACACACACCCCTTGCCTAATTTTAACTTTTTCAACTCAAGAAGCCCCAGCTTTCTCAAATATATCTTCATAAAATATTACTCCTTTTTTTTTTTCTTCCCAGAAAGTCTCAGGAGCTTTTGCAAATCTTCGAGTGTTTCTAGTAAGGAAATCCTGTGGTTTTAACTAGGGACTGGAGGCAATCTTTTCTGTCTGCAAGTAAACGATGCCTGATCCTTCATCAGTCTCTTAGGTCAAAGTGTCAGACCAAACCAGTGCTCCCAGGGAGGAGGCTGGTGAGCCTTGTCATCCAGTGAACACACTTGAAATACTTTCCTTAAATGTGTTTCTTTCCCTTTGCCAGCACTGAACTCTATATTATATATAATGATTTCTCAATGCCTAGATACAAGTGATGGCATTTGTGTGCCACTCATTTAGTTTTCCTGGTCCCTGGAACACTTCTGCGCCATGGAGGACAGTGCAGGCTGAGGATGCGCACTACATATGCAAGTTTTGATTTTCTATCATCTATAGTACACATGAATGGTGGACATTAAGGTTAATATTTTATATATAGCCAATATTTAATTAATGTGAAAAGAATTTCTAAGAATGTGAATTCTTTGATTGGGGCAGAGGTTCTGGCTTTTACACATTTTACAATATAGAAAAACATAACTGAGACTGCACCTGTGTGATAACGGCTGCCATGTTGGCAGGTGTGGTTCTAAAGCCAACATGTCAGGCACATGTTGATGGAGACTTTGGAAACTGTGGATATCTACATTCTCAGGATATTTTCTATTCTTTAAATATCTGCCCTATATGAATGCATTTATCATAAGATTACTTTGTATTTTATAGTGATGAAAATAGCTGAGTCCCATCAGCCTTTCAGATCTAAGAGCAATTAGCATATGAAACTGATTCTCTACCTCTGGGGAAGTTTATCCATAGTATACCATTTTTTTTTTTATTACACTGTGTTTGTGTGTGGGGGTGAGCACGGGCTTTGGTGTGCATGTGGAGGTCACAGGACAACTTGTGTGAGTTCACTCTCTACCTCTACTATGCGGTCCCAGGGACTGAACTCAAGTTGCCAGACAACAAGACTTTAAAAGCTGAGTCATCTTGGCAGCCTAGAACATTGCATGTGAAAGGTGATGTGTTAACTTCAGGACTGCTGGCATGTTGGTGTCACTAGGAACAGAAAGCCATTTTCCCATTCATATGGAAGTTGCAACAGTATTATTCAAATGATTTAATATCTTCTAAAGAAGAAACTATAGAAAATTTACATAACTTAATAGTGAAGATGGAATATCCATCTTAACCTAACATTAAGAATGACAAGCGGGAGATAAGCCAGCATAATATATCTTATTTATTTTCTAATAATGCAGCTGGGCCATTCTGCATGCCTAAAACTTCTTTAACCTGTCAGGAAGAGTAACCTATATACATTTAATTCTTATTTGCACATATTAAAAGAATAAATTGTGAAAATGTATTTCAACATTTCTTTTTAGAACCTAACATAATTTTTGTTTTAGTTTATTTTTTAGTGATAAGTCCCAAATACCATTTCAACTTCAAAGAGGTCAAATAATCAAAGAAAAAAATTGAAGAGGAGGAATAGCTGTCTGTTACCATATTATAAACATGATCTTCAAGTACGTGTTTTCTATGAAATCACAGGAAGGTGAATATAAAATGTATTAACATTTTTGCAACTAAATCTTTCTTTTTAAAAAAATGCTCTAGTAAATGTAAATGCTGCACATGCTATGAGAAGCAGTGTCCTACAGTCAAAGAAAAGTTTGAGGGCAAACAAAGCAGTTCCTTGGGAAGTCAACTGTATGGCAACATCCAGAGACAGGCTTGATTTGGATAGGTGGAGGCTGTAATGACTAGGTTCCTAAAAGAGGATTATCAGGGGGAACCGCAGAGACCAGATAGGTGGGAAGGACCACACTTCCTGCAGGTCCCCACTTAGTAAAGGGCAGACAGGAGGGACACAAACAGTGTCTGGTAGGAGATGTCCAGGTGGGAAAATGATAAGGCTAAAGAGCAAGTGACCAGGAAGCTCATCAAGGAGAGTGCTGGAGATGGGACACCTAAACACCATGGAGCTGAGCTGTGGGATGCCCTAAGCCCAGGGTTACAGATTCAAGGTGAAGAGGCAAAACATACTGAGCTCTTTATTGCTTTTGAGAAGCTTTTAAAGGTAGACTTTTACACAATACAATTGTATCTGAGAATAATCCATTTCCTTGTCTTCTTTCATTTCTTCTTAGACGAAGTCTCACTATGTGCTGCACTCATGGGAGCTCAGGATGGGACATCATGTCAGCTCATCCTGCCTTACTTGGAGGATGGTCTGCTCTGTGAAGAGCTTAAGAAGTTGGCCCTGTCAAGCTGCGAGCCATTCTGACTTATCATGAGCTGTCCTGGCCTTTCCAGGCTCTGCACTACTCAATCTCTCTTTTGGCAATGAGCAAATGCAATGTTTGTTTGGGCTCATTGGTTTTGCTTGAAGAGGCAGCCTAGCGCCCACAGTGTTCAATAAGAATCACTAAGCGTTAGCACAGTACATAGGCCTAAAAGGGACTGTGTGTCACTGTAGACAAGTATTGAGGTTAAAAGTTTTATATAACCCTAGTGTAAATCTTACTGTGAGAATAGAAAAAGAGCTTATACTTTCAGAGGCATGACGCAGGTGTCCCCAGGAAGCAGGAGTGAGCCTTTTCTGTCACTCTTCCTCACTAACAGGATGTCTGCTGCCCACACAGCCCTTTTCCATCTTGGTTTCTCTCTTCTTCTGTTCCTTTTCTCCTCCCTTCTTACCTGGAACAACTAGAGTGAACGTTGAAATAGAATTTCTTCTCTACCTCAATTTGGCTTTTGACCTGTCACACTAAGCCCCAGGAATTATTAGGTATGTCCTTTCGATTCTCTAGTTCCCTTATAAATGATGATTGCTAAGTTGGGTGTGTGGGCATACCTTTAACCCCAGTGCTTATTTGGGTGGCACATGTGAGGTCAGAGTGGAGGACATGGTGAGGCTCAGGAATAATCATAGTGGTGATCAGCCACTTCAAGTCCTTTTGAGTAACTCACTGCCCCAAATACATCTCGTTGCAAAGCTCTGCCCCAGAACCCTGAGCTGGAAAGGCTCTGCTGGATTGTGGGCAGCTTACAGATCAGCTCTTGTCTGAAAGGCGGGGAAGAGGCCGTCACTGTGCAGATGTGTTTGATACCCTGAGATGGGTTAAAACAACAAATCCAGAATAGACACTGGATGAAGACTCGGCTTCAGCTTTCGCGGGGTCTCCTTTAAGAGCACAGTCTACTTCCTTGAGGTGTTCACAATGTGGCCCTAGCCTTTTCTATATTAGTAGGCACCAGTCACTGGCACCAACAGAAGCAGGTCTGGGTTAACTGCCCTTGCTAATAGGGATACAATGGGCAGATACAGAATAAAGTCACATGGAATACCCAGGGTGCAGGAGCTCACATGAGCATTTTTAACAGCGTCTAGACACCTACTATCATCAGGATCTGCTTCCTGAGGAGTCAAGCCAGGCAAGTTCACCAGTCCTTTAAACAGGGAATAAAATGTGGAGCCCCCAGCTCTGGAAGGCCCTTTCACCATTTCTCACTATAGACCACAATTTTCTCCTCAGTCATGTCTTAGCCATGGCCTTCCTCTTGGCCTTAGATGTCACCTATACTAAGCTTAGAGCTTCCAGACCATGGTTCATACTCTCATGATAATGAATATTTTAAGACAACTGTTGTCTCACTCCCTACAAAGATGCTGAGCTGTGAAAGTTTTTTCCACATCATACCCCTTTAGTAAGGCTCCCTATGGCTCCCAGCACGCCTGGTCATACAAGGCCCCATATTGCACCTCTGTAACCCTCTGCTAAGGGCTCTGGTCACTACAGGGCAGAATACTAAGAGGATGAGTTGTGGCTTTTCGTCTGTTAGCGGCTCTGCACCTGCTATCCATCACCATCTCCCCACAGCAGACTAATGCATACTGCTTCAATTTTATGGAAAACTAAAATGATTCTCCTATAAAAGGAACCCTGGTCCTATCTGAACATAGCTCTCTGCCCTGAACAGCATCTGCGTTGGAAGAGTAGGAAGAATCATTGATGATGAAAGGGATTCTGACTTAAAGGTCAAATATGTGATTTCCAATGTTGCTGGTATACAAAATTCTGCTTAAACGTAAATAGCAAGGAGAATATTAGGAAGACAGAACTCAGATATGTGCTAATTAGTATCCTAATTAGCCAAGCCAGTCTGACACATCTTAGAGTCAACTGAGAGGAATGCCACAAGTGAGTAACCACCTAGATCAGATCAGCCTACATGCATGTTAGTGGAGAAGTGACATTATGAATTGATGAGGAGGAACCAGCACCTTCAGTGCAGCCCCATCCCTAGAGAGGCGGTCCTGCACTACATTAACAAAACTAGCAAAACACAAGGACTGGATGAAATGAAGCAGAAAGCGAGCCAGAAAGCCATCATGTTCTTCTATGGTTCCTGTCTTCACGTTCGTACCTTGGGTTCCTGTCCCAATTCCATCATTGATGGATTTTGACCTAGACTCATAGGCCAAATAAACCCTTTCATCCATAGGTTTCTTTGGCTCGTGGTATTTGTCACAACAACAGAAGAGAACTAGAAAAATTTAAAACACATGAAGGCATTGGAATGAACCTGGCAACTCACAAATGGCCAACCATGGATCGGATGAGAAGCATTTGAGTGTTAGAGACTCACTAATCCCTAGAAAACAGAGACAAGGAAGAGAAAAGTGACAGCACCAGGAAATCAGTTTCACTTATGTGAGATTGATTTATAAAAGAGTGGAATCTATTTATTAAAGAGTAAATAGCAGTTGGTCATAGGACATATCAATGTGCAACAGATTAATAAAACCAAGGATCAGACACCCAGTAATGCCCTGGAGAACAGAGGACTACTGGCATAAAATGCCAAAGTCTATCTTGCAGCCAATGTGCCCCTGAAGACCTGGAGACTACCCCGCCTCTGGATAAGCTTCCTGCCTCCAGCATATCAGAAGAATCAGAACATAAAGGATGCCACTAGTCTGCTAAGAAAAGATCACACTGAATCCATTACTCTGAGTGAGATGCCATGGAGGGATACATGCATTTAAAATGATTTCATTCCATCAAAATTAGAACAGAAAGTTGTGACTTAAAGGATTAGGCAGTTAGCTACACGGCAAAGTGAAGCTTTTGAAAATAATCAATCCTTTATTGATCTACTCATTTCAGATTTACATTATAATTGGGCTACCAAATTATAATGAGACTACAAATTATTGGCTATAAAATTCTAATGCCTAAAGAGAGCTAATCTTAAGTCCATTTACGCATATAGGTGTTATCTAATGGTTTTCACATGGATCCTTGATAGATTTGAATTTTCTGCTAATACTAGCTCACTTACTGAACTCTACTATTATTGGTTTCTTTTTTTTTTTTTTAAGCAGTTTTGTTTTGTTTTGCTTTGTTTTTTAAAATATATGTTTTCTTAAGTGGTTAAATTTTTATGGTAGGTAGACTGTATCTCCTTAGAGTATGTGTTTTTTATTAACATGTCTGACCCCAGCATTTGGCATATCCCCAGATGCAAAAGGAACATTACTTACTGCTGTACACCATTACTGCTGGGAGCACTTTTCAAACAATAAAGACAGAAGCTCTTTTATCCATTAGTTTCTAAACCATTCTACATCAGGCCTTTGAATAAACAGTGTTTTTTTTTTTTTTTTTTTTTTAACATGAGGTCATAATAAGACAATGGCAGAATAGTACCTTAAAACTCATAGAATTGAGGATTATATACCAATTGCAGTATGATTTTCTGTCAAAAAAGCAGAAATGTGTTTTTAGTATGCATTGGTATAATTTGTTATTATTCCTCTAAGCTTTTGGATTTACTAACAGTAAATCTTCATAGTAGATTTAGACAATATTTGCATCAGGCTGAAGAAAGAACAGCTCAAAAGAAGTAATCTTCAGAGGGGTGCTATTTTATGGCACCATTCCTAGCTTTTCCATTTTCTTCTTTGGGTTTTCCATTTTCAACATATTTGAACTGAAAGCTATTAAAACCCAAGGCAACACTGGCCACTCTGGGTAACTCAATTCCCTCAAGTAGTAGGATCAACGTGAGAATTGTTTCTTGTAATAACTAGTTTAGGCTGTCCAATTAAAAAAAAAATAGATAAAAACTATGTAAGAGTATGACATATTTATATTTCTAGACTTCTTCTTTTTATTACCAAATCTAATTTTCTACAGTTTTTCAACTATCATCATACAATTTCCTCATCTTTCAATTTTCCTCTAAAATCCACACTTTAAGAAAAATCAACTGATGATATGTAAAAATCAGCACTCAGGAAGCAAAGGCAGGCAGATCGCTGTGAGGTTGAGGCCAGCCAAGTCTATAAAGCGAGTCCAGGATAGCCAAGGCTACACAGAGAAACCCTGTCTCAAAAAACCAAAAAAGGAAACAAAACAAAACCAAAACCAAAACAATCATTATGGTACACAGAAAGCCTATTATGATGAGTTGGGTACACATCAAAACTGTTTGACCAAAACGCATGAGAAAAAATACATTAAAAGTAGGATGATAAAAACATTAATAATACTAGGATCAAAGGTCATTAAGTACTTGTGGAACCTAACATTGGCTGGTGTCCAAAAGACAAGTATTATAAGGTTCGGTGAACACCTGCGGCACTCGGGGATGTGATGTCCTAGCAGAAGGATGGTAGATCATCAAAGGTGTGTCTATGGACAGTGGCTCTTTGGTATTTTTCTTCGCTTCTCTTTGCTCATGTTCCCATGCCTCATCACAGACACGAAATGTAGCAAATGACAATAGTCATAAGCTGAAATCTTGTAAATTGTGAGCCCTGAGCAAATCTCTCTTCCTTTCAAATTGGTTTTCTCAGGGATTTTGTCAAGTGATGGAAAAGTGAATAACACATGCTTCATACTAAAAATAATGAAAGGAAATTATATGGGCTAAGTAGATTACGCTAAATGAACAACCTAAGGTAGAGAGTTGTTTCATAGGAGTAAGAACCTCTTCTAAGCCCAACCCTGTAAGCCCAAAGACCACTGGAATCAAAGCTTCTGTGACTGACTAGTACAGGTCCTGGCAAATCACCTTGCCTGAGCTTTCCAATGTGACACTTTTCTCTATCATCGTGGATATTAAATGGATGTAGGTTATGAGTTCTCACTGGTAGACATCTGTTTCTCAGAACCTGGCCTTTTAGTGGTGTGTGAGATAAAGGAGATATGATAGTCTAGCTGTTGTACCTCTCACTGTAGCCTTCATAAACACACACACACACACACACACACACACACACACACACACACACGCACGCACGTACGTGATCTCCCTCCCCCCAAACAATGCAACTGCCACTTATACTAAGCCCAGCTCCATGGTGTAAGAAGGGGTCTGGGAGCCTCCTGAGCCTTTTAAGTCTCGAGAGCCAATAATGTTTATAGGTGCATCCACCTGAGGGTCTCCCAAGTGTCAGCAATGACTGCTTTGCTTCATGATGGCTACGGTCCTACCCAAGCAGAAACAACTGGCTATACTATAGAAATGTCTCACTGATATCATTTTGAAAAATTTAAACTTTCAACAATGTAAACAAATGACCTGTTTTGAAAAGTCAGTGGGTTTTATTTTAATTAAGTTGAAAGATTCCTCTTTCAGTGTTAGGTGGTGAGTAAGAGTAGGCAGGGAAAGACCATTTAATAATGGTGCTATCAGGAAGATTGACAAATAAGCACATGTGACAAAGGCATGAATGGCTGGATAAAGAGGAAGAACTATCTGGACACCCTGCCTCAAGGAGCAGGGTAGCGTCGGTGGTTGTAGAGATGAGCATGACTAGGTGGTCAGGGGTGAACAAGGGTACGAAGAAAGAAAATGCAGAACATTCTGGTTTGGTTAGATGAAAGTCACAGCTAATGAAAATGGCCACCAACGCCTCCACTGAATTTGCAGCTCATCAGTGGCAACGAAATCAGGTAGTCATCTTCTGAATCCTGGCCACTTCCATTTTTGTGGCTGTAACTATCATTTGATCATTCATAGATTTCGTCCACTTGACAACTGGGCATATTTTTCCTATTTATTTTTAAGGGTTGTCTTCACATTAAGGAGCTTAGCTCTCTTGTTATATACACAAAATATTTTTCTGCAGTTCAATTTTACTTTTACATTTAGTGTAACATCTTCTCCAGGTAAATTAATGTTATGAAGAAATCTTATTTCCTACTTTCCCTGTGGCCTCTGGAATATACTCCCTATGCAGTCATAACTCTTGTTTAGAGACAAACTTCGATACTATTATAGTATAAATTCTTCAGCCAAAAGGATTTTTGTAATTTCAAGATGTTTGCAAACATTAGGGAGTCCCCAGGGCCTGCCTCTGTCCATTCAAACTACAGCCCTGGTCTATTCTGTAAGAAAAGCTGAATATGGAGTGAGTCTCAAATTCAAATACTACGATCCAAGTATTCCTAAGGGCGGCAGCAGGTGGCATTTTTATTTAGAGCATTAAATCTCAGCGAGGTGTAATTGTTGATTTTAGAAAGTATTTTTAAAACAGGTTAGCACAGTGTCTTCCTTCAATTATTTTTGAAAATTAGTAAAGTAATACATAAGGCATTTCTGGCTTTTAAATGTTGCTCAGCATAACTAATGACTTATAAAATAGCTAATTATTTCCTTTGAGGTCAGAAGTAGATTTCAATGTTACAGCAGAAAACCAAAATAAATGTGATCTGCTTTTCTCAAAATAGAACATTAACACTTGACTCCCACCTGCACACTGGTATTTATCTTCCTCTCCAGAACTAGTAACTAAATCTGATACAACAGCAGGTGCTAGGATGCCACCCAGGGCTCAGCACAGCAAGGAGGGAGCTGCTTTGTACCAGGCTATACCTCATTTGTCCTGAGACCCACAACTGTTCATAAATGTGAGCTGACTACCTGTTGAAGCCATCTGTTCAACCCCAGTGTTGTCCGGGTCAGTCCGTGTAGGATGTGAGCAACCTCAGTTGATTGATGTCTGAGGGGGAAAACCACATTTGTGGCCTGACAGAAGTAGGATCTTCCCCACTGTGTCTGCAGTCTGGCTTAAGAACCATACAGAGCTTTGGGCTTGCTAGAAAACCCTGTGGAACCATAATTTTTGCAAAGTCACACGTGCAAAGCATGTTTTGATTTGAATGAGTTTTAGAAGCTATTAGATAGCGTTCATGGAGATGTCTGACATAGTAATATCTGATATTAAGGGAAGTTTGGTTCAGTCTTTTATTTTCCTTAATTGTATTATGGATATTTTGGGGGATGCATACATTTAAAAAATAGCACTATCTCCTTCACCCTCTCCTAACTCACTCTCCACAAGGTGTCCTGATTGCCTATCCTACTGTTACGATGAAACAGTAAGTCCAGAAAGGAAGGGCTTGCTCCAGCTCACAGTTGGGCAGCACAGCAGCAAAGGCACAAGGAAGCCAAGCACGTTCAAGCAGCACACAGTAGTGAGCGCCTGTGTTCCGCTCCTGTTCTCCTGTTGTCCAGGACAAGGCCCTACCTCAGGGCCCGGGGCACTGCCTAGGGTCTTCCCAGCTGGTTTACCTAGTCGAGACGATCCCTCACAGATATGCTGAGACCCGTCTTCCGGGCGATTCTGGATCTCAAGTTGAAAACTGAAATATGCTGTCATAAGGAGTAAGCACTAGGAACATTTTCCTGCACATCTTTTCATACCATTCCAACATTGCACCATTACTGACACACATACATGTGCGTATGTGTATGCATATATGATTGTTTTTCTTATCAAGAAAAATTGTATTACACAAAAGTTATGATCCAATGTTGTACTCAATATATTACACCACTCTTTCCAATATAATTCTGCCTCACTTTTTTATTTGTGTGTTGGGGCAGATGCGTACTTGTGGGGTACAACATATGCGTGGCTCTCAGATGACAGCTTTTGGGAATTGGTTATCTCTGACTTAGAGTCTCTCTTGTTGTATCCTGTAGCTGGCCCAGGAGTAGGCTTTGCTGGTGATACTTTTATCCACCAAGACATCTCACCAGCTGCCACATCTCCTATGTCTTTTGGCACCATCATATACCAACATGCATGTATCTTAATTTATGTAAACATTCTTCCAATTGCCTGCTTTTCATGATTAACAATACTGCCATAATGAATGTATATCATTATATTGCTAATTAAAGGATTACCGTGGGACAGAATATCCCACTCAAGCACTCAGAGTTGGAAAACATACCCACTAGTTTACTGTGCTGGCTGGGGACTGGGCCCAGGCCCTCATGCGTGCTGGGCAAACACTGCATCACTGAGCTACACTCCCAACTCGGAGTTGTTGTTACGTATTACTGAAATGTATTATTTAGTATTCACATGTTTATATTTTATGTTCAAACCAACAAGAATTATTATTTTAAGAACCTAGTTAAATGTTACCAACATTGAAAGGAAAAGGAAATCTCCATACAAAAAGTTCTATAACATGATTCCATGTAACGGATGGGGAGGGGTGAAGTGTGAGCTCCCAGCAAAAGAACAGCAACAAATGCCAGTGCCTGCACCCAGGTCTTTGCGGAGGCAACCACCCAGGCTGTCACCGCCCAGCAACGTCTGCACCCTGACTTCCTGACCGCCAGCTGATAATGGTGTCTTTCACGCAGTCAGATGGTGAAGGGTACTTCACTAGGGAACAGTTGCTCACACAGACTCTGCCTACATTTCTGTTGCCTAATGCAGGCTGACAAGATTGTACATGACACAAAGGAGAAAAGGAGGAGAAAGGCTGGAGGGGCAAGTGGTGATTTCAATTGTTCTCTTAGAAAGTTTGTGTGGTTTTTATTTTAATTGTAACTTAATAAATAAATGAAATACACGTTTGTGCTTCGATCCTTCAGGGCAAAGGCCTGGTGATGCTTTCCTGAAGCAGCAGAGCTACCCCTCCCTGTCTGTGGTGCACTGTTTCTAGGATCGTTGTGAATATCAAAATCCATGGGTAAACAAGACCCTTAAATAAACAGCAGTATCTGCATACAGTCTATGCACATCCTCCCACATACTTTAAGTCATCTCTAGATTACTCATAATGCACAATACAATGTAAAATGCGACATACATAGACGATATATTGTGTTCTTCAGGTGACACCAAGAGAACGAATCTGCTCACACTGAGAACAGTGCAAAGCACGGCACACCTTTGTATACTGTGCCGGCCACGCACAACTGCTTGTTCTGAGAGTTGTGTATGACCAGTTGCCCTCCCTCTGTCCCCCAGCATAGCTCTGCCCTGTGGTCCTGGATTAGTGGCCTATATTCTTTGTTACTGCTTTCAAGGGTTTTCACACTAATTCATTTTCTCTATAAGGAAAGCATGTACATTACAAATGGAAAAACTATAATATAATCCAATCTGCAGAAGGATTTCTGGGGAAAAAATCCAACCTAATGAGTTTGACTTCTTAAAATCAATGGTTTCTACTTTTGGATTTCACAGACAGGGAAATTATATGTAAAGTGAACAATTAAAAATGATTACAGTCAGTAATCATTTGTTCTATCAAAAACATTTACAAAATGCCTCCTGGCATATGCAAGGTCTGGGTTCCATCTCTAGGCACACTCTTCCCGACACAGCCGAGCAACATGGAAGAACTATTTAAAAAGGAATGGCTATTTGGGTGTCCTGAAAGCTGGTTTTGCCAGGCAACGTTCACGACATACACACAGATGCTGCAGACATCCCTCCCCCTCCCTGCCTTTTAGGCAAGTGTTTAAAATCTCACAAAAACTCGCAACTGGTGGTCCACAGAGCTCACTTGTTCTGGCAATACCCAGGGGCCTAAAAATGTAGCCGTCTCAGCAATCAAAATTCTGTGTATATAGCGAAGTCGTGTCAATTTTTCCTATTTCCACTTATTCTTTTCCTCCTTTGCCTTATTAAGTCAACGAGGTTCTCTAGACATGTATATTTTATATCAAATTCAAGAAACAGCCATAGCCCTTAACCCATACGGAATTTCTATTTCTACTCAGATTTATTCCTAAAATAGGAAATTGCTGAAAAGCAGCATGAGAGCAGAGACGAAGCAACTCTCATCCACGACTTCCCCATGCCCACTATGGCCTGCGCCACGGGTCAGAAAAAACGTGGGAGCTCAGACCCACAGGTCGGGAAAACAAGGGAGCTCAGACCCACAGGTCAGGAAAACATGGGAACGCAGACTAGTTCCGTGACTCCTTTCCCCCTTCTGCAAATATGTACTCAAAAGCAATCTAAGCTAATACGGAAGGGTACAGATTGTGGAACCCGACAGTCTGCGGGAATGAGGCTCTGCCACTTACCACTCTGCGCCCTGACAGGTGACTTTCTTATCACTTTCCTCTCCAAAAGTGAGACCACCACCAATATTGAGATGATTAGATGAAAAAGCTCACACAAGATGTTGGAAAAGAAGCTGGGACATTGGATACTCTCACACTCTGGTGGTAATTGTGAGTCACCCCGTTCAGTTTCCCAGTTGCCCCTTAGTGGGCAATAGGAGCTCCCGCAGCCTGCTGTTTACATCTATTTCCTTCCTCTCAACCGGCCTCATCACTCCCCCACCTCTCTCCCTCTTCCTTCCTTCCTCTTCTCTTCCTTCCTCCATTTTAAGATGCAACTACTCCAAACAAGGTCATAGGGGGAAGAGTATACAGATCTATGTATTGGTATCTGCCTTATACAACCTATGAACTCCCTCCAACTCACAAATTTGTTTAATCTCTATGAGGAAATTAACAGCCTCATTGAAGGCATTGCATTCTAGAATTTCTCTGCTGGCTTGCCTCCAAGCAGCACAGGAAGGGCTGGTGCAGAATACAGTTAGCTTATCTCATGGAAGAATATTCTCAAGTACATTTGAAAGACCCCCGAAGGGAGACCTTTACTTAAGCCTCGGGATGGCGCGCAGCCAAAGACACACAAACGACCATCCTGCTGTAAACACATGAGGCAGTTTATTGGCGGAGCTCCGGGTAGACACATATCTCACGCAGGAGACGAGGGGTCGGCCCAGAAGCCCAGGGGTTTGGGGTTTATATGGGCTAAGGTTGGGGGGAGCGGGAAGTTTTGGCGCGGCCACACACGATTGGTTGTTTCAAACATTTGAACATCAGCAAATTGCGTAGGCAGATCTGGGGTAAGGTCAGACTTAATCACACGGGAACAGTCCTTGGTTCCTGTTTTTCTCGGAACCGAGGATAGATGTTTATCTGAGCTAACGACATATCTGGTTAAACTCAAACCTGCAACATTGTGTGTGGGCCTCAAGGGGGGATTAAGCAAACACCATAAGATCGGATGAGAGGGTCTTGGCTCATTACTCACTCGACCATGTCCCGTACCTGTTTCTCTCAGGAATTTGTCCTTGTGTATCCTCCCTATCTTTTACGGCCAGCCGGTCCCTGGAACATTCAATAGGCCTTTGTCTACTAGCTCCGCATTCTTTGTGACTTATCATCTGGGGCCTTGGGCTAGCATACCTGCCGACCTGCACTCTCAACTATTTGGGGCTCATGAGTTAGAGAGCTCTGCTGTTCTGGTTGCTTTAATGCTAATTAAAAATTCTCTTTCACATTGAGCAAAAATTAGAAAATGATTCAGTATGGAATATTAAAATTCTATACTTTTCAAATGAGAAAGATAGAAAAAAATTAATCCTCTAAAAATTGGTGAGTTTGGATCACATCAACCCTTAAGCACATTTGATGAATTTATCTTTGTTTTCTTCTTTAAGAATTAGAAAAACACTTTGTGTGTTTGGTTGTTGTGCCTGCACTATTTGTGTGCAGTGTGTGCAGAGGCCAGAGGAGGGCATCAGCTCCCTGGGAAGTGGAGCTGTACATGGCTGTGAGCCTCCATGTGGGTGCTGAGAATCAAACGGGGGTCTCCTGGGAGAGAAGGCAGTGCTCATAAATGATCAGCCATTTCCACTGCCCCAAATTAATCTCTTAGTCTACATTTTTAGGAAAATCCATAGTTTTCCTTAACATCATAAACTAATTTGGAAAAGTCTATCTTTCATATTTTATATCTCAGTTTCAAAGCCATCTTGGGTACATACAGGCCAGCAACCCTGCCACTGCCTTCTACACCCAGAAATGTATAGAAAAAAAAATGACTCAGTATCTCTCAGGCTTCATAGTCCCTGACCAAGAAGCTCATTACACACAGCCTCTGCCATCGCTGCTTTTCTATCCAAAACTGTCTCTTTTCTTTCTACTCCAGGCTATAGCCCTGCCTTGCTACCCTTTCCAGATTTGTATCAATGAATAGCTCAGAAGTACATTTATACCTTAAATTCTCATTTTTAAAGCAATAAGATACTAGTATAAAAGAAAACACTAATAGTGTATGCTTCTGAAATTACTACATTTTATTCCTATATAAATAGAAGAGGAATACCTTTGCCACATTACATAGTTTTTCTTGGCTTCCTGGAAAGTGTCAAAGCCTCACTGAGTCCCTAGGAGAAAGGTGAAAGGTTTTAACAGATGTTCCGGTGTGGTCTCTGAGCTTCAGTGATTGACCCACAAAGAAAAAGAAAAAGAAAGTTGTGCTTTTGTTTCTGGATACTGTATTTAGTAAATTATTAAACAAATAGTTACCTCCAATCTACAGAGAAAGGAACAAAATCTGCCCTATGCTGACTTCACAGTAGAATCATGCATTTTACTAATTATTATAACTTTAGAAATGTTTGATGGGCAGATCATAAACAGTCACAAACTCTCACTAATCAGTGATCTCCATGAATAAGTACAGTAACGAAAACAGTGACCACGAGTTCCCAAACTCAGCACTTTTTAGCTTAGCTTTTTCTATTTGCATTCTAAAAGACATCTGACTTATTTTTCCCCTTAAACAAAGATAAATTGGAGGATTCCTTGGTATTTTTATTACATTTCTACTAGATGACACTCCAGAGAAAGCTGGCCTGTGTTTAATCTTAAAGATGCAGTCATAATCATATTCGGTGAATGGGCAGCTAGCTCTCAGCACACTCTCGTAGGAGGAACTGCAAATGGAGGAAGGGTGGCTCAGGAAGAGCTTTTAGAGCACTACTCAGACTTGAGTGCTGCCCTCCTGCTGAGCAGGTCGCAAAGGATCCTACTGGAGACGCATTTGGCTTGATGCAGGGTGTAAACAGCAAATTGCTCAGCACAGGAGAGATTTCAGAAGCAAAATAAAGGAATACTTTGATGGCTGTGCTTTCCTGGTGGCCAGCACCAGACAGAGGTGGCATAAGAGGGTGTACTATACCCAAGGCACACCATGACCTCTGCGCTCCTGTCACAGAGGCACCCACCAAGGAGACCTGCCAGCACAGCACCCCAGAGCAGAGGCTTATCCCTCCCCTGCTCTGAGGCTCACCTACTCCCCATTGATAGGACCTTCCTGGGACTCACACAGACTCTGAGCACAAGCACAGTTTGTAAGAGCAGTGGAAGAAGAGGCCCACAGGACCAAGCTCAACTAGGGGAGAACAGCTGGTGGGGGCACCCAAGGCCCATCAGAAGAGCTTCTCTAAGGGTCCGTGGCAGGGTCATCAAGCCACCACCACGAGTACCATGAATGCTTTTTATTAATAGTTGTTTCTCCACAGCAATTTATTTTCCAGAACAGGCCGACTCCCTGGCAACATTTGCTCAGGAATGCTGTACTCCCAATATGTTACCCAGTGGCACACACAGGGACACACCAGGCAGTCCCCAGTCCTTGTCCTTTGGCTCAGCCAAGAGGGTGAGAAGAGCTGTAGTTGCACTAAGTTCCCAAATGATGGTGGCGGCCCAGCTCCAGCTCCATGGTGGGACCTTCTGCGCAGGACTCGGGGTAGACTGAGAGCACCTCTCATCTGACAAGGCCTGATTTACCAGAGGAAAGAGACTCTAGTGTGGCCTCACATTTGGAAAGAGGGAAAACATACTGAGCCAAACACTGGAGCTCAGAGAGGAGCACTTCCTGTTTGCCTCTCCTGCTGAGCCCTCTGAGTGAGGCCACTAACTAGCAGTCACAGCTCTGCCCATCCGCGCATGCTTCTAATTGCTTTCCTTTTACAGAAGAAAGAGACAACTGAAAATGGAAAAGGGATAGAGTGACCAAAGGTGGCCTCTTTTTTTTTCTTAACTGAAGATTAAAGGGTGGGGTGGGGGAAAGAGGGAATTTTTTGACTTGCCTATGGGCAGGTCACCCACAGGGCCAACCTGGATGGGACACAATGGAAACCAGGGTATCAGACGGATCTGTCCGAGGTCTCACAGAGTCCCTGCAGGATCACTGTGATGAGCAGCCCAATAGTCAGTGGGGAAAGAGGGATATGTGAAAAATAAAGAGCTGTTCAGAAAGAGCTGGTTCCAGGAAGAATGAAAATCAAGCAGTGTGTACAAGGCCATGGGAGAAAAGTATCAGGTGACTAGAAGATCCTCAGAGAAGTCTCACATTTTAGGTAAGAGATTTACTTCCCAGATCTAGGAGACTCTATCTATCTATCTATCTATCTATCTATCTATCTATCTATCTATCTATATCTATAAATATAATGTAAGAATAGTCCAGTTATACTAAGAATATACACTAATAAATGTTAAGATAATGAAAGAGATAAGTGAAAGTCAACAAAAGCTGCACTGCACTTGAATATTTAAGCTAGTGATAAATAACTGATCAACTCGAGTTACTTCGGCTTTTAATACAGGAGTCCACTCCTGACCTACTTCTCTTCAATTAAAGAGCCAGAAGATGACCTTGAGCATAGGCTGTCTACTTAGAGTCCTACACAATCCAAGCCTGGGGACTGAGTCCATGATAGAAACAAGGCTCTGGCAACCTCCCTCAGCTACCCTCACTTAGCATCTTGGGGAAAAGAGGCTCTGACTGGATTTTCCCACGGTGTCTTGAGGAAAGCATGCATCCCACTCTAAAGTGTGGTAAGCTCTATCATGAGTGACCACACTGATCACCTTTAAGGTTGAACGCCAGTTTCCTCTTTGCCTTTTCCTCTTCAGGAGGATCCCTCACTGTGTCAGCTCAATTTGTGGACTGTATTGCCTATGAATATTCTACTCTCTGCTGGCCTCTGATCAGTGGGCATCCTCTAATGAGTGATTCCAAGTTGGGGTATAGAAGGTGTTGGTGTGACACATAAGTTAAACCTGCAAACCCTCTGCCTCACCTGCCCCTTAACGGCTCTGACCCCAGGCCAGGTGTGACTGTCTAGTATTCTGACCTCAGCAGTGCCCCATCAAGGTCAGAGGCAATGGACACTGACGTCAACTCCTGTGTTGAAGGTTATATTCCCATCATGTCTCTGCTGTTTCCTAGCACTTCCCACACGACATTCAGGTGCCAACATTAAAATGCATTTGGCCAGCTTTAGTTCTACTGGGTCAAAATCTCTAGAAAAAAATCCATGAGTGTGTGTGCAAGTGATATTCTTGTTTGAATTGATGAATTAAGTATGACATGTACATGACATAAGTAGGGGATTATGCACGTACAATCAGCCGTATGGGGTAAAGTCTTGACTCTATCATTAGCAACATGACCTCCTACAGTAAGATACTGGATGCACTGAAATGCTGGGTAACGCTGGGACTTTGTATTTCTATTCTGGCTGGTCCTTGTGCATATAATGCTATGGAGCTACCTGGAGAAAGGACCCCTGCAACTGAAGGCTTCATGATATTCCTCTTCCTGCTCCTATCAGGGAAAAGATTCAAAGAACAATTATTTAAGCTAGACTTAAATGTAAACTTTCCATTTTTTACTTAAATCAGTTGTACCACACCATCTTGTTCTGTAAAATGATCTAAATATGTAAAACTTGTTTTTCTCTAGTATTTGAAATTTATGACCAAAGAATCTCAAGATTTCTGATTTGTAAAACATGTTTCAAAATCTGTATTTTGTGTTCTGTTCCCTTCCTTTTCTCTCCCCCTCCCTCCCTATATAGCCAGGTTGGTCTAATGTTCATGGCTCCCTATGCTCCTGCCTCTTCTTCCTGAGTGCTGGAATCAAAATCAGCCTCAAATGATATCAAGCATGGGGCCCAAGGTCTCACTGATGTTCAGTAGGGTAGAGGTTTGACCTGGGTCCCCTGAACTCAGAGAAACTTATTTTCTCCCTAAAAACAATTTGTATATGTATTCCCTTGACCTAGTAAATGACCCAGCTATAGGTTCAGAAGTGACGATCTTTGAACTTACACATTTGTCTACTGCACAAATATTGCTGTTGTTCTCAGAGCCGTGGGTCTCTGTCAAATTCTTGGCCAATGTGATTCCTTCTACAAGTCAAATTGATATAAAGGGCCTGTGTCACATGTTCTCTTTTCTTTTATGGTACCAAATACATTAATTGACCTGTGCTGGTTGTATGCTTCTGAGAAACAGCAACACCATGCCAATACCCTTCCTTGAACTGTCCTGAGAAAGCCACCCCATCCTTGTAGTGACCCTACACCTCCCACGCCACTACATTTACAAATTATTACCATCCTTCCACACAGCTTTCATTAACCCTTTGCTTCTATGCCTTCCTGGCTTAAAGTGTCTCAATTTTGGAGATAATTTTAAGAGGTAAATTAAAACAAAATATTTCAACCAGAATTAATCTGGGAGCCTGATTGAGCTGTTGAATTTGAGGCAACCACACTCAGAGGACAGGGTTGTATAAAAACTAATGAGCGAGCCAGGCGTGGTGGTGCACGCCTTTAATCTCAGCTTTCTGGGAGGCAGAGGCAGGTAGGTGGATCTCTGTGAGTTCGAGGCCAGCCTGGTCTACAAAGTGAATCCGGAACAGCCAGAGCTGTTCCACATAGAAACCCCATCGTGAAAAACAAAACAAAACAAAACAAAAAACAAACAAACAAACAAAAAAAAACAAAAAGAGTTAAAGAGTGAAATTTAGGAAAGTGTTAGTTGGAATTTTGTCTAAGTCGCAATAATTATGTGGCCTCTTCAAGTCGACTTCACTGACCGGAGGAGCTGGGTGAAGCAGCAGAATTCCGTAAAGGAGTGGCACAGCTACCCGAGGTTGTGCATGAGAAACGCTTAGCCCAGCACAGCCTTCCTCCTCTCACCCTGCCGGGCCGAGGAAGGCTGCTCCCAGCACAGGAGGACACCAGGGCTACAAAGGAGGCGACGGCCAGGCCCCTTGGTCTGCATCACCACCCATCCCCTTCCACACGTAGATACAATCTAAACTCTGCATGTCACAGAACTTATGTATTTATGTAGGTTTTTTTCTTAAATTCAAAGATGTCCAATAATTTAAAACACATTGAAATAGATACAAATTAAAGAACTTTTTAAAAAAAATATCCTTATTTGGTTCAAGCTCTTTTTAAAAAAAATCGAGGTCTCAACTGTATGGATTAAGATGATAAATTACGGGGAATTCTGCTGGTGGAGACGTAAATTTATACTTGCTTGCATGAGTAACTTCTACGTCCCTTGTAATGGATTTTACATAATAGGAGCATGTATTTTGTGGCGGTAATAGGCCCACTCAGGCAGCCGCTTATGCAGCTGACTCTTTATCATTGTCGGGGCCAAGATAAAACTTGATTTACTTCTTACATGGAAAGAAAAAAGAAAAAAAGTCCTGCTCATCATCCCAAACTCTAAATATGTAAGATTTAGATTTATTTTCAATTAATGCACTCAATAGATTATATATGAAATGGTTTTCTCAAATTTCTATGTGCTCCCATGCCCCCAGAGAATGGCCAGTGTGCAGAGCTCTGTAAATTCTCTCCCCACTCCATGGCCTCGGTGTGCCACTGTCCAGTTACAGCAGGGCTTGCTCTTCTGAGAAGCAGAACAAGTGACACCTGCCCTTTAGAATGATCTAGAATCTACCCTAGGAAGATGGCATTTGATATAGCTTGAAAAAAAAAGCTCTAGTAAAGCATGCAGTGCATCAGAAACAACTGATGAGTTACAGCGATGTGGGGGCGGCTGCTGGAGATCAAATTGAAAGCCGTGAGGACGCAAGGCAACATTCTGGCACTGAATCACCTCCCAGCTTTTGCAAACCACCGCACACTTTCGCAAACCTCTTTTAGACAGAATCCAATGGGAAACACGAATCTGTGTCTTATCTTGCATGTAACAGAATAGTTTTAGAATGGCTTATTGACATTGTAATGACAAATCTGGATAAGCGCCAAATCATTCTCACTTCCCTTTGCTCCTCAGCAAATGAGATCTCAATCTCTTGCTGTGGTGTGACCATTAACCATGCTCCATGCCCGTGCGGAAATACTGTTACTATGTGCATAGTAGATGATGAGGTCAAACTGTTTCAAAGAGAAAATGTTATTCACATGAATATATATATATATATATATGTATATATGTATATATGTATGTGTGTATATATATATATTCTCCTAAGCTTTTGATTGGCAAAGTATGAGGCCAGAAATGAATCCCATGCCTGTATGTATTAGCACATTGTCTAAATGATTTTCACAAAAGAACCATGTTTTTACACCGTGCCATACTAGAATGTCCTTTGCAGTTTCATTAATACTAAGCACTTTTCTAGGGTGGCTCGCTTCGTGAAGCAGAGGAACGCCATAATTTGCTGCACACTGAACAAAGCTCTGCAATCTTTGGTCTTCTCTGAGTTAAGTGAATTGCATACCTCTGCTCCTTCCAAGCAATGGAAATGACACAAGCAGAAAAACATACCTCAATACAAACAACACTGCATTTTTACGCCAAGCAAACAAGCACCATGTTTACGTGGATATGGCCCCTCACATCAGTTCCATGTGCTTCCTCTCTGACTGCACAGTAGGATTTGTACTCAGCCTCCCCGGCTATTCCTTATTACCTTCACACTCAGGTCCTTAAAGGAGAGCTAAGTCTTGTTCTTCCTATGTGTGTGATGCCCACACATCAGGTTGATGTCGACTTGGGGTGAGCATTTCTTCCAACTAAATCGTTCCAAAACAGCTCACAAAACTACTGTTCTTAAGGGGCAGAGTCCTTGATGAATGCCAAGAAGCCGACCGCCAATCCACAGAAGCCTGAGGGGAATGACGTGTAATAAGAACATAGGAAGTAAGTCACGCAGAGGGGAGGCCGCCGATCTGACCAGGCGTCTTCATCTGTGCTGCATGTACGGCTCCGGGGCATTGAAACCACCATGAGTACCTATGACTCACAAGAAGGATGCTCGCTCATTTCCTCACTCAGTCATTAAGTCAATGCTTTAATTGTTTCAATAGGATATATGTATCTTTGCCAAGGAAAGACTCAGTTCCAACACACCCCGCTTAAAATATGTTAGCAGCTCCCCACTGCTACTGGGACTGAGTCCAAGTCTCCTGCAAGACTGTAAGATTCTTCCTCTGGCCGCTCCTTATTTCTGAGCCTCATGTGGCAACGTCCTCCCACCGCCACCATGGGCTGTCCCTGCCATTCAGTTTCATGCCCTTCATGCTTCTGTGCAGTTTGCTTTCCCTGAAGAGGACATCATTTCTTCCCTCCTGTCTGCTGCCCAGATATCCTTATAACTTATCCGAGGCCACCCTGTCCCACTCTTTCCTATGAGTGCGGTCTCAGTGATGTGCTAGGGTTGCCCTCCCTCCTGTCAGTGGCACGGTGACAGGCCTGTGTTCACTCTAGGCACAGCACTTACCACTAGGCTGTGATGGGCAGTATGACAATTATTTTCATGACTTGAACCTAGCAAAGTGCCTGGCAAACAACAGGCTTGGCGATT
The DNA here is from genome assembly GCA_907169655.1 of Acomys percivali. Taxonomy (NCBI): domain Eukaryota; kingdom Metazoa; phylum Chordata; class Mammalia; order Rodentia; family Muridae; genus Acomys; species Acomys percivali. The sequence goes on from OU015750.1 coordinate 112,066,052, forward strand.
GTGTTGGCTGGCTGCAGAGTAAGTGTGGAGACTGAGACAAACAACTAAGAAGAGGCACTTAGTATAACACAGATGACCCAGGCTCTGGCCAAGGACAAAAGGCATCTGATGTCTTGGAGCTGTCCCACATTGCTGTTGGTGGCGTCCAAAGTGCTCTGCAGCCTGTGGCCACCTGGCACCTTCGGAAAGTGATGAAGTTCTAAGGAGTCTCTAGCTGGGGGAAACAGTTGGCAATTTAAAAGATCGTTCATTTGCTCCAGGAGACATCTTCTGTATTAATTTAGATTGCTTATGACAGATCTCTGATAAAATGTATGAATGTATCATCTTCTCTAAAAGATTTTAATCAAAATAAATCCTTACAAAAAGGTACCCTTGACAGTCTATCTACACACAGAACCTGAATTAATGAACAGAGAATGGTTTGCTTTCTTGTTGAGGATGTTATCTCATACTTATGGCAATTCTAGAGCTCAGCCAATAGCTCATGGCCCGGCACGTACAGAACGGGCAGGTTTCCCTTACTGCCCGCCCTCTTCCCTTCTTAAAACAGTGCATGCCCAAACAAAAAAAGGGCACATTTACTAGCAAAGCTTCTTAATTAAAAGCCATGTGCAACTGACATACCACCAGCATAATAATTTTAATGTATCAAAATACTGCTTTAAAAGTGCTTCAAAAGCTATGCTTTTTTGGGTATATTAATATTATTTCCAAAATAGTCTTTATTGATTTACTTAGTAAAATGGCTTTAAAAACTTGTGCTCTACAAGGGAAAGTCTGTGCTAACAGAGGCTAAGTTTATACAGTTCAATGGGAAATATTAACATTACTTTCAAAATAGTTTTTATTAATTTACTTAGCAAACCTTGTGCTCTACAGGGTAAAGTCTGTGTTAGTAGAGGCTGAGTTCATGAGGTTTAATGCAAACACAACAGTCCCTTCACAGCAGGACAGACATCACAGACTAAGCATCTTTGAACTTGCAAATGCTTTACCCGGAAAAGTGGAGCAGGAGCTCACATGCTAGTGTAAGACTGGGGAGTGGGCGGTGCCAACTGAACATGATGTTAGAGGGCTGAATGGAGATTCAAATGGTGGTACAGCCTGAGTACCTCTGCCATTGGTGACACCCCCTGCAGATAGGATCAGCTGACAACCCTACAGCCCGGACACCCTTAGGTAAACAGGTAGATTTACTACAGATCTCATCAAGCCCCATGCAATGCCTAGAGACCAAGGCATATGATACATTCTTCTTTATTTTTTTATGTTTTATATTTCAGAAATGTATTCATTTTATTTTATGTGTGTTTTGCCTGACTGTGTTAATATGTATCACATGCCTGCAAAGCTCAGAAGAGGTCACCAGATCCCTATAACTGGCCTTACTTAAAGGGGTCTGAGCAGCAAGTTTTTACAAGGGCCAAGCCATCTCTCCAGCTCTGTGATATATCCCTGCAATGTAGGAAAAGTAAGAGATAGATAGATAGATAGATAGATAGATAGATAGATAGATAGATAGATCGAGATAGAATTTTAAGAAAAGTGACTGCTTGAGAAAGAAGGATACAGGAGAGGGAAAAAAGCATGTGGCAGGAAGAGAAAAATGCACTTTTTATTTTTTAACAAGAGCATCGGTAGGTTTCTTGAAGGGCACTGCATACTCTCCAAATTAAGCACACATGGTACTAGGCATTAATATGTGGATCTCATGCACTTGAGGCCTGATGGCTTCACTAAAGCAAAGATCTTTAACTACAGCAGTCATATAGAAAGAAGATCTACAGCAAATCTAATGCCTGCTCATATCTTTCTGCTGAATAATTTCAATATCATGCCACACGTAAATTTTCCAGTTGAGAATTGTAAATGAAAATTTTTGAATGGAATAAAAACTGACTTCTATATGAAACTACTGCACTTTTCCACAGAATTGAGTTCACAGCATTCTATAGAACTAGAAAATACTTGGGATATGATTAAATCCATTTATTTTTCATTTTGCAAATCCACAATATACTAAAAAGTTGGATGATCATTCAAGTTAATTCTGCCCAGTGCTTCTGAACTCTAACCCATCTTAATTACTCCATAAGGTTTTATGCTACATATTCTATTTATTTAGCAGGTGCTTCAAGGTTAAAAGGATCTAAATATAGAAACATAGCTGCATGCTTTATTTCTTGATATAAAAATGAAGTGTAACATTTAATGGGGAACGCTTCTGAAGCATGAAGTCAATACATTAGTAACATGAGCATGCATTACTGTTACTGAGCAGGGCGTCTGGTAGCCTCAGAGAACAATGTGCATGCTTTCATCCTAGTGAGTCACTCTCACTAACCAAGCGTGCATCTGACCTCAGGGAGCAGTTTAATACATTCCTAATATAGGCGAATTACAACTATGATAGATAATTAAGAACATAATTAAACAAAAAAATGGCCAACCATAAGAAGACTGGTCAAATATTTTAATCATTTGATTATACAGTAAAACTTTATAGGCCAGGCATGATGGCACACGCCTGTAATCTCTGTGAGTTCAAGGACAGCCTAGTCTACAAAGCAAGTCCAGGATAGCCAGGGCTACACAGAGAAATCCTGTCTTGAAACACACACACACACACACACACACACACACACACACACACACACACATACACACACACACACAGGACTTTATAATAACAGAGAAAATATAAAAGAGAAAACAATCAATATTACACCTATAGTTATACAAAGCAAACTAAGCACTTGGGCCTGGTAGAACAGATGCATAATCTCAGGTGCACAGGTGGCTAAAGAAAGAACATCACAGATTCAAGGCCACCCTGTGCTACACAATATATACCAAGTTCAAGGCTAGCCTGGGCTACATGATATAGACTGAGTTTACGGCCAGCCTGGGGTACAAAATACAGACTGAGTTCAAGGTCTGCCTGGGCAGGTTGATGAAACAGTGTTTAAAAATAAACAGGGGAAATAGGACTTGAGATATTGCTTAGTGGTAAACATTTGTCTTCCAATGAGGGGCAGTCCCCTTGTATTTAAAAAAGGGGGAAGATTAAAATCCAAAATATGAATACTGACAAAGATACCCCTCAGAGAACTGAGTACTTTTCATATGCTACAAGAAGCCATCCAGGATGGCCAGAGAAGTGAGGTGGGGAAGAGGCAGGAGAAAGTGTAATGCTGAAGTAAGTCAGACTACGAGGGTCTGTCAGTGTCAGATAAAACATATGGACTACTTTAAATAAGAAAGGAACATTTTGAAAGAAGCTAAGATGAGATCGCATTGACCGAGTTGACTGAACCAAGCAGGCATCCTCTTGCGCCAATCTTGAGCTCATTAGAGTAAGGAAGGGAAGAGGGAAAAGGGGGTTATGGGGTGGGGGATGGGGGTTGGCACACTTGGGGATTAGAAATGAGGAGGGCAGGCTATAAACCCAGCTCACTGACTCATAGCTCTGAGCTTGGACATGCCTTGCCACAGAGCTACAGCGTGGAGTCAGGCACACATGCCTTCGTCAAAAGGAATGTAAGACCTGAGGATTATGCCTAAACCTAAGGTAACAGAAGAGATCTGTGGAATTGGGATTCATAGAACTTAACCCAAAGAAGAATCATGGATGTCCAGGACTTAGGAGGATACATAAATAACTATAAAATTGTAACAAAAAGCAGCATTTTAAAAAGTATAGTATTGGCATAGGGACAGATGACACAACAGTAGGCTAGAATCCAAAGCCTTCATAGAGAGATGGCATTGTGAAGAGCGATGGGCAGTGTAGGAGTCACTATGTATGGGAGCACAGACCATGTTTATTATTTCCTCTGTCTATTTTGATCCCTGTGTTTACGTCTATGTATTTCTTGCATGCCTGGTATCCCCAGAGGCCAGAGAAGAGCGCCTGGTTCCTCCAGCTGGAGTTAATGTGGTGTTGTGAGACGCTGCATAGGTTCTGGGAATCAAACTCAAATCCTCTGAAAGAGCAGCAAGTGCTCTTAGTGGCTCAGCCACCATGCCAGCCACAAGACTGAAAATCAAGAACCCACAGAACATGCAACGCACAGATGATGCGACCTGGGTAATCATTGCCCATGAAGATGACGCCCCACTTCACCAGCAGAGACTAGGAAACCCGGAAGACAGCAAGTCAGGATGGAAACATGAAACAGCATGAATCCTCAACCTGCTGGTAGTGGAATGGGAGGATGCCTACACACCAGCTTGCACGGAGTGCTGGGAACACCCGCCAAGGTTTCATGCTCACACTACACTGGCCCCAGCAGTTCTATGTCTACTATGCTTAGTAAATTATTCTTAAGGCTGGTCTGCTGACAAGTGTAGCCAATAATAAACATTTCAGGGACATTCCTATGAGCCATAGTTTAGAAGTCCAATTAGAAACAGAAAAATAATGACCAAAATTATATTTGTCACGTTTTTATGCAGTGATAAAGAAGGGGAGCTCATCTAACTTTGAATGCTAAATGGCTAATATTTTTATTATGAAAAGTCTGAACTGCATTATCAAGTTGTTATGTAACCAATTTTGCCTAATATAAACATAAACAGGAGCATCAAGTCTTAAAAATTATTGCTAAAACAGGATTTTTTTTCTTCACAGTCAACAAAGTGAAGCAAGGGAATATTAGGCACCTAAGCCCAATATGTTTCAGCAGTAATAGATGCATTTAACCAGACCACATAGCAAGAAACAGCAATTTTGTAGTCATAGCATTCCTCTGAGATTTTATAAGCATTATGCTTAGTAGTAAGATTCTTTCAAAGATTTTGTTGTCCCATTTTCTCTCGTTTTCTCAGGTGTATCCTGAGTATATGATGACCGAAGATCAGCATAGAAGCAGATATATTTGCAGAGATATCATTAATATCTGCTTTAGTTTCTACTGTAAGAGATGGGGCAGTTTGTCATGCAGCATTAACATTCTTATATGCTTGAAAATGATAATTTCTGCTGCTTCATTACCCATTATGCAATTTACTGTCTGATATGGCTGACATCAACTTGTATCTCCTAGGTATCTTCAATAATATGCAATAATTTAGTTATTTACCTTTTTAATTTTGAAAACTAATATAGGAGGCCAAATAAAGTCCACCCTGGCAATCAGTCATGGTTGTAAGCAAAGTCATGTATATTTTAAAGAATACAGTCATTTATGAGGCAATCAACAATCAACCTGTGTGCCCCAATCATTTTTAACTGTCCATAAAAAATGACAATTATTGAACTGAAGCTCCTTCAGGATCAAGATCCCTAAATACAGTGACTGAGGACTTTCCTGACCTCTCTATAGCATATCGTTATAGAACACAACAGTTCCCTGCATGTGACCCAGTTTATAAAAAATAATTATTTCTTAATATTGCTAGTAAAATCAATTGCTAGTTAAACATATGTCTTTAAATCTGTCTCTGTTAGCCTGAATAGATGTTAGGAGCAAGGAACTCTTATCATACATACAAGCAAATGCATATGAAGTGTCTGTTGTCACCCCATTTGTAACTGGAGAAGTTTGGCAGAATGTGAGACACCAGCCATGATGGTAATAATTATTCAAACTATGATGAAACCACAAAAGATCATGCCAAGCCACTAATAAAATAAGCAGAATTCACTATTTTTTTCTCCTAGTGTTGTCTAGAGAAAACAGGTTGAGTATCACCTGGCAACTTTTGAAAATGTGAATTCCCGGCCCCTCCTCCACATTTTGCAGCCAGAGACTCTGACAAGGGACCCAGCAGTGTGTGTCTTAACAAGCTGCACTGACAAGGGACCCAGCAGTGCGTGTGTCTTAACAAGCTGCACTACCTCCTTTAAGAACCAGTATGCTGGAGCCACATGCACCATCAAGTCCAGAGTCTCAGCCTCCAAAGAGTAAGATGTAACACATTTAAGATAAACATCAAGAGCAACAGTAATTTAAGGCAGAAGTGCCACACACCAACTTCAGGAGAGAAGGAAAGTGCTAGAAAAATAAAATAGAGGGAAACAGATTTCAAATGTAGTCATGGTGTTTGATTTATTTGACAGAAAGAAAGGATGGTCAAGTCTGCAAAATAACCGTTATGTAGAGACAGGTGTATGTGTGGGGTGACAGAGGTGTCAATAAGAGAGCTCTGTACTGTTTCAGTGACCCAGTCAAGGTGGGAGGCTTTGCTTGATGAATATGTTATGACCTAGAAGTAAGTAAAATGAACTGAAGGTGTTGGTTGGAGGGGTATGCCTGTGTCCCCAGTTTTCAGGAGGCTGAAATGGGATTTTTATTACAGCCATATGTACATATATACATACATACATATGTACATACATACATACATACATGCAAAGACACACACATATATATGGAGCAAACATTTGAAAAATCTGAATCTGGACAGAAATGGAGTGTCATGTCTCAACCTTATCTCATACACATATGTGTGAAGAAAAAGAAACACATATTGAGGTAACAAGAAGGGCAAAGACAAAGAAAACTTAGAAGGAAGAGTAGAAACTAAAGCAAGAGCAGTCACGAGAGCTGCAGAGTGGACAATTATGAGGCAGAGGAGGCTGGGGAAGTCTGAGTATGGCAAACACAGCCCCAAGCACAGTAAACATTTCACCAACAGGTTTCACCTTTTGCCCTTCTCCCCATGCCCTCTACCTTGCAAAACCATTAGATTACATTCCTGAATCTAGCCACCAAGGTCCATTCCCTTATTTGGCCACTTCCTCCTCCTGAGGATGACTACCAAGGTCCAGCTATCAAAGTAGTAGACTTCAGCAATCAGAAGCCCCCTTTGGCTGCCCTAATTAACATGCAGATTAAAATTGAACGCCCCATCCTAACATAGGGTTGCCCCTTTTACCCTTGTAAGCTGCCATTTGCCTATGGTCCACATCTGTCTCCTCTCTATCCAGAGGCAGTCTTTTGTCCCTCTGGACAAACACCCCTTCCCTTTCTCCCTTGTTCCCTTCGCCCTCATCCTCTATCTCTGCCCCTGCCTCTTATTTCTTTTCTTTTGTCCCTCTGAAGCAAATGAACCTCCTTTGGCCTAAGACCTTGGTCTTGGGGTGTCATGTGGCAACTTCGAGTTCCTTCCAGTAGAGTCATCCAGGAGGCTAAAGGTTGGAAAGAGATCTGGGATTAGCAAAAAGATGACTCCATCATTAGAGCTTTTTTCCTCCCCTTGAAACATGAATTATTCTAGTACTGGGAGGGGGAAATCCATTATGTTGCCTATAACATTAAACGTGTAATAGAGAATTTGCAACTGCAAATATGTAGCTACCACTCCAGATGTTCTGAGGCAACATGGAAGGTAACGATGACGGATTAGAGTCTGGGAGGAGGTGGGTTGAAGTGGGGTCAGGAGTCCAGGCCAGAGTGTCAGCGTGGGAAAGGTGGAGGACCCTTTCTAGCTAAGATGGAAGGTAAGGAAGCATCAAGATTCTGGGATGTTGTAATGTGTAAAAGAAGAGGAGAGCACAAGGAGAAAACAGCGTGAAAGTGGAGGCAACATCACACATCTATGCCGAAGCCAGAAGGATTGTGTAAAGAAAGCTGTTGGAATGGATATTGTGAAGACAGAGTCAAAGGACCAAAATCCTTCATTATGAGGTCACTAAGAGCAGTAACGGGTTGTGCAGTAAGTCTGTTCAGACAGTTACGGGCAGAAGAAATGAGTTCCTCTACGATCAAAGACAAAGGGCAAGAACTACAGCATCATCGTCTCCTTGGCCTCAGTTGCAGAAGATGTTACACACCCGTTACACGGCACCCACCTCACCCTTCCCTCTTGGCCCTCTAGTTCAAAGTAATGGCTTCCCAGACCAGTACAATATCACCTGCTCTTTCCCCTGCCTCACATGCTTCCTGCAACACACCAATCCAAGCACCAAAACAGCAGTTGGAAAACAAGAGTAGGGATAACGGTCCCATTGTTAAAACATTCAGTGACTTCCAGCATTTTTAGAATTAAATCCAAACTTTGATCCTGAGTGATGGGAAAGACAGTGGGAGCTCCACCCACCATTGAGAAAAGAATTCCTTAAGATTAAAAACACCCAGTTCACTGTTTTTGCTAGCACCATAAGACAGCCTCAGAGTCTATCCAGTGATTTTAAAAAACAAACGTTTCTGTGAAATACGGGTAAAAGAGATCTTCTACCAAACAATTGCCACTGCTAAATTCAACTAGGTAAACTGGCTGAACTAGAAACAGGCTTTCACTTGGTATGTCTTGCCTTTATTAAATACAAATTGTACCTTGCATATTAAATATCTATTCCACAATTACAAATGTAGAGAAATACCCCTATTGGATTATAAGCTTCAAGAAGGTAGGAGGTGTACCTTCTTCATTCATGGATTATTCTCTGCACAGAGCATGTATCCATCATTTCATATGTGTTAAAACATTAGTTGAATTACTGAATACATGTTAATTAATGAATATACTAAGATGCAAGAAAGAACAGGTTTGATCAGGTTCCAGACAAAAGGGAATGCAACAGTTCAAAGGGTGTGACTAGGACACTGGTGTGATGCGCTTAAACAATTTTACCTTTGTTTCTTTGATCTGTCAAGTGACATAAAATGATATGCATCTTAGGAAAATTAAAATACAGCACTAGCCCATTATCATAAACTATAACAAATCACCATTAAGTGGAACTCTGAGAGAGTTTTTACTGACACACTAAAAGCCCTCAAGGCTTAATCATACAAGAAAGCCTGTCACTTAACCCCATCATCTGAGAGACAGCTCAGAGATGCCAGTACAAGTTTTCTCTCTAAAGATTTGTCAGTTGTAAGAACCCAGGTTAAGATTCTTACAGATAGCACTACACCTCTATGAGGTCTCCAAGCCTAAGTACCTTTCCTGGGGAGAATCACAGAAGCCTATAGCCATACTGGGAGAGAAGGAAGCCAGACACTTGCAGCAACAAAGCTTGGGCTTCCCAATGACATCGGGGCATACATGGGGATCCCACATCTGTTGACAGCCACAAAATCACTACCAAAGGGCAAAATGAAAACAATGACTAACTCCCAGTGTCAAGTCTTTGTTGTTCTTCTTCTTTGTTTTTTGAGACAGGGTTTCTCTGTGTAGCCTTAGCTGTCCTGGACTTGCTTTATAGACCAAACTGGCCTCGAACTCACAGCTATCTACCTGCCTCTGCCTCCCAAGTGTTGGGATTAAAAGTGTGCACCACCATTCCCAGCCCAGTGTAAAGTCTTAAATGTTAAAGAATTTCTACAATGCTTTGGGAATGCAATTGTTGTGAACAATAAATAAAATTTAACCCAGCAGCCTTAACATCATGGTCACATTTTCTTAAACGGTTATTTGCACAAACATATCCATTAAGCCTACTGTAAATGTACAGTTAACCTCAGTTTTAAAATATAATTTTAAAGCACTTACGACCACTCCTGACTTATTCCTTTACAATTCACACCCCATTAGTGGCCCTTAGAGTTTATTTAGCCCAAAGAATTCATTTTTGAACATACTGTTTGAACATGCAGAAAACTACTTTGAGGTAACTCAGATGTGTGGTCAAATTTTCTGCTATGATTTTTCCAGCTTTCCTAAATAGTTAAGTATTAAGGATCAGCATCAACACAAAGAGAATTTGAAAAGAATGTCTGAACTTAGCCAACCTAAAAATCAAGCTTATTTTTGGAAGATGCTCTAAGGTTAGTCATGCATAATTCATAGTTTTTTTCCTTGAAACACTATTTATATACATGTAAATCAAATCATTAAAAATGAATTATTTTGAAAGTGACAATAGTAAACTGCCTTTCCCTGATGCAGGAGAATTAACACTTGGCACTACAAAGGATATGCCAATTGTCACCGTAGAACAGAATTTCCACTCAAAATCCCTGTGTAAAAGCTATATTCCTTGGTTTACCATACAGGTCTTTTATTTTCAAGAAAATGATATAAATCACTACATTGCTTTAAATTTGAAATTAAAAAATGATTTTGAATTTAAAAGGCCACTCTGCATCTGCTATAAGGCAACTGGAGCTGAATGGGGGTCCCTGCTTGCTGCCGCCTGCCTGCTTGTGTGAACTACTCCAAGGACATGTACACAAACAAAGCAAAACAAACAAGAGCAGCAATATGACCACTCTGGCTTGGCATGCTCTTCTCTCAGAGCCGGCTTCACCTCACATGCGACAGCTCTTTACGGTGGGCGAGAGAGAGGGCATGAGGAAAATGGTGAATTCATGTCAGGCAGAAGGGTTTGAGTCATATTTCCATCTATGTAACATGAAATCTTGGAAGCTGCCAATCCACAACAGTAAGATTCCAGCAACTGAAACCAATGTGCTAAAAACAGACAGACAGACAGACAGACAGACAGATAGACACACAGACACACAGACAGACACACACACAGACATTTCTATTTACTCAGTCCAAAAACAGAGTTGCCCAAGTAGCTAGCAGGTATAGTTGACCATTTTTTTCCAGTTAGAGTTAAATTTTGGTTCCCCTATGACTGGATCTGTGCCAGTTAACTTGCTAAGAATGTGAAGTGCATTTCCATAGGATGCTCTCTCACGAATGAGAGCATAACAGTTGCTCCTACACAAACTTGGGACTGCCAAGACTGTATTTTCTTAGAGGCAGTGCTTCCCTGGACCAAATGCTGTTCCTCAGTATGGGGGAAGCAGGAGCTGAGACACAACACCCAGCTGCTGACCTTGCCTTCACCTATTTATAATGGAACAATGGCTCCGCCCTCTCCATGCCATGTCCATGGTAATCACTTAAAACATGCATGTACTGAACGTGACTACCCATCACCTGAGGAATGTTTATAACTAACACAATAGTATCTTCCATTGTATTAACATTTTTGTTCTTTTTTACAGTAAAAAACAAAACAAAACAAAGAAGATTAATTACAAATTTTAACTATATTCTTTCCTTAGTATTTTGTCTTCCTAATTGAATATTACTTTGTTTTCTTATCAAGGCTTAAATATCACTTCTCTGCCTTGTTCACTAAGTCTCTACCTCTCATTAAGATGTGTGAGCAGGAATTCAGATGGCTTCATGAGACACAGACATGTCACCTGACAGCATCCTAGATATGTATGTGCCTGTTCCCTTACAGTGTGGGTTATCTTACTTTCTAGACAAATGGTGATGCCAACAATGCAGACCAAACACTGAACTGTACACTCTGTGTTCAACAGTCCACTGGTGCAATGTTTTCCTTTCTCATGCTTTTCATGTGACACAGACACTGAAAGTCTTGTGCATAAATCTCCAAAGTGTAGGAAAGGTAGGCAACTAAAAAGTGAAATGGAATCTAAGCCTGTTTAGAAGTAGTCCAAAGACATATATATGTATATGTATATATGTGTGTATATGTATATGTATGTGCATGTATACATATACATATATATGTATCCATATCCATATGTGTGTGTGTGTGTGTGTGTGTGTGTGTGTGTGTATGTAACTAGAGCTGATAATATATATGGGCTATATAGAGCAATTAGTTCTCTCTCACTCCGTAATCACAGCCTGCTCTAGCACAGAGACCCAATGTAGCAGCCTACTAGCCCAGTCCCATAAGCCTTTAGTAATATCTGACCTCTAGACTTTGGTGGGGAAAAGGATAACAATTATAAGAAACATTTTTGAAAGAAAAGTGCACATCACATAAAGAGACTCATAATGTCTCATACATAAGAAGAATGGAGGGCTCAGGCCTTGGCATCTCAAAGAATCAGCCTCAGCCACTGCACCACACATGCCAAAGGGCAGAGTGGAAGCCCACCACCTTACATCGCACTATGTTAGGGAAGTGTCACAGAATGGCCATAGAAAAGTGTCATTGCCTGCCAGTACGCTAGACATTCCAGGAAGTGTGCGAATGGGTTAGGGCTCTTCAAAGATGCCATCTAGCATAGAAATATGTAACAAATTAAAGAGGAAGAATAAAAATATCCCTGCCATCATTTTCCTTATATCTTTTCCTTACTAAAAATGGGTTGTGTCATTTCTTACTACAACTCAAGATTTCCTGGACATTATTACAGTCACAGGAGAGGTAAAAATCAGACACAAGCAAAAAATTCAGTTATACAAAGTATCCGTTTCCTTGAGACAGGGAGGAGAGGACACTTCACCTTGAAGAGTGCCCAGGACTTGTATGATACTGCTGACTGCACACTCTAGAAATAATTAATGAGCCTCAATTAGCAGTATGCAGTTTACATTTTCAGCTAACTTGATAACTAAAACAAGAACAAGATACTTCCTCTTGTATTATCCATAGGATCTCAGAGTTCTTTAAACTACAGAAACCCTGGGCATTTAGATGGGCTCTTTGTGTCAACGGTTTATCTAGTATCATCATAGATGTTAATGGATTTTCCTTGAATAAAAGATAATAATATTGTTACAAATTCACTTATAATCCAGACACAGTGGTGTGCACCTCAAATCCAGCACTTGTAAGGGGGGCCAGGAGTTGAAAATAAGTTCTAAAGCAGTTCAGACTACATGAGACCTGGTTTGATGATAACAACAAAATCACAATTATTACCATATGTACCCAGAAAGGCAATAAAATTCAATGTAGAATATTCTCTGCTTTTATCTGTAGTATGAAATCTGTTTGTTTTTTTAATACCTATCTTGCTCTCATAATATTAAGAACAATTATAGATTAAAATCTTTCCATTTTGAACCCAGTACTCACTTATTCTTTTTTCTTGTAATATTGAAAAAAGCAACTGCAGTTACTCAGAGATAGTGGTTACAGGAAGGTTTCAAAGTATCAGTAGGACGTGTCCTTGTGCCTATTAGAAATGTCTGTTAGGGAGGGAGAGATACTAATGTGAGAAATCTGCCCAGTCAGAGCAACAGCAGCTGGAGTAGATGACTGGCTTCCCAGTGCTTATGATGAGGAGAGCCTGGCAGATGACATTACAGTTGAGAGAGCTCTTAAAAGTCTGAAAGAGAAAGTGTAAATGACATCCTAAGCAGGATACAGACAAGGAGACAAAAAAGGCATAGGATGAGAGAGGCTGAACCAAAGGCTCTTCGTTACCATAGCGCCAAGATCAGGGTAGAGAGGCCAGAGAGCACAGTGGGTGTAAGCTAGATGCTCATAAACAAGGGCAGCCACAGCGAAATGAGAGCAAAGCAGATGGCTAGCTGTAGGCCTCAGAAAGTGGGCTTGACCTTATTCTTGATAGATAGATAGATAGATAGATAGATAGATAGATAGATAGATAAATAGATAGATAGGGATAATTTCAAATGAAAAGAGAAGAAGGCACTGTGTTTCTGATAACTATAGACCAGTTTGAAAAAATATGTGAACCAAAAGCCACAAAAGTAATAAGCATAAAAAGAAAAGTCTCGAGTCCAATTATTTTGCCTTTAAGCCTCTTTGGCTGGCTGGTCCCAACAAGTTTTTCACAGCACTTTAATATCCATCTTACCAAAATGGATTTCCAAAACAGATTACCAAGTTAAAGAAAGTGTGATACGGGTTTATTTTCAAATAAAGAGGGCAGGAGTACTGCTCAGTGGTAAACAATTAATTATTATGGGCCAGGTCCTACCACACACACACACACACACACACACACACACACACACACACACACAC
>OU015750.1:112090506-112116448 GCA_907169655.1 Acomys percivali
CACCTGTCAGTTCCTGGGAAGCACCCCATATCCCACACCTGTCAGCTGCTGGGAAGCTCATATTCCACACCTGGGATTAAAAACGAAAACACAGTCATAATATTTGTATTTTTAAAGAAACCAAAATAACAAAATTCTAACTACAATAGTCCAGATCTTTTGGCCTGGGAAGATCCACTTTTAATCTGGACCATACCTTCTGTTGTCAGTCTATATAAAGGACAAAGAAGAAAGAAGCTACCTGCTCTTGTCCTTGATAGCAAGTCCATTCCTTCACTGGCATTAGAACATACATGTTTGCAATTCTGGCATATACCAAAGACCAGATGAGACAACCAGCTTCATGGACTGAACAACTACTGGATTCTTGGATCTTCTGTTCATAGGCAGCCATTGTTAGATCAGCATGACCACAGACAGCCTCTAACTCATTCTAATAAATCCCTTTCTATGTATGTATATATGTATCTATCTACCTATCTATCTATAGTCATTATATAACTTCTGTTTCTATCTATCTATAAAGATTCATTATATAACTTCTGTTATTCTATCTATCTATCTATGAAGATTCATCATATAACTTCTGTTACTCTTTATGTATGTCTGTATCTATCTATCTATCTATCTATCTATCTATCTATCCTTCTATCTATAAAGATTCATTACACAACTTCTGTTACTCTGGAGAAACCTGACAAACACAAGTATCTGCTTTGGAAGCACAGGGAGGACTGGAGGACTGAAGATAAGTTACAAAGCAAGATTAGGAAGGAAAAAGCACAGGGAACTTGCTCATATCTCACAGAAGGCAGCCATTAAACTCACTCAACTCAAGATAGCAATGTTACTATAAATATATATAACATTTATATTCTCATAAATAAAAAGAGCCACAACTCTCCACTCACAGTCAGCTGAATATATAGTTCCCTCCAAGTATTATAATATCTTAAATGTAATAAATGATTATAGCTATTAAACAGGATGTTATTCCCATATATTAATTTTCAACTACTTTAAGTTATAATGAAACTAATCAGCATAATATATATTCTAAAACTAAAGATAAAAATGTTACTATAAATATATATAATATTTATGTATTTATAAATAAAAAGAGCTGCAGCTCCCAACTCTCATCCAGCAGAATTATAAAAGAATTACAAAATGTATAAGAATTATAAAGATAAATAAATAGGTAAAGGAAAAAAGGAAGGATGGGAGGAAGGAACTACATGACCGAGTTGGGAAGACAAAGAAGCCTACCTCTGAATTTCAGGGTCAAAGTCCCAAATCTTTGCCTTATCAGAGCTGAAGCAAATGTTTTAAATCTCCAGGCTGGCCAGGAGTGATGATGCACGCCATTAATCCCAGCACTTGGTAGGCAGGGGCAGGCTGATCACTGTGAGTTGAAGGCCTGGTCTATGAAGTGAGTCCAGGACAGTTCAGGATAGCCAAGATAACACAGAGAAACCCTGTCTCAAAAAAACAAAACAAAACAAATAAACAAAACCAAACAGACAAATCTCCAGGCTGTTCCTTCCTCTGTGAATGAAAGAAGTATTTGCCCATGTCCGCTGTTTAGATGTGCCTGGACAGCGCTGAGGGAAGAGCTCTGGAAAGGACCTCGTAAAGTCCAGCTCATACACAAATGATTGCTGTCAACATTTCCATGGAGCCTCTTCCTGCATCTAAAGCACATTGAGTCACACCCGAACTCACAGAAAGTGAATCATTAACAATAGGCGCTGGGCTTACGTCTTGACATGGTTTGAAGATTTACCCAACTCTTTGTATTAGTGATCAGGCAGGAGCGCTGGAGTCAAATGCAGCTTCACTTTGGTCTACAATAAAATATATTTCTCAAATTTACCCACACTGGGCAATTTCCCTGATGCACAAATTGAACTAAACATAGGTTGCTGTTGTTGTTGTTAATCTGTGTCAATTTATAGAATGAATGAAAGAAAGCACTACCCCTTCTCACTTCAGACTGCACGGGAAAGCCTTGGTTCTGTCCCCAAGAGGCACTGCAAACTCAGCAGCGGGCTTCCCCGACTGTCACACAGGGAAAGTCTGAGGCATCAGCCTAAGTTCTTTGCATAAAGTAGATAGACACAGTGATGTCTGCAACTTTGCTGCAAACACTAGCAGCCTGAGATGCCCCTTCCAGCTCCACATGCACAGAGCTCTTTTAATGGTAGTAAAATTGGAAAACAGTGTGGTGGCCTTCCAATTCCTGCTTTAGTAGAGCTAATTCTGATGTGAAATAATTGGAAGCAACAGCAAACATTAAGGACAGCTTCAAGATAAGGCATTTATATTCTAACTAGTTCTGATCCTATTATTCTCTTCATTAATCAATTTTAAAGTAAATACACTTTTATAAGTCACCCATTCATTCACTCCCTCAACAAATGAGCATTAATTAACTGAAGTAATAGGATATATGAACAAGAACATGAGTCAAAAGGACTGAGTTTAAATCCTGATTTCACACTTCAATAAGGGATATTGCATTAGAGCAATTGTCTCTCTTAGTACCTACTTTATATCTTTTCCAGAAAGATCTGGAAGAAGAATAACAAGATAATACATTTAAAGTCCTTGACATTATGTGACACACAGCTGTGTTTTCCAATCTTGCTCATTCCTTGCAAGGAAGTGGGGACAGAAATATGAACAAGATGCTTTTAAATCATTCAAGAACACAAATTGTGATGTGACACATGAACACAATAAACTAATTAATACACAAGAGGATAAGTGGTAAAATTTAGGCACAAACTTAGTTTATAAGGAAGACTAGCTAGTGACAGTTAAAGCAGTAGAAAAGTTAGCATCATCATGGGAGAAGGAAAAGAATTTTGACGGTCAGCCACTACAGGCTGTATGATCACAGTCAAAGGTACACCCACACCTTGGCACTGGGTACACCCCCTCTACCAAAGGTCTCAACATTTGCCATTTTAAAAACAACAACTGAGCAGGGCATGGTGGCACACGCCTTTAATCCCAGCACTAGGGAGGCAGAGGCAGGTGGATCACTGTGAATTTGAGGCCAGCCTGGTCTACAAACTGAGTTCAGGACAGCCAAGGCTATACTTAGAAACCTTGTCTTGGAAAACAAACAAGCAAACAAACAAAAACAAATGAGTTCATTGTTGAATAAAACCCAAATGTTTTAACTCGCTACTTAGGACCCTATGTGAGTGCATCTTTCCATCTGCAGCAACAGGTTTCTAGTTACAGTGACTCACTCTAAGAGCACTTCCTGTCCTTCTAAGTCCACTGTTGGGCTCCTGCTAGTAATTCCATCTCCCTCTCTCAGGGCTCCATCTGCCATATGCATTCCATAATTCCATTAAGAAACTGCTCTTCTATTTCTTTATCTAACCATCCATCTAAACTATGTTGAGTCTCTTTTTTACAGCAATTCTTTCACAGATTGGCATTGAACTTCATAGTATAATCACTTGATTACAAGTTTCATGTTCTCCATTAGACTGCACATCCATTGAAATTTATTTGGTTTTATATGTATTGCGGAATAATTATTCAAATATACAGACTACATCTATTTCACAATTTTAGGCTAGAGAAATTAAATTCACCAAAGTAGATTTAGTTACTTCATTAAATACAGTGTTTGCTGAATGTATATGGTCTCCAGTTCTGGACAACTGTACTCAAGGAGCCCATTTCCCAACCCCTTTTCTGGTTAGTTATTAAACATTCTTCCACAGCTGAGGCTCCATGCAGAGGCTGTGTGCAGACGCCAAACGAAGATTGGGAGCAAGTGTCCCATGAGTGCTTTCTATCTATTGCAAGGAAGGAGACAGGGAAGCTCCTGATGCTCACCAGTGAGGGCTGGTCCTGAACTCTGACTTCATCTAGTCATAACTGGCTCTGGAGCCTTCTTCATGCTATCCACCAAGAAATTAGTGGGGAAGCAACCTTACCTTTGGACACTAGTTGGCCCACTGCTCTCCTCCTTCCTGTAGTTCTGTTCCCCAAACCATGACAAAAAAAAATTCTAGGTATGGACTCAAGGCAAGCCCAGAGTAACTATGGTTCTCATCACATAGGTACCCAACACTAGTGCAAGGTTTCCAGGTTGTCATTAGTTCAGCCCTATTGCATCCCAAGAGAAATTGGTATGACTACCAATCCCAATGGGCTGGGACATTTCTGCAGGGTCCAGTCTCCAACCCCAGTGCCTGCTTTAATAGGTGGGTCTTATTTGGTATTCCTGGCTCCTGAACTAAAGTTGATCTTTTTGGACAATATCTTTTTCCATTGTTTATCTACTCTTCTAGCTATATAGAACACAAACAAACACACACACACACACAATGACGTTATGCACAATTGTTTCAATATTAATTTCATTTATGGTATTAAGTGTGTGTAAATGTATGCACATAAATTGAGTAACTCTGCTTTCAACATTTTTAAAATTTAAGATAATATGGATTATGTCTATAGAATAATCAATGTTAATAAATAATATCTCTTTACTATTCATTCTAGAATGAATTATAAAATATGGGGTTAGAGATAGCTCAGAGGTTAAGAGCAAGACTGCTCTTGCATAAGACCCAAGTTTGTACATTAGCATTTGCAATGGGAGGCTCCCAAGTGCCTGTAATTCCAACTCCAAGAAATCTGGAGCCTTCTTCTGGCCTCTATGGACACTATACTTGTGCACAAATCCATACTTATCCATTCATACGCACAGTTAAAATTAAAATAAACCAAAAAACCCTTCCCTTAAGTTTCTCTATTTCACAAGTGAATATCTTATTTCCTATGAGAACTATAGCAAGACTCAACAATATTAGGGATAATATCTAACTATTCTATGATGTTGGTAGAACAGTTTCTAGAGCTTTCTGCTTAAATTTGAGGTCAAACTTAAAGGAGCCATAGTTCTTCTCAGTAACAGAATGCCCTTGTGTTCTCTGTAGTCACACCATGACACTAAAGGACTGTGAACAACTGCTCTGCAATGTGTGTAAGCTACTCAGCAACACCCTTAGCAGCACAACGCTGAAGCCCTGTGAAGTTATATGCATAAAAGAGGCAAAAACATTATGTTTTTAATTGTAGATGACAAAATCAAGTCAATATACATCAAAGTAAAACTCAATGCCCCTATTGACAATGGCCTAAAGTTTGCTGGGCCATGTAATGTGCATAAGCATGTCCACTTGTCATGACACAGTGCATGATTCTGCATTTTCTTATGTTGAAGTATTACATCTAGACAGCATGTAGGAAGAAGAAATAAGGTGTGGGAAGCCAGCCTGTTTAACTTGAAATCAACTAACCAATGAACTGTGTACATGCCTCTCTTTTAAAGAGGATAGATAGATAGATAGATAGATAGATAGATAGATAGATAGATAGATGCTTTTTTAAAAAATTTGACTACAATGAATTCCAACAAGTCAGTCCTCAGCAGGAAAGACTTTCACAGTCAGATAAAGTCTTGCTTGTCTTTAAACACTTTCCTCTGCTGAGGAGCAAGCACACTGAAATGACAGAGCTGTCTATTTCAGTGTACCCATATGCTGCAACATGGGTGTTATTTACTGATAAACAGCACCATGACAGTAATTTTCAAATCAGGGCTTGTCCTGTCAGTCAAATGAGAAAGGCAGGATATCCTCCTCCAGTGATGACCCTCTGGACTAGATGTGGCAACCCGCCAGGTCAATTACTGCGGGGCTGGAACATGGAGACAGATTCACTTAATTCAGAACAGAAGGATCAAGAAAATGGAAACCTAGGGACACATTAGCACAATGGCCAATTACTTAAAAGTGTGGCTTTTGCTTGAGCTGGGAAATGTATTTATACTGAGTGTTTCTATCTGCAAGGACTATTATTTATAAGCAAGATGGGTTTACAGGGCATTGAAATTGACATTTGTACATTTATTTCTGGAAAAAACATTTCTCACAGGAAAATTAAGATTCTGGCCAGGCATGGTAGCATACGCCTTTGATCCTAGCACTTACGAGGCAGAAGCAGGTAGATCACTGTGAGTTCAAGGCCAACTTGGTCTATAAAGCAAGGACAGCCAAGGCTACACAGAGAAACCCTGTCTTAAAAAACAAACAAACAAACAAACAAAAAATGGATTCTGTAATTTACATCTCTTCTTGTTAACTTGTACATACATCAGTTAGAGTTTGGGGAACTAGCCAACAAGCATTCATAATTGCTGTCACGGATATGTCAATTTGTTTCCATTTTTCTCCATCAACACTAATGTCAGTCTGAAATGCTCATGGTTATCTCTCCTCTCATCACTGCACCTATGGTTTCTTTGTCTACAATGGAACAGAGAGCACTGCGGTAGGCCGAGGACTCACATCTCAGAATGCCTAAACCCAGGGCTCATTTCCTCTGCATTTCCTTTTCAGTTATTTTCCAGGAGTTTGGTGGAAGAGTCACATTAAACAGATTTAATGGGGGAAATTGCAGACTTCTTAGATCACAATTAGATCACTTGCAATTAGCAAGTGAATATGGTTCTTGAAGACCGATGGATCAAGGACATATAACACGCCTGTAATCCCAGCACTCAGGAGGCAGAGGCAGGTGGATCGCTGTGAGTTCGAGGCCAGCCTGGTCTACAAAGTGAGTACAGGATAGTCAAGGCTACACAGAGAAACTCTGTCTGAAAAAAACAAACAAACAAAAAAATGAGTAGGTACACATTAAATGGGCAGTCCATAGTTCGGACCTAATCATGAAAATAAAAGAAACCCATTAAAAAACTCACACTGAGTATAATCATCCACACACTGATAAGGAAGCAACACTGGGGCCTTGATGTTCCTCCCTTTTTCTGGAACCTGGGAACACTAACATACAGAATTAAATTGTGAGTCCATGTTATTTGAATGACACAAGAAGCTGGGCATGATAGTATAAGCCTGTAACCTTGGTACTAAATAGCTGTAGATGGGAGGGGGCATTTGAAGCCCCCCAAAGGCTACATACCAAGATTCTGCCTCAAAACAGGTCTTGTCTTCATTGTTCAACACAGTGGGATAGAGAAGCCTGGCTGGACGGCACATACTTGCACACCAGGAGCAAAGCTTTATGGATTGTGGTACTTCAGGTATCTCGCCGCCATTCATTTCCCTTCTTTGGGAGCATCCGCCATTTTTTACAACATCTTGCCTGTCTAGGTCTGACCCATCTTACAGTCTGGATCAGCCTTGGATCCCAGTACTACAGCTATGACGAGGTGGAGAAACTACTCACGGGGCTGAGGCCTGACCACAACAGAGTTTGTTATGTTTTCCTGGAAAGGGACTGTGGTAAATGGCACAAATGTGTCACTTGCCAGGGCAGCCATGGCCATGGTTAATTTACTCACTTCCCACTGGGTGTGTAGTTAGTCCAGTTTTAAGTGTGTTTAGTGTAGGAGTCATATTAACCTTTTTATACACGGAAAAAACAATGTGGGTTATGATTATGCTCATGGTATTGTAATACAGAGAATAAAAGTCCTTTACATAATACATCTGTTACTTAAAGTAATTAATGTCAGGTGACATTGAAATAATTACCTTTGAATTAATCACATATTTTGTCCCTTTGTTCCCTTCAATTTTTTAGACAAGCTTGATAAGTATAACCTGCCAGAGGAAACATGAATAGTGAAGAGGAGTCTAAAAATTTTCTTCTCAGAATGGGTAATTGGGAGAAACAACAGATGTGGGCAATTAGCAAGTGAACATGGTTCTTGAAGACTGATGGATCAAGGACATGTAACAGATGAGCCAGTGCAGAGCTGCTATTAAGGGTTAGAAGTTTAAATAGGATTTAAGAGTCTTATTTTGTCCATTCATCGGTATAAATAACTTCCATGGTACATAAGTTACAACCACTGTTAAGCAAACATAATTCAAAGGATACAAAGTTTAAAAAGTTAAACTGATGCCTAAAGCTACACCATATAAAACTCTATCCAGTTTGGGAGATATGATTAGTGGAAGAGAATTTTGGTTATTCAAAAGACACTATCGCTCCATTAATGTGTCGTACACTTTAATTGAG
Source organism: Acomys percivali (assembly GCA_907169655.1). Taxonomy (NCBI): domain Eukaryota; kingdom Metazoa; phylum Chordata; class Mammalia; order Rodentia; family Muridae; genus Acomys; species Acomys percivali. The sequence goes on from OU015750.1 coordinate 112,098,592, forward strand.
CAGAAGCACATAAACATTCTAATTGAAATGTATCAAATATACCAGATTAAACTGAGCTCATTAAAGTACTGATTCAGAAGCCATCCTCACATTTTAGGCAATGAGTTAGTTGACATCATTCAAAAGTCTTATCCTTCCTTTATATATTTGAGCTAATGATAAAACAGTTCCCATTTGTTTCTACAAGGAGCATGCTATTGCAATTTTGTTCAGTGATGTTGGTTCTCAATATGATGTATGTAAAGCATATACCAATCAAAACATTCCCAGACACTGGAGTTTTGTGCACTTAATTCACATCATTAGAAGATTTCACCATCTGCTTCAAAGAACTACAACAAAAGTACAAAATAAGAAACAAGCTACAAGAGTCATTGCAAACTCACCTTCCTCTTGTCGGTAATCTGTCCATCACGTGGCAGACAGGAGAGCTGCACTGGCAGTGTTCACTAAAGATGCAAGGCTTACTAAGACTGCCTCACGTCACAGCCAGTTTTATCAGAGATGAAAAAGCACATCCAGAGCTCTTCATAGTACTTACACAAAGATCTGTAGAGCCATCACTAATTTGATATTTACAAAACTGTAACTGAACACAGCAGGAAGGAGTTCTCCCACATAACAGAGTTTGAGAAGGATGAAGCCCAGAGAACTCAGAGATCTTGTGCACAGGGGAAAGCGACATCAAACTGTCCTTGACCTCATTCATGCCCAGAGCTCTTACACTCAAGTTAGATAAATCCCAACACAATCTACACAGGAGCATGAACGCTATTGTCAGTTTCCTTTGGAAGGACGGCTGTTCTTCACGCTTAAGATGCAGGACATTTCATTTGAAAGTTATTTCAGCGTTAGTCTTTATGAACTCAATCGCAAATTTCTTACTGAGCAAATCTAATAATCATTCAACATTTAAAAAAAAACCAAAAGAGCAAGAGCTAGTTTGTGGATTCTTTCACCCTAAAACTGCTTTAAGTTAAATGAGGTAACATCTGGTGAACGCACAGCTCTCAGGTAGATTCTGCTAAAGTCTTTCTCCTCTATGAGATTCGGTGCGTTTTTGTTCTATGACACAGTAACTTCCTGTAAGTCATCCCATGGGACATTTTCACAGGTGCTACCTTCACCCACTCCACATAAATCCCTACATGAAACCCCTTCCCCTCGGAGTGCTGGGGCGAGGAGTGGGGCTAACTGAGGACATGAATGGGATTCTGCCCCTGGAAACCGGATCCTAGAAACCTTTCCTCAGTCAGCAGCCAGAAGATGCCCTTCAGAGCCCAAGAATGCCGGCAGCTGACGTTAGATGCTCTGCCTCCAGAACTTTCTGTTAAGCATCATGCTGTCTCGGGTAACTCATCTAGCAGCCCCAGTACAGCAAACAGGCTCTCATCAAGCAGTTTTGAGAACTGGAAAAACATCTTGACAATGTTGGTTCCCGGTGATTTCTTCTCTATTATAAAATTATGTCCATGGTACTTCACACAGGTTGTCTTTGGAGAAACAGATGTTTATGTAACTTTGAGTTGATTGAACTAATCTTTGTTATTAACCTCCAGTTTCTACACATTTACAAAGATGAATAAAACCAGAGTTCTGCTCCTCAGGCAGAAAGGTAGAAGAAGAAAACTGATAGTGTAATGGTATAATGTTTTACAAAGCGCATAAAGCAAGGTAGGATGAAAACTACCCAGTGTTCCCTGGGCGGTGGTGGCGCATACCTTTAATCCCAGCACTTGGTGTGGGGGCGGGCAGGGGCAGGTGGTTCTCTATGAGTTTGAGGCCAACCTGGTCTACAGAGCGAGTTCCAGGATAGCCAGAGCTATTACACAGAGAAACCCTGTCTCAGAAAAAAACACACAACACATACACACATACACACACACACACACACACACACACACACACACACACACACACACAAGCTGGTGTTCCACAGAGAAGATAAAATTGTACTTGCTAGGTCTTAACAATCTCCTCACAAAGATGGTAGGTAGGTTAAGGTTACTCAGGAGATGAAGGGAATATGAGGTACACAGTGAGAACTATGTATTATATGGAGTCAAATGATTATAACACACCATTATACTAAGACCAGTCTTCACATAGAAGCAGTCTGCCTTGGTTGGATTGTGTAGCGCCAGGTGCTAATTCTTTAGGCTATATTATGAAGTATTCTGCTAACAGAGAACCAAACAAGAAGTAAGAACTGGTCCAGAAAGAAAACAGCACCTACTGTGTGTCAGGGAAACTCTTATGGAAAAAACTAAACTAAACCAAACAAAAAAAACTAGCAAAAGTCTTCACTGTAATCCTGACTTCAGGGGCCTGAAAGATGAATAGTGTCACCCTCACCAGTCTTTTCTTAAAGATTGCCCTTAGGGACTATTTAAATTCTCTGCTGGAGCTAGGTACTGCATCAGATCCCGTTTCAGGGGACTATGTTCTAGAATGTATCTTTTTTGTTTTGTTTTGTTTTTGTTTTTTGAGACAGGGTTTCTGTGTAGTGTTGGCTGTCCTGGACTCAGTTTGTAGACCAGGCTGGCCTCGAACTCACAGTGATCCGCCTGCCTCTGCCTCCTGAGTGCTGAGTCTAGCTAGAATGTATCTTATCAATACTTAAGTATACGTAAGTCTGAAGTCTAAGTCTATGGACCTGTAAAAGTATCAGACTATATCCAGCTACCTTCAAAGGCACTTCGGAAGTGTGCTTCAGAATGTTTCAAAGACTAGAAACATTTCCTGTATGCCATGGTGTGACATCAAGCAGCCAAGGGTCACAACACATGAGGAACGACTCTGGACATCAGACAGCAACTGGGAGACTGTTGCCATGGAGGTTGGCTGGAATTTGCTATCACCTTACTTATCCACACATGCCAAATCTCTTGGACTATAATTAAGGGTATGTCATAAGGAAGTAAGTGTGATGGCAGATTGTTAGGGTCAAAACAAGTGGGATCTAACACAGAACCAAGTACGACAACAAATTTCATAAGTATGGAGTTTCAAGACGATTCCTGCCATTTCCCCTAGTTATCTAGTGACTCAGTGCTTTTGTAAAGGCTACTAGTTAGTAATTATTTCCATCTCCAACCACATGCAAGGGACATATACTGAAATAATATTTTTTAAGTGTCAGGACCATAAGTGGAAGGGTCCAAGCAGCTAATCTGGCAATGAGTAATTACCTGGAAAAACAAACTACAATAGTACATAGTAATTAAACAAGACATTAACATTGCTGCAGCTAGACTCAGCATGCTTACCTGTAATCCAAGCACACCTGAGACTAAGGTGGGAGGATTCTCAATTCCTAACCAGTCTAAACTACACAGCAAGACCCTGTCACATACACACAATGTAAAGGTAAAGATTCATTACTGATCAAACAGTGTTCTGGAAAATATACCCAACTTCCAGCCTATAGCAAGCTAAATAAAATTTAAGGAATTTATTCAAAACATTAAAAAAGAACGAAAGCGAATAATTGCATTCTTAGAAATGCAGTTATTCAGACACTTCTATTGCTGTTAAAAATCACTGTCAGTCCTTTTGATTATAAAAATAACGGCTCACTGCAGGGAATAGGGCAAGGAATTCTTGGCACTATCCCCTTACCCTTTTTTACTTTTCTATGCATGTGATTGTGAAGTATTACCATAGGCTGAAGCACACATAATGGGCTACTATAATGTGAAGACACTCACGTGCAAATCACAGGGAAGATGCTAGTGTTTCTACTGAGGGCAGAGCTAGGCACTAGTCACATACAGATCAATTTCATTTATCCTTTTTCCCCCTGCAATCTTTGATGATTTCATTGGCTGTGGAGATTGACAAATCAAGTTGCACATTCATTTACTAATTATCAATGCGTGTTTTGTTCTCAGCAGTGGGTATGTAGTGATGGAACTCAGGTGTAATGGAAGAAAAGCAATACAGAAGCAAATATACGAAAGGATAATTAGGCATGGGAAATGCTAGGAAGGAAATAACACATAATGCTATTATAGGTATCCTACCAAATAGAGTGATTAGAGAAGTAAATTGAAGATGAGATTTAAACAAAATTCTGAATAGAAAAGAGTCCAGTCATGAACAGGAAGAAAGAAAGTATAACCCAACAGAGATAATGGCATGCGTAAGGAATCCAAGCTCACTGTACTGTAAAGCTGACCTCCACATAGATAGACTGAGGTGACCATGGACAAGAGTGGGAAACAGAGGGCAAAGCCAGGTCAGGCATGACCCTACTGGCCACAGAATGATCTAAAGTATCAAGGGCAATGTGGGTAATTAAGAGTGCTTTAGCATTGAAGGCAAGGGCTAATTAATGACTTAATATTGTCCTGACTATCATATTACAGAAAGAAAGGCAGCAAGGTGACAGACACTGGGTTATTACACCAATGCAGGCAAATGAAGATGTATTCAGCAGGTTAGCCAAATCTGAGTGACTGGACTGTGTGTGCACTGAAGGAGGGGCCAGGTTAAAACACAAATCCTTTTTTTCTACTTCAGGAATTGTTCAAAATGGAGTGCCTCTTACTGATACGAAGAAGATTTGTAGAGAAATAGGTTTCCACAGGAGAAAGTAAGAGTTTAGTTTTGTGTATATTACGTTTCAGATGTTTGAGAAGCACCCACATGGGGTTGTCAAGTAAGTAATTTGGATAAATGAGACAAGACCACTGAGGGGAGAGGCAGGTTGAGGATATAAATTTAGGGGTTATTAGCATATAGATGGTTTTTAAAGCCATGGGAATGTGACGCAGAGGATGCTAAAAAGGACCTGGTGCCAAGCTATGAGCAACTTTAACATTTGGAAGTTGGTTAAGTTCCAGCCAGAAAAGGCATCAAAGTAGGGAAGATGATAAAAGTGGGTGGAAGATGAGGTTTCGGAAGGGGGAGACCGCAGTGCTTCAGCAAGGAGGCCAGGGTCAGGGCCAAGCCCAGCAAGGCCGGTTCAGACAAGGCTGACCAAGCTGTTCTCTCGGCTTCGCCACGCCCAGCAATACCAGTGATGCTGACAGGATCTCAGGGCCCCAGAGAGTACACAGAGAATGTAAACTGGGGCAAGGGCTGGAGAAGGGAGTGGAGTCAAGGGCAGTCTTAGGTGGGTGAGGGCGACAGCACAACACAATCTGTTTACAGCAGTGGTTCTCAATCTGTGGGATTAAATGACCCTTTCACAGGGGTCATCTAAAACCATGTGCATATCAAATGTTTTTAGTAGAGTTCATAACAGGAACAAAATTACAGCTCTGAAGTAGCAATGAAAATAATTTTATGGCCCAGCACTCAGGAGACAGAGGCAGGTGGATCTCTGTAAGTTCAATGCCAGCCTGGTCTATGATGACAGCCATAGCTACACAGAGAAAGCCTGTATTGAAAATCCAAAACAACAACAACAACAAAAACAACAACAACAACAACAACAACAACAACAATAATATGGTTAGGGTCACAATATGAGGAACTGTATCAAAGGGTTGAAACATGAGGAAGCTGAGAACCACTAGTTTGTAGGACAGGAAGTCAGATTCAGTAGTGAGGGGTCTCTACAGGGGTCAGACAGGGAGACATAGCATGTAAGAGATAAAAATAAAACCTGTAGCCAGGCCGGGCATGATGGCGCACACCTTTAATCCTAGTACTCACTCTGTAAGTTCAAGGCCAGCCTAGTCTACAAAGTGAGTACAGGACAGCCAGGGCTGTTACACAGAGAAACCCTGTCTTGAAACACCAAAAAAAAAAAAAATAAATAAATAATAATAATAATAATAATAATAATAATAATAATAATAATAATAATAATAAAAAGAATGAAAACCCGCAAGTTGACTTAGTCATCCTGAATCAGACTTCAGGGAATCTAATGCCAGCATATTTAAAATAGTACAATTTGGAGAAAGGTTTCCAGGCAGCAATCAGTCCAATTCCAGGTGCACAACAAAGCTGAAGGTGTGACTACATAGAAAGAAAATACAGGTCATCATGAGGGGGTACTATAGCTAAGAGGCCTAGAGTCTAGTGTGGTCTCTGACCATTAGCATAGAGGTCAGAAGGCCATAAAATACTTGTGACATCTTCCCTAAAAATGAGTAATGGTCTAAGGAGAGGAGAGTCTGGGATAAGCATTCTGGGACATTGGAGTGAGGCCTGCCTCCACAGACAGAGAAAATGTCACCAAATCATTAGCAACCCACCTCCCCTCCCAGCTTTCTGGAGAGAGTGCAGGTGTTTTATTTTCTCTCCGCAGAGCTGCATGACTGACCATCCTGCTTCTCTCAGTGCTTCTCTGGGAGGACAAGGACCCCTGTGCCCCAACACAGCAGGAGTCTTGGGATAAGTAACTGGCAGAAGGAACAAAGTTTTCAGTACATAAACAGGGTTCTGATGTGAGAGAGGAGGTCTTGAGAATGGAAAAGGGAAAGAAACAGTGAGTGCTCAGTGTCCTTACACTAAGTATCAGTGAGGTCTGAGGCATGGCCGTCAGGTGACAGGAAGCAGAGGAACAAACACTGGTGGGATGTGAAGCCAGAGAACCAAGGAAGAAGCACAATGATGCCTGTGTAAAGCCATAAAATGAAAAGGTGCAAACTCCCAAGTGGAAAGCCATCGGCTGATGTGACTGTATATGTCTGCTGATAGTCTACCCTAACATAACTTACCACTTAGAAAGCAGAGAAAGAGAGTTGGGGAATTAGGGGAAGGGAAGGGAAGGGAAGGGAAGGGAAGGGAAGGAGAGGAGAGGGGAGGGGAGGGAAGGAGAGGAGAGGGGAGGGAAGGAGAAGAGAGGGGAGGGAAGGGAAGGAGAGGGGAGGGGAGGGGAGGGGAGGGGAGGGAAGGGGAGGGGAGGGAAGGGAATGGAAGGGGAGGGGAGGGGAGGGAAGGGGAGGGGAGGGGAGGGAAAGGGAGGGGAGGGAAGGGAAGGGGAGGGAAGGGAAGGGGAAGGGAAAAGGAAAACAGTGTCAATGTGGGAAAACAAGAGAAGAAACACCCCAATTACTTAGTTATGCACTCACATGGTAATCACAATAAAATTAAAATGTATTAATAAAGGCTTTAGGGTCAAAGTCTGGGCTTTGATGGTACCAAACTAGGTTTGCCACTCATCCCAAATATACCAATTAAAGAGATAATATTTTTAAAGCAGGAAGAGGGAATGTATTCACTGTGGCACATTGGAAAGAACAAAGAACTCCAGCAACCCCCAAGTCTGTTTTCAGGGACTTCACATGAAGTTTATTCTTAAATAGAGGCCAAGAGGCTTAGTTGTAAGCCCTAGTGAAAATCCCTCTCCTCCTACCTTGACCCATTACTGGCTCAGCTCTACTCTATTCTGCAAAGTAGCCGGATAAGATGAAAGAACTATGTGAAATCTCTTATTCTGAGGCAAGTTCCTCCCCTGGCTGGCACTATGCATTAGCCTTTCCTTCCCCATTATGAGAAAGCTGCAAGTTGTTAGCTCTTTGGGGTCTACTACCAATAGTTTAATAGTACAAGTATTTCTCATGGAACAGTTTCTCTCATGCCAGGTTGGTGTGTGGTTACAAACGGAGGGAAAGCACCCAAGAGAAGATGATAAGGTTGCAGCTTGCAGTCATGCACGGAGGTTTTGGAGAAGGCGTGGGAGGGAAGAAGGAACCTCAAGGAAAGCACAGGCTTCTGTGAAGGTTGATGGACAAGAGCTATTTATCAGAGACTCTGGTTTGTGGGTTTTGAAGATGCCCAGCTTGGCCCTGTTACCCCCAATCTGTTCAGTTCAGAAGGGTAAGAAGAAAGGCCACTGGAGGGGAACAGCTTAAGGCATGGAGGCTGGGGGTGCTGAGAGGCTGTTCACGTAGGTAATGACTTGCAGAGAAAGGTAGCAGAGTTGGAGCAAAAAAAAAAAAAAAAATGTGAGGAGGTGATAAAATCCTTACCATGGTGGTCAGGGAAAGGAGGGGACAAGAAGCCAGTCAGCAGATGACAAAAGCCATGTAGGAGAAAGCACGCTAGCACCCCAAAGCAGGAGGTTCAGGAGCTTTTGAGACCCAGGTGTTGGCTGGAGCTGAGGAGCTGAGGACAGGTGGACAGTGGTGACGGCTCCTTCACTTTAAGCATACGGATCTAGAAGGGAAGGTCTCCACCAAAGGAGGCCCCAGTTCCCAAGGGAGACTGCAATGTAACGAGTCCGTGGATCATGGAACAAAACTCTGAATCCAGAATGGATGACTTATTAAGGGAAACAATGGAACACAATTATGCAGGGGTGAGCTCTATGGGGAAGATACCACGGCAGACACAGCACAGAAAGAAGCCCCTCCTGTGCTGCATGTGTCCAAACACAGGGAAACATGTGTTGCCGTGGTCAATAATGATAAGAGTTACATACAGTGAGGGGCCAAGTGATCTCTATAGTGATACAGAAGAAATGTCTTAAATATACCTTGAGAGTGTGATACAGAAAATAAAATATATTCAATTCTAACTTGACCACTAAACTAGCCTTTAACCCAACACTTTAGTAGAATGCCAGATTTAAAGGCTAAAAAAAAAAAAAAAATGTTGCTGGCTTTCCAAGCAATTTCATTTATCAGTTAAATTAATGAAAATCAAAAATTGGAGACAAATTTACACTAATTACCTAAGTAAAGAAAAGCTGTTAAGCATTATCCGATTATAATCTTTTCCACTGCTCCTTACTTTTAGCAGAAATAGGTGTCAATTATATCTAATAAAGTCAGTATCACTGGTCTAACTCCCTATTTTTGTATTTGAAAGTACAGCCAAAATATACCATTTTTAAGAAACATGCTAGAAAATATTTTAAAATATAAGGAAACAAAATCACAGTTTGATTTGAAAACCCCACTGAAATTTTATTATTAAAGTTTCCTATTGGGACTCTAGATGTGAGAACCATGTGAGAATAGCAAAGTAGAAGGATCCAGTAGGTCCTAGAAACCTACAAGTAGAACATTATGATAGACAGATTTGGGCCAAGGGGTCCCGCTCAAACTAAGGCACCAGCCAAGGACAATACAGTCAGTAAACTTTAAACCCCTACCCAGATCTAGCCAATGGTCAGAACAGTCTCCACACTTGAGTGGAGAGTGGGATATGACTTTCTCGCGTACTCTGGTGCCTCACATTTGACTATGTCCCCTGGAGGAGGAGACCTGGTGGCACTCAGAGGAATGACAGCAGGTCACTGAGAAGAGACTTGATACCCTATGAGCATATACAGGGGAAGGTAATCCCTCTCAGGAACAGTCATAGGGGAGGGGAATAAGGGGAAAATGGGAGGGAGGGAAGAATGGGAAGATACAAGGGATGGGATAACCATTGAGATGTAACAAGAATAAATTAATAAAATTTAAAAAAAAAGTTTCTGAAGTCTGGAGCCGGGCATGATGGCATCTACCTGTAATCCCTGCACTCTGGGAGGCAGAGGCAGGTGGATCTCTGTGAGTTCGAGGCCAGCCTGGTCTACAAAGTGAGTTCAAGATGGCCAGGGCTACACAGAGAAACCCTGTCTCAAACAAACAAACAAAAACCAGTTTCTGAAGTCTGTATTCAAGACAAAAACTGGGGTTTGGAAGGATGACCATGTAGTTAGGAACTCATCCTGCGCTTACAGAGGCCTCCAGTGTGGGTCCTAGAGCCCAAGCCAGGCGGCTCACAGCTGCCCATGACAGCAGTTCCAATGGCACTAACACCTCTGGCATCCATGAGTATGTGCACATACATATAACTTCTAAATAATAGTCTTTAAAATCTTAATTATAAAAGCTTAAAAATAAATGGATAAAAATTGAAGTATATTTTAGACTAAGTAAAAGAAAAGAGTATTAGTCTAAAAAGAATGCTGGACTTTAATAAGCTTATCATATGTGGAAGAAAAGTTATTCAATTTTCACACGTGGCTACAGTTTATGACAGGAGAAAGCAGAGGTACACAAAGGACTGCACAGGATGTTCTAAATCAGGAGCAAATAAGCCAACGCTGCTATAAATATTTATTGACAATGAAAGCCATGTGAGGTTAGTGCCCCCTGGAAAGCTGTCAACACAACCTAAGCTGTTTGCTTTCTACCTGAGTATATCATAAGAGATGTCGCAGAATGCAGAAAGAGGTTGATAAGCCTTTTTAAACAAGTATGAGACATTTGGTGGAGAAGAAGTTGGCAGCCTGGAGAGGACCCTGAAGGCAGATAAAAGCCTGTGAGTGGACTCCTGCCCACAGGACCAAAGCTGTAAACCGTGCTGTGTTATACTGAGACAGGTAAGCAAAACAGGCAGCAACTCAGAAGATAACATAGGTATAGTACATGTGGTGAGAGCCACTCACCAAGAGAAGATCTGTGTGTGTGTGTGTGTGTGTGTGTGTGTGTGTGTGTGTGTGTGTACACATCATGCATGTATATGAGTGAGTTAGTTTAATAATAGTCTTTTTTTTTTGCCTTTATCACATTATATTGAATGCGTACATACACAAATACATATATATTATTCCAGCATTCAGGAGTCCTAAGTCAGGAGGAGCAAGAGTTTTAGATTGGTTTAATTATACAGCAGGACCATGCCTCAAAAAAACAAAAGAAAAACCAATACATGAGACCGTTACTGTCACATATAAACTAAAGTGGGGCCGTTTGGCAAGACTACCCTCAGAGGGTACAGTACAACAGACAGCGGCCCGGGGTCCATTTGATGAACCATGTGGCCTAGCACTGACCTCCTCAGTGCCCGGCATTCTGCTCTGTCCCACATAGTGGTCACTCTCCAGCTGCATCTCCAGGCTTGAACGATGCTTCAAATAGAGGCCAAGATGCCTTCCCTGCCTTTCCATAAGTTTGTCACCTATTGATACCCAGGTTGTAACTGTGGCTAAATGATCTTCTTTCGCTTTCTTCCATATAAAACTATCTTGTCTATGAGCTTTCAGGCCATTACTATTGTCATTGAACTTTTATTTCTATTCACATGTAATTCATTCTCAGCTAATATGGTTCTAAAAGGGACAGACATGACTTGTCGACCACATGAGCAGTGACTTCATTCACTTGCTACCATTATTGAAGGGTTATGATTAGGTTCCAGAGAAAGCACTCTATTAAGGTAATTGATCACAGTACAGGAAAGCTTTTCACTTGTCTATTGGCTTCGTGACTAGAAACCATGCATATGCCCTTCTATTGCTTTTTACATTTGACGTTTCTATTCGTGTACATTACAGACAGTCTATACCAATAGCTAATATTTATCCATTCAGTTTCATGAGTATGTATTAACTGGGTACTTTTTTTTTTCAAAAACATCTCTAAAATTGATACAATATCTTCAAAGCCTGATTGCAGTAAACAAACATCATTAGAAACACTGAAATCTATGTAGTTACGGAGATGTCTGCTGAGTGCTAGAAAACCAAGATGGCCTGATGAAATGACAAGTGCCCACATCTGTCTCTTTCCTGGGGACCAGATCATTTTCAGATTCTTGTATTCCTGAAACCTCTTCCTTTCATCAACCTTCCAACTAGTTCCAACTCCTTGTCTATTTTCCTTCTTGTTATAAATGTACTTACCCATTCATGCCAATAATGCTAAGTAAATGAGTCATGCGCTTTTAGTAGGAGTTAAAGTGAGGTTGTTTCAGCATTTTAATAAGAATTCTATCACCTTCTTTAATGATTTCATTTTTATCCCTTACCCTTTCAGGTAATTATAAATGTGGTTAGTATTCTTCTATACTTTTATCTACACAAATTTGTGAAGTGCACACACACATATACATATACATATGTGTGTGTATATATATACATATATATATGTATATATATATATATATATATATTTCACTTCTTTTATAAAATGAAGAATGCAGCCAGGAGTTGTGGCATATGCCTTTAATTCCAGAACTCAGGAGGTAGAGAAAGGTAGAGTGAGTTTGAGGCCAGCCTGGTCTACATAATGAGTTCCCAGACAGCCAGAGCTATATAGTGATACCCTGCCTTAAAATAAACCAAAAAAGAAGCTGGGCATGGTGGTACATGTCTTTAATCCCAGCACTTGGGAGGCAAAGGCAGGTGAATCTCTGTGAGTTCAAGGCCAACATGGTCTACAAAGAGTCCAGGATAACCAGGACTATTATACAGAGAACCCCTGTCTCGAAAAACAAACAAAAATATTTATATAATAAAAATAAAATAAGGGGTGCATGGTATATATTATTCTGAGTTTTAATTATTTTAGCATTCAAAATCATGATTGCTTATATCATACATGTTAATACATTCTTCTTTAATGGCTTTCATGGTTCATTGTTCATTCAGACATATTTTCAGCTATAAGCCATACTGATACATGGTCTGAGCTTACCCTATACACGCTATGACTTTTACTTCTGATGGCTAAGATTTTAAAACAGAAGAGCATTACCAAAGGAAATCTATGCATATAATGTAAAGATACTAGAAGACCGTGTGCTCCAAAATGTGACACAGTTTGTGCGCCCAGATAAGATGTATTGTTCCGGTTCCCTTACATCTTCACCAGCACTGAAGGTTATCAAGTTCTGTGAGTTCCCCCCTCCCAGATCTGCTGAACACTGCTATTTTAATGGGAATCTCTTGACTCTTCTGAAGTCAAACATATTAGATGTCTATATGCTCTACTATGTAAATTGTCTGCTTCCTAACATTCTGATTGAGTTTTCTTTCCTTTATCATTTTGTACTTTTCTTCTTGTGTTTTGTTTTTCGAGACTGTGTAGCCTTGGCTGTCCTGGACTCACTCTGTAGACCAGGATGGCCTCAAACTTACAGTGATCTGCCTGCCTCTGCCTCCCGAGTGCTGGGATTAAATGTGCCACCATGCCCAGCCCATTTTGCACTTTTATTGACAGTAGATTTTGTTTTATGTATTTCAAGTATTTTCTCCTAGTTCATTGTTCATCTTTTACTTTCATTTATTGGGGGTTTTTTGGGGGGTGGATTTTTTTTTTTTTGATTTTTCGAGACAGGGTTTCTGTATGTTATATTGGCTGTCCTGGACTCAGGCCATGAACTCACAGTGATCCTCCAGCCTCTGCCTCCTGAGTGCTGGGATTAAAGGTGTGCACAGCCACACCCAGCTCTTGCTTTTGTTTTTTATCATCACAAAATTTTAATTTTTATTAAGGCAAGTCAATCTGTGACCTATTTGGTAGCATCCTTGCTTCAGAAGACCTTTCCCATAATTTCATCATATAGTTGGCATCTGAGAGAATAGCTATTGGTACATGTTAGCTAGCCAAGCAACAACTCACTGTCCTTGCTAACCCCCACTTGGCCCCATCTGTCTCTGTTATCTATGAAATCTTCAAAGGCTGTGAGTCTGAGCATCTAGGTCCAAAGTGCCCTAGACCACACACAAAAAGGCTGTTAGGGATCTCTTGTTTGCACTCCAGTACAGGACCCCCTCAGAATCTCCTCTCTCGTCACTTTTTATACAGTTTTCTTGCCTTGAAATGTGACTCTTAAAAAAAGATTTATTTTGGTTTTCTCTGTGTGTGTGTGTGTGTGTGTGTGTGTGTGTGTGTGTGTGTGTGTATTAGCAGGTGTACATGGGTGCCCATGGAGGCTAGAAAAGAGTGTCAGATCCCATAGGGCTGGAGTTTCAGGCTATGAGCAGTGCAATGTGGGTTATGGCAAGTGAAGTCCTCTCTTCTTCAGGAGTGGCAGGATTCTTGACTGCTAAGACTTCTCTCCAGCCTCAGAAACGTAAGCTTGGTTGTACCTCATTACTTGGTGTAAATTATCTTGGTCTAACCCACCACCTTCTAATAGAGTTAAAATCCATTTTCTGGGCTTACTTGGCTGTGAATGGCTTGAATTGCATTTGCTCCTTCAGCCTCAGCTATCTCTCGGCATGAGCCTGCCCTCTTAGCAGCCACCCTATCCTAATAAGCAGATGTCCTCCATACATGGCTCCTCCTCAGCTATAGGTGTAAATAGTGCCCTCCATTAACTTGCTCTTACTCTAGATTGCCATCAGATTGCCTAAAGTTACACATAATTATTAATGACTTTATTAATCAAATCTCAGGAGACATGCTATTTAGAAACACTGAAAATCAAGCAAGAATTTGCATATTAAGGAGTTAAAAATAGTACTGCATTAGGTACTCAGACTGGAATGAGGGTCAAGATACAAATACAGAAGCAATAGTTGCCACTGTTAAGCATCCAGATGAAACACCCAGTGCTACAGACTTCCAGATAAGCATGTCTTCTCTTAAATAAACTGTACACTTTCTGTCAGAGAACTGGATGGGATGGGATAGCCCTCTGGGTATCTAAGCGACTAAAGATTTACTGCCAGTTTGTGGGCCGTTTCCTTCTTCCAAATAAAGGAAAAGTGGCAAAATAAATACCTTTAATTTTCAACATGACCTTAGGGATGAAATAAAGATTAAAAAAGAAGATGCAACACTAACTGCCTACATTTTAACATTTCAGTTACACAAACACAAATTAAGAGAGACTGACCAAGTTGAAGAACAATCAAAATCAAATACAGAACTGTATCTTAATTTATAAAGAGCTCTGACAATATGAAAAATAACAAAATAGAAAACAAGCAAAGATACAGACAGATAAGAAAAATAATGATTAATGGCATAGCAGGAAAAGCAACCAAATTACACAGAAAAAAAAGACAACAATTTGAATTCTAAAATTATCAAAATGATTATAATGCAGGTTAGCTATGTACTGGTGGGTCTCTGCAAACAAATTCCAGCCACTTCCTATCTACGGAACACAAAACCTTCCAGAAATAATTTTGGTTATAGATATATGACAAATTGATTAATACAAAGTTCTTTGAGACAATTCAATTTATAGGACTATGTCTAAAGAAATAAATGAAAAGAATAAAAATAGCCTTTAAATAAGTGAAGAATTTATTTATCCAATTAATATAGTAACCTCAAACCTAATCATGAGCTACTACTAAATAAAAGCCATGTACAAAATTCTGTGTGTCTGTGTTGTGAGCGTGCATGCATGCATATCTGTGTGCATGTTGTGCATGCATCCATGTGTGTGAGTGTGTGCATGTGTGTGCATGTGCATGTGTGTGTGCAGTAAAAGTCTTCCTTGTTGAAATACATATTTAAAAATGATATTTGTACAGGCTTCAAAGAGACTCAGGAGTTCTAAGTTTAACATGGGCTATTTCCTCAGGCTGAATATATATTTATTACCCATTTTAAAGTTTCTATACTTTTTACACATTAAAACAAAGAATGTGAATATCTCTTACACTAAAAATAATATTATTTTGTAAATAATGTGTCCATATCTTTAGGGCAATATATTTAATAAAGAAATAGTGCTAAAGATAGAGCAACATATCCATATTAAATTATAAAACCTGATCACATATTCTATTTGCTCATCATTTTGAATATTTTTCAAATGGTTTCAATATACTAGAACCTTAAATGCTTTGCTCTGAGCATTCTTGATTTGATTTTTCACACACAGTGTATTTTAAGGGCTGTTCATTTGATTGCATTTGGTTCATTTAAACTCATCTCATCAAAATGCAAAATTTCTAAGAGCTATTTTATCTTAAGAAAAACCACCCAAACCCATTCAAAACTAACTTATGTTCCCTTCTTTCCCCTCAGGAAAAGAAAAACAAATTTTACAAAAAGTAAATGAATGTAAGCTCCAAAACTTCAATATGATATAAACATAAGGCACGAGACTGACAATCAACCTGGCTCTTCAATCAATTTCCCCAAAACTCTCCGACCAACTTTCCCTGTCTGAAACATCAGGTATTATATCTTCTTTAACTCTGCCAGTGCTCTAGGAATCAGGGAACCGAGCCCACCGTTGCTGCCTCTCCTCACTTTGTGCAGTCCTGCGTTTCCAGTCCTTCAGATGCGTGTCTTTAGCTGCAGGGCACACAGCAAACACCCTGATTATTCTACTTTGAATGACATTTTGTGTCCCATTCATATACTAAGTTTTCCTCCAAGACTATATTCATCTCTTTTCTATTGAATTCCAATCACTGTAGTTATTGCAAACTTTTATGTTAGACACACACATGCACACACGCACACATAGGCACACACATACAAAGAAGCACACACACACACGCACACACACATAGGCATCACACACACATGCACACACACCACACACACACACACTTACACGCACACACGCACATGTGCACACACATGCACACATACATGCACACACCACATTTGGTTTATACTATAACTAACACTTTATGCTTTCCCCTCTTCCAGAATCGGAGCTATTTGTGGCATGCCATCTTATTTGTCCATATGTTCCCAGTACCTTCACTGGTGAGTAAAAATCCATAACATGAGTTAAACATGGATTAGGAAAATTGTGTCTATTTTTAGACAACTTGCCCAGTAAGATATATCTTACTTTAACACCTTCTCAGACCTGTGTAGGATAGGCTAAAGGGCAAGGCACACTTATACCACATGGGACGCTGACAATTGGGAATAAAGCCAAGAAGGAACAGATGCTTGGGCTCAATGTAGCCCCCATCTAGGTGGAAACAAGAGGGCAGGTAGGGAATTTATAGAATGTTCCATAAATACCAGGAACAGAGGAGAAAGAGCTTTAAAGAACCTAATAATCTGAGATGGACCATAGGATTCTGTTGGGAAAGAAATAAGCTGAGATGTCACTGGTGGGTCCCATCCTCACAGGAACGTGCTGACTGTGTCTACAGTTAGGTCACAGGAGGTGAGAAAGCGAGGGCTCAGTCAGTCAGTGCTCGCTCCAGCCAACTCCACAGAACCGGGAAATAACTGCCACGCTTCTCTGTTTCGTCAGGAATGGCTCCTTCAATACTAAGATCCTGGTCACTCAGCAGTTTGTATCCAAGGCGCTCTAAGATGCAAGCAAGCACACAGAATTGATCATCAGTGTTTCGTGTTCCCTGGCACAGGAACAGGGTCAACATCAGAAATGGCTCTTCCTAGAAGAGCCCACGGCACAGCAGCAGGTTCAAGGAGTGTGTGTCGCTTGCAAGCTAGGAGGCCGCCACAAGGCTAATAAGAAGATTAAATGTATTAAGACAAGCTGAGACTAATATAAATTTGATTTCTGCTCCCCTAAGAATACCAAGCACCTGAAATAGAAGAGGTTAAGTGAGGGTGAAAGATGGCGTCAGACCCACTCATGTATGACTTACTTTTGAGGAGAATTTTCTGAGAGATCACTTAAACAGAACAGAAAAGTGTTCAAGGTTGTTATAAGGTAATTAATGGAAATGTGGGAACAGAAACCAAATTTCAAATTTGCCACTGTCATAGTCCAAGGAGAAAAAGAAACCAATTTTCTTATGAAATGATTTATATAAAGTTTGTATAGATTTTGTAAAAAGAAATCATCAAACTTGGATTTCAATAGTTTTCTTCAACTAACAGATTTGAGTAAAAATAAATAGCTTAAGTGAATTATTTGTATAATTTCATCCAATTTATTTTTGCTAAAACAGTAAATGGAAAGAGGTGGTCAAAACTGGTTTGCAAAGACTTACCATAGGGAGATGGGGCAGGGCAGAAAAATAACATGTATCTTCACAGCTGAGCAGAGTCTCTCACTCACATGAGGCTGTTAAAGAAAAAACTGATCTGGTGTAGGGGGCCAGGAAGGAGTCTCAGTGGGAGGGTGGGAGCACGTGAGGTTAAGCATGAGGAGCTCAGGTAATCCCTAGAACCACATGGTCTAAGGCTAGAACAGGTATCTCCAAGTTGTTATCTGACCTTAGTGTGTGTGTGTGTGTGTGTGTGTGTGTGTGTGTGTGTGTGTGTGTGTG
>OU015750.1:112116458-112161319 GCA_907169655.1 Acomys percivali
GTGTGTGTGTGTGTGTGTGTGTGTGTGTGTGTGTGTGTGTGTGTGTGGTGTTGTTGCATAGAAATAAGCAAACTAGACAAGATAAGTGTTTGGATTATTTATAAATATAAAATGTTAACCATAAAAATCAAGACATTAAATTCTACATGGTTAAATCCGTCTCTGTAAAGCCTAAACAACATAGAAGTCTATTTGACAGCATTGCTAAACATTTCACACACTGCATGCCCATCCATCAGTAAGCGAAGCGTGACATGTAGGCCTCCAGGAATTGCATGCAAACATGTCTTATAGAGGGAAGCTCTGTCCATCTACAAGGTTTAGGCTGCCTTATAGGTCTTAAAACTTGTAAAAGTAAGCCTTAAGTGTATTTACATAGAAAGCAAATAGAGTGGAATAAAAACCATGTCTCTGTGCCTTCAAATACATGAAAGCTGTACAATTTTCTGTATCACTAGGCTATTCTAGTTTCAAAAGTTAACAGTCCTGAACATCTTATCACTATCTTATTGAGGGCGGGGAAGCAGTGGAGGATACCAAGAAAACAGGCCCTCTAAACAGCCATGGCCTAAGCTCGTTTGAACTCACAGAGACTAATGAGCGTGCACAGGGACGGCATGGTCTGCAGCAGGTCCTCTGTGTAGATATCATGGCTTCTGGTTATTGTTTATATGGGATCCTGAGTGTGTGAACTAGTAGGTCTCTGATGTTTGTGCCTTCTCTTTGGCTATTTTCCTCCTGTCTATTAGTTTTGTCTAATTCCAATGTCTTAGTTTTTGTTTTATCATCTCACATTTTATTTTATCTTATTATTATCTCTTAAAAGGCTGTTTGCTTTCTTGTGAGAGGGGAGGTGAGGAAGAACTTGGAGTAGAGGAGGAAGAAACCATAATTAGAATATAATGTGTGGGTAAAATCTATTTTCAATAAGAGAAAAAATAAAATAACTTCTCTGTAAAAAAAAACAAAAAACAAAAAAAAAAAACAAAAAAACAAAAACAAAAAACCTTGTCCAAATGATTGCATTAAAAAAATTCCTGAACATAAAACATTGTAATAGTTGTGCATTTTTTAAAAGTTAATGTATACAATCAAAAAGACAGGCCAAGTGGCTCTAAAGGAAAAGACAAGGAGCTATGACTAGAAATCCAATCCTAGGAATCAGTTCAAGTTCAAATTGTCATGACAGCCTCTGTAATATAATCTTAAAACCAGCTCCTAAACTCCTTCTCCTTTGCATCTGAATGAAAGGAGTTCAAATCAAATAGCTCTGATGGTTTACTCCTAAGCTGTGAATCCCACACAGGACACAGCAGAATGTTTGGGATTCGGTGGCTCTCAAAGGCTTACAGCAAAGCTTACAGCTTATAGCTGGGAACAGCAGAGTATATCAAATTCAGAAATAGGGAGAAGCATTGTCTTCACATCTTTTATTGAAATTGTAGCTACATATGAAGGTGGGGCCTGGGACGCTACGGTTCCCATGGTTATTAGTTTGTTTTTCAAGACAGGGTTTCTGTGGGTATCCCTGGCTGTCCTGGACTCTCTCTCTCTGTAGACCAGGCTGGCCTCAAACTCTCAGCAATCTGCCTGTCTCTGCCTACCTGAGTGCTGGGGTTAGGTCCCCATGGTTTTAATGTTTGTTGCCACCAAACTGAAACTTGGTCAGGGTTGTGGCAGTGTCAGAAGACCATGCAGCTCTGCTCACATGGATGAGCTTAACTCAGCTCTAAAGGGCAAGTCAATCTGTCTTCACCTCTGCACTTTTCCTTCCATCTTCTGCCAGAGAAGGGCCCATGGCCTCCCCTGCCTAAAGATGCAGCATGCAACACACCATCTTGGGACAAGAAAGATGGAGTTTAACGATGAAGCCTGCTAGGCCCTGACCTAGACCCTCTCACCCTCGGAAACTAGAGACAAAGTTCTGTTGCTTATCGATTATCCAACTGTGTGGCTGGACTGAAGTTTGCCATTCTGTGTGGCAAAAGCTAGACAGAGTTTAGCGATTAGATAATGCTATAAAGACCAGCAAAGCCACTATACAATGTTAGAGTAGTGAGGGTTTATTTATAGAGCAGTGCTTCTTAACCCCTAGAGCCTCTTTTCCTTCCACTTTAAAAATGAACAAAAAGCCAAAATAAAACACACAAAACTCCACATGCAAATGGAGTACTGGCCCCACTCTACGGAAAAAAAAAAAAAAAAAAAAAAAAAAAAAAAAAAAACAGGGGGTGGAGAGGAAGCATGCTCCCTAAGGCTTCATGTAAATAGCGATGGCCTTGCACCACCAAGTGCAGCAGTTACTGCTGGCTGAGCCATCCAGTGAGGCTCAATTGCTCACACGGATTCTCCCCTCCTTGAAGACAGCCATCCTAGGAAGATGATCTTTCTACAGGCAGTGAGACCCATAAACTTTCTATGAGTACAATTAAGGGCTCTCAGCACTCACATGGAAACAGATACCAATTACACAAGTTGTCCTGCTAAGAAAAGGAAAAAAATTAAAGCTAAATATGTAGCACACTCAGAAGAGCCACACAAACATAGAATGGGAGCAGAGCTCCAAAATTTCCAGCAATCTCAGTTCCTATGAAGAATGTCAAGGACCTGGGCAAAGAATTGCTAATAATTAGTTTATCAAATGGACCTGGACAGGGAGCAATGGGTCTAAACTATGATTTGCTGTACCATTAAAATATCTTCTTAAAAAAATGAGGGGAGATCTGTTTTGTGGATAAGCCCTCAATTAAGACTGTTAATGTCAGTGTTTAAACAGTCATAGAGATTGGCATTTTAAATTCATAAATATAAGAGTATTGCTTTGTCCCTAAAATGAGCTTAAGTTTGGCTGAGTATTTGAAAGTCTAGGCAAGGAAAATAACCAGATACCATTCCTTGTTCTTGGACTCTAGAAAAAGAATGTGAATCACAAATATATTATTACATAGAGAGAATTTATTTATGTTCAAATAGCATCATTTTCAGTGGTTCGAAATATTTTTTAAGCCTAGACATAATTTATACATTTGCTATAAAAATATTGTTTGGATTATCAAGATATTCAATTTAACTATTTGAGAGTCACTGGATAAATAACTTTATTAATTTGTCAGTGACTTGTCTTTCTTTTATCAAGTAAGTAAATAACTGTTTTCACATCAGAAAATAGTCTAAATTATCCAGTAACTGCAAATACTTCAGCATATGTGAACTATGTGAGTATAGTAGCCATAACCTCCCCGACACACTGTTCACTGTGCACCACACTCCCCATCTCCATTTGCCTGTGATAATTTGATGGCACATTCAAACCACTTCTCACATCACTGAAAGATGTCTGGCTCCATTCATGCGCTCACCAATATCCACCCAAAGTCTCCCAGGAGTCATACAGGGCCCTGGTATTCAAAGGTTTGTTCTCTAAACCTGTCTAAGTCCCTTTTATTTTCTATTAGGAAGTCTTCAAATACACACACACACACACACACACACACACACAAACACACACAGATTTCCATGATAACAAAGATTAACGGTGAATACTAGTTAGCCATTATTTTCACTCCCAGACGAGTGAACACTGGCCCTTCCTCAGTTCTAGTCCATTATTACATTAACCTCCTAATCCCAGTGTTAATATCATCTCCAACGTGGCAAAAGGCAAAGCTGGACTTGAAAAGTTGAGTAGCTACCCCACTGTCACAAAGCAGCCAAAATTCATACCCTCGGGAGCAAAGGGAAGCTCAGCAGCGAGAGAGATCTGAAGAGCTGTGCTTTGGGGCAGAAGGTAATGATGCACAGAGGACAGCCTGGCAGCCATGTGATAACACGCTGCTGTATAAGGCCACACTGATGGAGCTGATACCAACAGCAGAAAAAGCTGTTTCTCTTTCAAAGCTGAGTTATGTCCTTGTGAGAATTTTTGTGAGGAGATGTGGTGCAGACAGGGCACCAATGGTAGACCAAAACAAAACAAACAAACCCCAACTTCCTCTGAACACAATTTTATTTTTATTCTGGTTACTTACAGGAACTGTGTGATCTAATGACACATCTCAGCATGCATAAGAGCTCATAGAACCGGAACCTCTGGAGCTCCCGGTCAAACCTGCAGGCATACACCACCACCCACTTCTCTTCCCCCTCAACAGACGCTAACTACCTATACAAGCATGGGACTTCGACTCCTAGCTCCCTGAGTCTTATGAGCCCCTCAAAGAGAGATCGTTTCCATTCAGAGGAAATAGCTCATAGCAATCCTGCTGATTCAGCCTGTGAGAACTCATTGTAGAAGGATGGTCAGAAGTCAGTTTATATGTGTTTCAGAAAGAGGCAAAGGTGAATGTGGTAGGAGAGTCTGGACTTCTAAAGCATCCAGTCTACCAGCACCCCTTCTCCTACAGCCTAGTGAGTGTCCTGCTATCCTTATCTTCCCCAAAGAACCAAGAATTAACACCATAGCTGTGAGATCTACCATGAAAATCCTGAATATTAAATCCAACAGCAAGAAGCAAATAAATAGCTTTCAAAGCACGTAAATTGATGGTGTGCGCCCCCAGGACATAAAGAAAACCTCGGCAAAGGTTAAGGTGTGTTAAAAGACAAAGAGCGAGCAAGAGATACAGGGAGAATGAGGACAGATGACAACATGACTAAGATTAAAGTCCCAAAAATGTTATTCTTGATTATTTGCAGGGCTGAGCTCTGCCCGACACTAGACCGCGTGCTTCATGCACAAGGAACAGGCACTGTGTCCAGTCCTAGCGACACACACACACCCTGAGCAGCTCCAAGGCTTTATCAAGGGAACTTGTGGAGTTACAAGAGTCACAGGCAAGCATATGGAACCTGTGAATTACTCAGTTCGCCATACTAATAAAGTATATTTTACTAAACAGTTAAATACTTTAATGAAAGCATAAAAACACCACAATAACCTTTGATGTTTCAGTTGTTGCTGACATAAATACTGGTGTGTCTTCTTGATCTGATAGCAACCAAAATGTATATACACTCTAAAAAGTAAACGAAATCCCCTTCCCATCCAGATGTGTGCTAAGGATAATCAGAGTAAACACTATATTGCGTTATTATGCAGGAAATAGATTAATATGATAATTACATATGCATAATATGTGATTTAAAAAGCATAATGAATTATCAATTAGGCTACAGTGATTCGTATTTAAGGATTCACAAACACTACTCTTCACAATTACACAATGCCCCGCCTCCTGGAGAAGCGCAGAATGGCAACAATCGCGATGAGCAGAACGAAACCTGTATTCACTGGAATTGTCATGCACAAGACAAGTGGGGAAATTTGCAGTTCTCTATGTTGCAAGATTAAATAATTTTATCATAACCTCGGTTCTCAACATCACAAAGAGGAACCTGTCACATTCTTCCTGGAAACAAATTATAAACCAGTATGAATTTATTTGAACTAAATGTTTTTTGTTGTTGTTGTTTTGGGTTGGTTTTTTGAGACAGTATTTCTCTGTGTTAGCCTTGGCTGTCCTGGACTTGCTTTGTAGACCAGGCTCGCCTTGAACTCACAGCAATCTGCCTGCCTCTGCCTCCTGAGTGCTAGGATTAAAGGCGTGCGCCACCATGTCCAGCTCTAAATGAGTTTCATTGAAAGACCAAGTGGTATCAGTGGCTTGAAAAACAAGTGAGATGGAGACCTAAGGTCAGTATAAGAAGGTTCCTCTGGTCAGAGTAGGATGGCTGGAAGGTAATACCCTCCCCCAGGCAGGTGGGCTGGCCCCAGGCACAGGCAGAGCCCTGTGCTACAATGCCTACCATCCTGGCCCCATGGTGCAGAGTTCAGTTTTCATCAGCACTGACACTTCAGGGCACCAAGAGAGCTCCCAGAAAGGCGTGTGACACGCTCTAGGCATTCAGGAAGTTGGCGTTATTTTCATTCAAAGTAGGCAGGCTAAAGGGTCTACAGGCGGGCACCACCTATTCCCTGAGTGTCCTCCACTGCCACCACTACTACTGTACAAACATACACTGACTTCTGCTACCATAGGCCTTCTTTCTTACCCCACAAACATGGAATACTCACTGGAACTCTCTGGGTTTGTCAAAATATAGGAGTGGGAATTTTTGTTTGTTACACAAATTGATTGTTCTATGATGTGTTAAGACTCAGGGCAACTCTTAGAACATAGGCAGACTGTTTTATACAGGCAGGTGGATCACTGTGAATTCAAGGCTACCCTGGTCTACAAAGCGAGTCCAGGACAGCCCAGGCCACACAGAGAAACCCTGTCTCAAAAACCCCAAAACGAAAACCAAAAGAACAAAAACAAAAAGAAATAACAGAAAACAAAACAAAACAAAATTGCTGTCTTTTCAGGATTATATATAAATAAATAAGTAAATAAATCATGTATGTGTGTTGAAGTGATAAATGCCTATTAAGGAATACTCTGAAAATTAAGATGGGAAACTCCTAGAAAAGAATAGCTCACCCCACTCGTACACAGAGGCATGTTAGTTAGCACCTTGTATTCTTTCTTTCTGGTCTGTTTCTTTCCTCTTATGCACCGGGCAGGAGGGAGCATACTGAGTATGCTTTAACCAGCTCATGTAGGAAGTGTGCTTTATCGTGTTGCCTTTTAAAATGCATCTTTAAATTTGATACCTATGAGTCTTTTCTCTGTGCTTCAGAGCAGTTAGTTTGTGTTGCGACTGAGTAACAGTGAACACAGCTCTGAGCTTCCCAGGGCTCCAAAACAGCAGTGATGCCCATGAAAAGTGAAAGTACACGTGGGTTGTAGCTGGTATTTGCATTTGTGTTTAAATTTTTCAGTCAGCACTGAAATCTGGTCCCCATCCTCTTTTTGTTCTCTTACATTAAAACTGCCCTGGCTTTTATACACACGTTTATACATTTGTTATTTTGTTGCCCTATAATTTTGTTTCTGTATAGTAGCACTGAATTCATATCTCTATTGGCATCTAGCAAAATACTTTGTGCATAGTGGGCATCAGGTAAACACTCAACACTGAAGCCACTTAGGAACATCTCAGTTTCAGAAGATAATAGCTTACTGTTGATCAAATAATTTGTGCATGGGATACCACCGGAATGTATCATTGCTTTCTGTTTTGACCGTTTGCACACACAGGATGCGTGTATGTGTATGTGTGTACGTGTGATACATATATGTGTGTATATAAGTTCACCTCTAAAACACTCACACTTTAAAGTACTTATCTCTCTTCTCTTTTGAAATAAGCTGTGTATCCTTTACTAGCAATGGAATAAAATTTTATTATGGACTTTTTTCTCACATAAAAGCAAAAATGTCTCTTCAGTGGTTATGTCTAAGAGTTACTATTAGGGTTAGTATGGACATTCTAAAAGGTGCCATCTGGATATTTTTTTCTAAGTGATTCAAAGTGTCTGATCAACCAGTAAATGAAAATCTAAAGAAGCGATCTTAATTCCAGCGTCAAGTCAACCTTAGTCTATCTGTGAAGTCATGTAGCTTTTTCCCATTGAGACAGCAAGCCAGCAGAGGAGAAATGAGCCACTAGCGCAGCATTCACTGATCTGACTTTCCTGCCGCTGCTCATCTGAATCCTCCATTTTCAACGAAATTACAACCTAGATCCGTATCACTGAAGTCCGTGTTCTGGCAGGTGCTTGCTCTAGTCTGAACAAAGCGTGATGAAAACAATGAAAGCCACAGGGAAGCACATGGGAAGCGCTGATGACAGCCCACGGTTTGGTCAAGTGATAACTGGAGCTCTGGAGAGCACGCTTCATTGTGAGTAAAGTAGTGAGAAAAACAACAGTTACCCTCTGGTAAATGGCACAGGTGCCATGTGTCAGTTGGAAGTCGATCTCTGAGATGCGTAACACTTAAGGTGATGAAGGAATGGCTGGGTCATGGATTACCCACTTCATGTCCCACATAAACTAGACTCTCAATAGAAGAGCTGCCCTACACTCAAAGGCCTTGGCTTGGTGAGGCCTGGACAGTGGTGAGTCTTCTCTGAAGGGAACACAGCCAGCTCTTGAGTGAGCTCTGAGAGAAGGCTATTTAAAGATTTCATCCTGGTGATATTAGGACACCAACGCCACAGGACAGCTTAGAACCCATCACAAAGAGCTCCAAGCTTCAAAGACACGGCCAAGGGATACAGACAGGAAAGGGGAATAGAAATACACATGTAGGACGTGCAGTTAACTACTGTGGAAACAAAAATGACTGGAAGGCTCATGTTCACCTCTTCTATATACCCAAGAAGGTAAATGTTACCCGAGAGAGAAGCTCTTTATGACATTGAGTTAGGCAAGGGTAAATTTGGTTACTTTAATTTAGTGACACTTAATCTATTTCTGCAGTGGACAGTTTGGAGAACTATATAGTGCACATAGAATCAACACATACTTACTTTGTAAAGTATCAAAAATCAGTGACTTTTATATTCTTTTTGGTTTTTCAAAATAGAGTTTCTCTGTGTAGCCTTTGCTATCTTGGACTCACTTTGTAGACCAGGCTAGTCTTGAACTCACATTGATTCGCCTGCCTCTGTCTCCCAAGTGCTGGGATTACAAGCATGCGTCACCATGCCCAGCTTTTAAAATCAGTGACTTTTGATTATTATTATAATTCAGGTTTACATAGCAACCACAAAAAACATATTTAGTGAAAAGAAATAATTGCAAATATTTGTCCATAGTTTCACAGTTTACAAGAAGTCTTCACAAATAGGATCTCATTTGAATTTCGACACAGCCACGTGAAATAGGTAGGCTATTACTATCCTCATTGGATATATTTATTCATGTATTCATTAAAAATTATAAATAGTTGTTTCAGCAATACATCTTCTAGCAACTACTTCAGATTCTGCTACACAATGCCTATTTGGGCACTGTCCACACTTTGTTCCTCTGGGGATTTTATAGTTGAGTAATGTGCTGATAATCATTTTGGCATGACTGAGATATCATTTGCAAAGTTTAAAGAACTGTTCATCATCTATGTGTTTATTCTCCATCTACATATGTCCATGTAGCAAAGCTTCAAGATCAATGAAGAATAAAGTAGATATGATCTTAAAAAGTGAGATTTACTTTCTTTCCTGAAGATTATATGACCATGAATTGTATTATTTGATGGAACAATAAAACCAAGCACGTGTCTTAATTCTTTCCCACTATAATGCACAGCTTTATGTTAACTTGACAAACACATTTAAAAGATTCACAATTAAAAGAGAAAGAGAGAGGAAAGGGTCTATAAAAAGAAAAAACCTTGATATTAGTCAAAACTATACTCTGGGGCCAGGCGTAGTGGCGCACACGTTTAATCCCGGCACTCAGGGGGCAGAGGCAGGCAGATCACTGTGATTTCAAGGCCAGCCTGGTCTACAAGGTGAATCCAGGACAGCCAAGGCTGCATAGAGAAACTCTGTCTTAAAAAACAAAAAAACAAAAACAAAAACAACAACAACAACAAAATCAAACCAACACTCCTATAGTCTGGTATAGAACAAAACTAGTGGGTGGGTTAGAAGAGTTCTAACAGTCTACCATATATTGTAGTCCCACAGTGCACATCAGAGGTACTTAAATCAGCTCCATCATGGCTAGGAAACCCACAGGACATCACCATTGAACTGTGAACATCCAGGAGTTCAGGGCAGGGCCACTTAGAGGACACTAAACAGAGCCATAACGATTGGACTGTGGAAGGGTGAGAACAGCTGGAGTCAGGTGTCAGAGTATTAAAAGCAGTAACATACAAGGCAGAATGAGAGACTGGTTGTAAAGAACAAGAGGACAGTGCAAGAACTCAGAGGCAGGGTCAGAAGGGCCAACAGCCAGGTACAGGGCACAGAGTTATCAAAGGCCAGCGTCGCCAGGACCATTAACTATATGGTACAGAGAATGAACCTTACAAGTTCTTAGCAATGATAGGTCCAATAATAAAAAGAAATCTAATAATTTTAAAAAATCACTCTGACCTTCTATGTTGTACTTTGATATAGGCTAAGTATACTTCCCTTCCCGGGATGCCATGTACCTTAGAAGCAATCTAGCAATAATGAAAGCTGTCTCACCAAATGAGAAACTTCATCTCTTGGTTCTTTGTGTGGACAGTACGTATTTATCAATGGCATCTCAATCTAGTTCTACTGGATTTGTCTAATAAACATCTCCGTTTTGAATGATGCTCTGGAGTTAGGCATATGACTACATCAGCAGTTCTCAACCTCTGGGTCAAAACCCCTTTGAAGGCCTCATATCAGATATTTACATTACAATATATAAGCATAGCAAAGTTACAGTTATGAAGTAGCAGTGAAATAATTTTATGGCTGGGGGTCACCACAACATGAGAAAGTATATTAAAGGGTCACAGTGTTAGGGAGGTTGAGAACCACTGGACTAGATTAGCCTAGCCTCTGTGTACACTGGAGGCCTTGAAAGCCCAACATCAAAGACAGTCACACCTCAATGAGAATCCATGGTGGTGACACCTCTGTGCAACAGGAACAAGCACAAGTTTTATTAAAGAAAGAGAACTTTTGGCAAGTATCTGATGTGAAACTATCACCCTGGAATATACTGGACAGCTTAAATCATCAGAACTCTCCTTTGGAATAGTAGTCTTTAGTCTTTTCTTATTACCAACTTGTAGTAAAAGAATTGCAAGAAAACTGTAGATTTTTGCTTCCCAGAAGAAGATATGCCAAGTTTATACTTTGATTTAAATATTTACAAAAGTGTAATTTTTGAGGCACTATCAATACTAAAAATTTAAAATAAATTTGTTATAACCTTGTAAAGTCATCTCCTGGGTATCTATTACCATAGTGATACTTAGTCCGCTCTTTCTCTTTGATGTCTGCCTCTAATTAATGCTTATGCTACAGAGTCCTTTACTGTCACTGCATGTGTCTTTGCAACAAAATATATGCATGATCCTCCCAGTGACCAGGCTACATTGGCTTATCCCTCTACTAACTAGGACAGGTGATTTGAATGAGAATGTCCCTCCTAGGCTCATATATTTGACTGCTTAGTTGCCAGGGAGTAGAACTCTCTGATAGGATTAGAAGGATTCGGAGGTGTGGCCTACTGGGGTAGGCTCTGAGGTTTGTAAATCCTGTTCTAGGCCTGTGCTCTCTCTCTCTCTGCTGCCCACAGATCAGGACACAGAACTCTCAGCTCCTTCTCCAGCACATCCGCTCCTGTGCTGTGCTGCCATGCCTGCCACCAAGGTATGGATGGACTCACCATCTGAGACTGTACACAAGTCCCCAGTGGAATGCCTTCTTTTATAAGAGCTGCTTTGGTCATGGTATCTCTTCACAGCAATAGGACAGTAACTAAGACAGACACCCAGGGAAATTTAGTGTGCGTGGACTGAACATGTCATCTGCTGGTTATAAGATAGCTGTATGCTCAAATTACTACTGTGAAATGACTTCTACAGAGTCACAAGCCTGAAACGCTTCCTGATATCTCCAAAGCTGACATTTGCTGGACTTCACATTTCCTCTGGTATAGGAGAATACTTCATTTCCTAGAGCCTGCTTCCTCTTTTGGCATCCCTTCACATAACTAACTACTTGCTACCTAGCTGAAATAGGCCCCACAGCAACAAAGAAAAATAATCTTGGTTTTTCTTAGGGTGTTAACAATTATAGTTATATTTATTAAATTTTTTGTGGTACAGTATGTGAGTAATATTAAATTAGTATTTTTCTTTTTTTATATATATTTATTTGTTATAATTTATTTGCATTATATCCTGCTTGTTATCCTCTGCTCTTATCTTCCAGTTCCCACTCTCCCTCCCTCTTTGAAGTTTTGATTAACAAGAATAAATTTCTCATAGAGTAAAAGAAATAATAACTACTTATAAAGGGAAATGTTAAGTAGTGAATTTTGTGTATAGTTTATCATTGTGGAATCTGAATTTGTGTTATGGGTTTCAGACTAAGATTTTTTTAAAAATCTGGTTTTAAAATAAATTGAAAGTTACAACTCTCATAGGCTTTAACAACTAGGGATTTTATATGTTAGTAAGTATACCCTTATCATCTTGATTTGCAATCGGGTGAATTGTTTAGAAACCTGCTGTTTAAATAAACTGTAATTTCCCCCAAAGTTCCAGTGTTATTTTATAATGGATAGAGACAGGAAGGATGTAGACATTTGAAAAGAAGATAATTATATTCTAAAATCTTTTCAAAGCCTTTATCTCTTTTTGATCACTTAATAATGTATCACTCTTGATCTTTTAAAAAATAGTTTTATTTGATTTTAAAAATACTAATTTAAAAAATACTAATTTAATATGAAGGCTTAAATTAATATTTTTAAAAAGTAAATAAAACTATTTTTTAAAAGATCAAAAGTAAAATAGTTAAGAATAGACTTTCCACATATCCCTAACAGAGTCTTAATAATACCCACTAGCAGGGATTCTCACTTTTAAAAACTATCTTTTATTTGAGTGAAATATATTAGTATTTATGAATAAATAAAATTTGCAAAAAATTGTGTATGTTATAGAAAAGAAATAATCTTGTCTGGTAACATTTCTCTAGTAATTTTACCACTAATGCCTAGAATTTATGACTTTTAACTTAAACTAAAATTGTTTCCTGATTTGTTGTTGAAATTATGATACATCTTTGAGGGGTTTCAATTTAGTTGGAAAGCACTGATTCAAATAAATGAGACAATTCAAGAGATCAAGAAGTCAAAAAAAACACATATTACAAAGAATGGAACACAGCAAAATCTGGGAGGCTGTTTTAAAGAATGTGTGCTTATAACAAATACTGGTATGTGTCGTTCACCACAAACTACCAAGCCATACAGGGTAATGCTATTTTAATGCTTTCCTTTCCTTAATTTTATTTTTCACAAAACTCAGACTTTTGTATCTTTTACAATTATGCTGAATATTTCAAAGGTTGGCTGTATATAAAGTGTTTAGTTATTTTTTTCTCACTAGCCATGTGTTTATAGTGAAAAGTAGCTATGAAAATCATTAAAATTAAATGAGTGAATTTTTCTATCTTAAAATTTTAAAGTACATTATTAAAGTTTCCTACATCCTTCTGTTTATCATAATTCAATAAAGAGTAGATCAATATAATATTTCAAATATTTCCATGAAGTATGTACTATTGATGCTCAAGGGCAGTAAAAGCAATAACTTCAAGAGACTGAAGTAGAACAATCAAGTCTCTATTCTGCATGTTAACTCTTTCTTTATAAAAACAAAGCTGGAACCATATGATTGATGCTAATGCTGATGCCTTATAAACTTCATATCATAAAAATAATCTATGTGATTTAAATTATATTTATGCTCATATCATATATTTTAGTATAACAAAAAAGCTGCATAAAATATTCTTTTGATGGAAATTGGTAAGCACTTGCCATAATTACAATCATATCATGAGACAGGTTGTCACCAGGCTAGGGGTGGTGGAACCCTGGAGAATGGAGGAAATAAATGAGGCTTGCTCAGGTCCCAGGCAATAACCAGCTGTACTCTGAGGGCTAAGAGAAATCACGTGAGTAAAGTTATCATGAATTCAATCACAAGGACAAGGAGTATATGGCAAAAACATATTTTCCATAGATACATATAAACAACTATTAATGGCCTGTTGTAATACATAATCTGAAGCAAACTCACCCCTATCTGCTATAAGTGGGAGAAGCATAAAAACATGTCCCAAGAACAATTCTGTGTTTTGAAGAAACTGAGGTCATAAGACCTGGTCTTTTTTTTTTCTTGGCATTTTCTCATAAACATTCAGAATTTTCTTTACACAACTCCATTCTTGGACCACGTTCTGACAACAGGTTATTTTTTAATGAAAATATACAAACAGCTTGGGTTTATTTGGTGCTAAGAGTAAATGAATGCCTACCTGGCCCAGGGCCTACGAGAAAGTTGCATGTTAGAGAGGCCTCTTTTAAACAACATCTACGATAGAAAGTCATAGAGTGTTATGATGTAAAGACTGTATGCCCTTCAAGTCCCAGGAAAAAGTGACCTTCAATGAATGATGAATTATCTCTTAATCCAGTTTTCAGCAGCCATTGGTTATGATGATAACAAAACCCAGTAGATTACTAAAGAATATTTCTCTTACACAACTGCATGACTGTGGTAATTAAAACTTGATTTCTCTATTAATCTCCATGGTAATGACAGAAGATGCAACATTTATATGAGATGGTCAAATCCAGTCAATGTTTTCTTGCACATTGTAGAATATGTGAAAGCAGTATTGATTGCCGCTACACAAACACAGCAAGGATTCTCTCTACCCATTTCTAAGATTAGCTAACAGGTGTTTAAGGCTGCCAGCTGTTTCTTACATTTCAGAATGTAGAGTTAAGACTGGATACTGAAATGGCATGTTTTAGACCCTGGCTTATTTTTACTAGCTCCTCTGTAAAACATGTACTTGTGTACAAAATTGCCAGGTAAATCGACAGGTCCAACTGCTGTTATTAGATGCCAAGAGGCATTTCTATGATTTGCCTGTAGAGGATGAGCTTTGCCTCGGCACATTATGATCTATTTACTGCGTGATGTTTCTGATACTCACTTTACGAATTCTGAAGTACAGTCATGAATTTTGATTCCTAGTCTAAAAAATTCTAGACTGGACTTGTGTACACACAACTTGGGTGTGCAAAGCCTTGTGGCTACTCAATAATGCTCTATGGTACTGAACCAGGATCCCATCTCCTACAGGGTGATTTGCACAAAGCTCCTTAAGGTTAAAAACACAACCCACAAAATCAACTAAGCAGGCTCATAGGGGCTCACAGAGAGTGAAGCGGCAATCGCGGGTCTGAGCTAGGTCCTCTGCAAATATGTTATGGTTGAGTAGTTTGGTGTTCTTGCAGGACTCCTAACAGTGGAAATCAGGGTGCCTCTGACTCTTGCCTGATCTTAGGATTCCTTTGCTCCTACTGGCTTGCCTCATCCAGCCTTGAAATGAGGGTTTGTGCCTAGTCTTACTGTAACATGTTTGGGTGATATTTCTGGAAGGGCTGCTCTTAAGAAACACAGAGAAGGAGTCGATATTGGAGAAAGGGGAAGTGAGAGTGCTAGGAGGGGTGGAGGGAGGAGAAACTGTGGTTGGGATGTAATTATTACAGAAGAATACATTTTTTAAAAAAGAAAAATTGTGGGCCTGGAGTGGTGGCGCATGCCTTTAATCC
Source organism: Acomys percivali (assembly GCA_907169655.1). Taxonomy (NCBI): domain Eukaryota; kingdom Metazoa; phylum Chordata; class Mammalia; order Rodentia; family Muridae; genus Acomys; species Acomys percivali. Next base: position 112,131,706 of record OU015750.1, read on the forward strand.
CAGCACTCGGGAGGCAGAGGCAGGTGGATCACTGTGAGGTGAGTTCAAGGACAGCCTGGTTTACAAAGTGAATCCAGAACAGCCAAGGCTACACAGAGAAACCCTGCCTCAAAATAAACAAACAAACAAAAAAGGGGGTGGGGAGAAAAGCACTCTCATCACATTATACTCAGGAATGTGGCTCAGTGGCAGAGCATGAGCTTAGCAAGCATGAGGCCAATGTTCTGGCACCCAGCACCAAATAAGCAGATTCCCTTTGCTAATATTTCACTTATGTATGAAATCAGTGTGCAATTGACATATTCACTCTTAGCTGGTGAATAGTCATTTTACAGCTATCTCTTTGCATTCCTGTAGAGCCCCATTGAAGAGTTATAGTACACTGGACATTTCTCATGGAGTTTACACAGAACAGGCCTTTTCCTGAATGACAACAGAATCATGACGAAAGTAAATTCATTCAACCGTGAAGTAACCAACACCCAGTATGTTCAAAATCACTACTAGGCTCACATACAACACAGTAATTATACATTACTAATTTATTTTATACTTTATATCTTCTTTGTTAAAAATTATTATGCCATGGTGCTATTTTAAAGGATCAGAGAAAGTAGTTTAAAATAATGAACATACGGAGAAAATGTTACTGTACTGTTATTTTTTATTTCATAATATACTGAAGGCAAAATTTCAGATTTCCAGATTTTTATTCACTCGTCTTTCAGTGTCCTGGGGTCTGCTCTGCCAGCAGCTCCGTGCTGTGGATTCAGCGCTGCTTGTGGTGCCTGCACTACAGAGGGATCTGCGGAAAATGATGGCGATAATATATAAACAAACAGACACTAGCAGCTCACTCCAGAATGACAGAAATATGAGAGGAACTGAAACAAGTTGTTCCAAAGTCCCAGGAGCACAGTTAATACAGAAATTCAGAAAAGCTTAACAAGAAACTCTTAGCTTGGGCTACACACACTTCGACAACTTCACATTTTCAGGGATGAATTATGATCTGCTAATCTATTTTATAAATTTATTAATCTTTAATATGCTGCAAAGTCTAGTAAGTTCAATTAATCAACGTTTCAATCTATCATACATATTTTCACACGAAGACTAATTCATTAAATAAATATTGGACATCTCTCTTGAGTGAAAGGCTGGAGCTAGATGCAACAACATACGCGTTCATGAAGGGAGTGTGAGGGAGACACAGCTCATAAGGTAAGGGACTACGTGTCTGCATGCTGGATGCTAGAACAAGCACAAGTGTAGCATAAAATTGGGAGCCCCGTCAGCCCAGTCCTGGGGACGCTTTAGACTTCTGGGTGCATGTTGGACCCTGAAGGATAAGGAAACAACAAGAAAGGAGGACTAAAAGTATGGACGTCAAAAGATCTCGCAGGTGAGAGGACACAAGAGGCTAGAGAGCGAGAGCGAGGGCGAGGCTGGGTGAGCCTGGAGGGCAGGTGTCAAGTGGGGCATTGAGATGAGGCTTGAGAACCAAAAGAGAGACCAACACTTTTGGTGTCTTTAGTCATGAAAAATGGGGAGTTTATTGAGACATCTCTGAAAAGCCAGTGAACAAGAACTGCAGCAGGGATGGACAGGCCCAAACATGCTGTACAAGAATTGTCCTTGTGGCAGTGGGGACACAGAACAACTTGGGACAAAGCAAACACAATGGAAACCTAGGGTGCCTGTGAAAGTTAGGGAAGTCAGTCTATACCACTGTAATAGAAGTGAGCTAGAAAAAAACAAAAAACAAACAAACAAACAAAAACAAAAAACAAAAAGAGTATCTGTCCTTCTCATCTGCCTCTCTACACATGAAAAGAAATATAAGCTCAAAAATATTTAATCATAAGCAAACCAAGCAATGTTAAAGTTTTCAAAGTTCTGACAGACAGACAAACGAGCCATAAAGTTTAAGAGGACACTATAGAAAACAACAGGAGAGCAAAGTACAGGCAGATTGCCTCAGGCCTTTGTGCTGTGCAAGGCTGAGCAGAGGCAGAGTGGGTCCCACAAGGAAGTATTCAGGCCCGGACCAATAGGAACTTAACACCAACAGCTATAATGTCCCATTGTCTAAGCTGGTTCAAAAAGGAAGAAATAAACAAATACTGAAATCATAAAAGAAGAAGAAAGGCTGAAATTTCCCCAAGCCTGTTTGTCATAACTTCCTTTTACTTAGTTTCACAGAAGTCATGAGCACAGCGGAGACCGGACACATGTGAGGCCAGCAGACAAGAGGTACTGTCACACTTCTGAAAGGGATCCTGAGGAAAGAATCTGATGAACCTGTTAGAAAGGTGTTTAAGAGAGGCCCAGTCCTCCAGCTTTCCCTCACAGACTCCGATGTAAGGGATAGAGACGTTGGTGAACTTTTCATGAGGCATTTAAAAGATCAGGACTGAAAAATACCACATACACTAACTCCCACTTCCTGTGTGTGCACATGTATGTGTGTGTGTGCATGTGTGCATGTATATATGTATGTATGTATGAGTATATATATATAAGTTACGCATGCACTTCTGTGCACGTTTTGATGCCTTTCCTCAGGAGCATCTACCCTGGTTTTTGACATAAGCTCTCTTACTGGTCTGTTCCTGACCCTGAATTGTGCTAGGCTGGCTGGCCAGTGAGCCTCAAGGGATCTGCCTTGTCTGCCTCCACAGTGCTGCGATTAAGGCATTCTGCTCTGTATATGGATGGGCTCTGGGGATCAAGCCCACAGGCTACACATCAAACCCTTTATCAAGGTGCCACCTCAGCATCCTAGCCTATAGTTTTACCAGAGTAGTAAGAGAGCCATGCCTCCCACCAAGCCATGCCCTGAACACCCAGTCAGATGCAACAGCCCCTGCCTACCTAGAGCAGCCTGGTTCATAATGACACTTCAGTACCAGTCCTTGTACATGTAATAACTCAGGCCAGGAAGTAGCAAATCTATCTTAATTTCCACCTCAAAAAGAATCACCCAGCACTGTTTGAAATGCACCCAGCACGGGTTCCCCCGGGGAGTCTCTGAGGCACTTGCGGTAATCCTTATTTGTTTCACAACCTGTACAGAATAAAAATCATCCAAGTCAAATACCTTGCTTTCCCCTGTAGCTTCACCTGCTCAGCTTGCTTTTCAGGGCCAAGCTAGCATGAAGCGCAGAATATTGATTGGAAGCACTGTAAAGTCTTTGCAGGGCCGCCGACCATCACCCACTGTATATTTTCTTACTTCCCTGCATATAATAATGAACATAATTGCTTTGTAAATTTTATGGCACTGACACAGAAATTAATGAAATGTACCCTCTCTGGATCTATGTTGTCATCTCTTGCCTCAGACACACATTCAAAGTGTCAGTGCCCCGGGCCATGTGTGACAGACAATGGCCCTTTCCCACAGGCTGCATCCTTTCCCCCTCCTTTTTTACCTAGACTCTGCCATTCATTTTCACCTCTGACAGTGAAAACCCCAGGACAAGATTGTCACAAAAAGGATTATCTTTCAGATCAATGGTGAAATTGATTCCAAACTCTCCTATTTACTGGCCTGCAGCAAATGTGCAACTGGTTAGAAAATATGTCTTCTCTTTGGACGGTTCGGTTCCCCTGGCGCCACCTCTCTTCAGCAGCATGAACTCCAGCCCGGCTCGTCACTCACTCGCAGTTTGTTCACGTCACCCTGTGTGAACTCAATACCTGAGTCTTCCACTTAAATCCAAATCACTCGCCAGGACAAGTTTATTTTTTCTAATAATACACTAAACACTAGGATTTATTCTCCAATTGTTTCTATCCATAAAATGCATATTGGCTGTCAGAATTTCCCTTTTTCTAGCCCTTCCTACCTGACACGAAATCTCCACTTGAGGCTCGGTATGTGTATGATAGACTGGAACATGTTCATTTTGAGTTAGGTTTTCTAATCCTGAAAAGAAAAGCTAAAATGCAAACTAATGTCACGTTCCAGCAGGAACAAAAAAGAGAGGCTGACTTACTCCCACTCTACTTCCTGTGTTATTTCTGGCCTTCTATAGCTCTTCCTTAATGCTTTCATCCATCCAAAACTCAGGAGGATTTGACTTCTAGTCACTGACAGCTTTACTGACCTGTTGTCATTCAACTACGTTCTGCAGTAGCAGTAGAATTTTACTAACACCAGGTGGTGTTAGTTATAGACCTAGGAAACACAAGATGCAAATTCCTTGGTATAGTCTAAAGTAATACATTTTAAACTCCACTTCTCCTACCAGCATTTTTAAATCTTTCTAAAAACTCACAATACTGAAGCATAATCTATATAACTGATTAATAATAGATTAATATAATTCATAAAAAATGAATAAAAAACATGAATTACCACAAATAGAAGTTACTTTAAGGAAAGACTGAGAAAATAGGTTCTTTGGCAAGAGATATTTGTCTTTATACATATATGCACATATGTGCAGACTACCAGAGCAATGATTTATTACACCCAACTCACACACTAACAGCTAGGAAAAAACAAATGTCAAAGCAACATATACAGATTATGGAGTCTCACACAAACATCCTGTAGAGCCTAATATAGACATCTTCCATTTCTTAAATTAAAAAAATGAAAAAAAAACAAAACAAAACAAAATGAAAGGATGTCAAAACTTGCCACTGGATTGTATTTTAAGCATTCATACTCATTCCAATTATTTGACTATTAGTACGTGCTTGCTCAGAAAATACATGCACAATAACAACAGGTTATAAAACCATAACGGTGCCATGCTAAAATGCACTGCTTCGAGGTTTAACTGAAACAGATATCCAAATCACCTAGCAAAGATCCCTATCAAAGAGCGTACTTATGTTTTCAAGGATGAACTCATATAAGATGCACAGACATTTGAAACAGATGTAGATCAAGTTGGTATATTAGCCAATTCTTCACTAGAGTTATTCAATCAAAAAAGGGGGGAGTGGCTGAAAGGAGTAGAGGTTATAATGGGTAGGACAAAGTCCCACAGGGATAAAAAGTAAGTGTGGTAGGATTGGGCAAATGACTTTGATGGTGATGTACAGAAAATAATATCAGTTCTTGATTACAACAGAAACACTAGAAGAAGCCCCAGCTTAGACATGAGTGGGTAAGAAAGAAAATCCTGATTTTAATTACACAGAGGTAGAAACTTTAAGAAACTGTATATGGGCAGACCCCTAACATAAATTGACATCTGGGTCTAGAGTAAAGGTTAATTTGTGAGTTCTTTGGGTATTGCTAATCATTGATACTGTGGGCATGGATGGCATTGCCAAGGTAGACCAGATAGATCTGCAGAGAAGACAGAAAAGCAGGCAGCCAGGAAAGAAGGAGAATCTAAGGAAAGGCAGATGTTGCATGATAATAAAACAGTACTGATAACTTTACCAAGAGATCTCAATAAGGTCACAAGCAACATGTAGAGTCAAAGTAGACAAGGGGTCAAAAGGGTGACACACTCCACAAGTTCTCCTGCCAAGATGAAAAGAGATGGAGTAGTCTTTTTACTACTTTTAGTTAAAACTCCAAATGGATCTTCACCTTGATGAGCTCTTCAGGGCCTCATTAATTTTGTCTCAGAGGGGAGTATCTGTAGAATGTAGTCTCAGGAAGGCAAGGCCACACGCCAGTCAGCCCTAATGGTGGAGCATTGGTCTTTTAGCTAATGGTCAACTGTTCAACACCCTTAGTTGGACCAGGGGAAAGTCCTTGCGGGAAGATACATGAGGCTTTTTTTTTTCAAATGTAAGAAAATTTGGGCCTCATACATTAATATAAATAAAAAGCAGAGATTTGTAGTCATGTTTATTAATGTACTATCAGTTATATTCATTAATATAACCAGTGTGTGAATTCCCTGAGGAAGTTCAGATCATTGGGTGGCTAAGGTTGGAGACTTTGCTTGGTATTAGGAAAAGAAGAGAATTTCCATGTGACAATTTTTATTTCTTTAGTAAAGTAGGAGAGTCTGTCAGGCCTGAGAAGGAAGTGAAAGGAGGATAGAGAAGGTGCCCATTGTGGACGCAAGAAGAAACTGATCAGAGGTCTAGTAAAAGAATAGACAAGCAATATCTACTCCTTGTGTGGGGAGCAAGTATACCCCAGTACCCATGACATCAGCACAGTCATGTCAAGGACATCACTGCCCAAGACTCATGGCAATGGCAGGTCCTTACCCTGGTCCAATTAAGAATGTTGAACAGATGACCTTTGGCTTTAAAAAAATGGCCAAAGCTTCCCAATCAGAGCTGGCTGCATGATTATGCCTTCCTGAACCAGCTTCCTACAGTTGTTTCCCACAGAGGCCCTGAAGAACTCAGCAAGGTGACGACTGAATGGGATGTTTAAGTACAAATAGTGTTACAAAACAAAAATTAACTCCTTTAATACAAAATCCATACATTAGACTTAGAAAAAAAGGAGTTTGTGATATTTAAAAATGAACAGGTGATTTCACTTGTGGCAATAAATTTACTTCCTCAAATAGGATTTTCCACTGATGTATAAGACAAATACCATTGAAACGAATGCCCAACAAGCTGGTTCTTTGACATCAAATTGCCTTTCTGTTTCTCATCTCTAACCCCCACAGAAGAAAATCATTAGCTTAATCTCGGTGTGGACTTTTGAAATAAGTAAGTTATATTTATTTTCTATTTACATTATTCCTAATACAGAAATATTGACATGTATTTAAAGCATATACAAATACACTGAGAAAGCCAAGGGAAAAGGCTGTGCTGAGTTTGAGGCTACCCTGAGCTAGACCCTTATCAAAAACAACATACACGTAAACACAGTGTATACAGGTGTACACACACACAAACACAATAATTAAAATAAAACTTGTACATTACAATGATCTGACATTCATAGAAATCTCATATTTGCGCAGTATACCTCATGAGGCATCAATCACTTTGATATATCCTAAGACGATGGAATAAAATACAGATAACATTTTATAGCTAAACATTCTTAAATGCATGACAAAGAGTTAAAATTAGGTCTATTTATATGGATATTATTAGAAAAATTAATTTAAATTTCATTTTCCATCATGGTACTTGGCAAATTTCTACCATCTTATTTCCTAAAAGTATCTGGGATGGATAGACAGCAAGAAAGAGAGGTCTGAAGACTCAGTGGAGCTCATGCCCAGCCTCTTGTCGGAGCTGTGCTACATGCACTGTCTGTTACACGAGCTCCTGTCTCACAGCTCTGGGCCTTGGACCCTGTTGTTCCCAGTTAGTAACGACAAGCTGAGAGAAGGAGACGCTATGTAAACTAAGCAAGGCCACACAGCACTGTCTATGGTCAGTGGCAGAAGCCAGACAAGCCCTTGATGGCCCATTTCCAGAGCACAGACTTTTATCTATGCAGGAATTTGGTTAAAACTACCTCTAGAAGCCTGCTTAGAGCTAAGTTTATGAGGAATGCTCTGTCATGCTGTTTATAGTCACTATTTCAAGAGTGGGGCCAAACATGTCATGCTAAAAATCCTCACCAGGTTTACAGATGGTAGATTAACAAGTCATTTTATGCCTTTAAACTATAAAACAATTTAAACAAAATGAGACTTCCTGTGGTGAGTGGCGTACACCTTTAATCACAGTACTTGGGAGGCAGAGGCAGATAGGTCTCTGAGTTCGAGGTCAGCCTGGTCTACAGAGCTAGTTCCAGTAAAGCCATGGCTAAACAGAGAAACTCTGTCTCAAGAAACAAACAAACCAAAAAACAAAACAAAACAAAACAAAAACAAAGAGTGGTTTACAAAGAAAACAGTATACTGAGATAGTTAATGCCCTCACTGAAAGCTTTCCCTCAGTTTATAAGACAGATATAACCAGTAGCAGCAAAATAGCAGTAAAAGTTCTTAGTGAATTACACTGTTGTCTAGACCACAAATATTTCATCTTAGCTTATTTATTTCTCAAAGAACTAGTGCTACATTCAAAATTTTCCTGTTTTTGTCTCTATAATAGGAATATTATATTCATTCCAGGACTTCATGGCAAATCTAAATAAATAATGATTTGTACTTAGGTTCAAAGAGGGAAAAATACATAATTGCTTTAAAGTTTTATAATACAATATGCATCCATGATGTATAAATACACATATTCATTTGAACAGGGCACAGCAATAATTGTCTTTAGATGTATTTCCTTAAGATGGATTTTTCATTAATAAAACTTTATTTGAAACAGTAGATCTCACTGGAGCAACAATATGATAAATCCTTTTACATCTATTGGCAAAGGAACTATAAAAATGCTTAAGTAAATATTATTTAAAGATGGCCAGCATGGGCTGGAGAGGTGGCTCAGAGGTTAAGAGCACTGGCTGCTCTTCTAAAGGTCCTGAGTTCAATTCCCAGCAACCACATGGTTGCTCACAACCATCTATAATGAGATCTGGTGCCCTCCTCTGGTGTGTAGGCATATGTGAAAGCAAAAGACTATACATAATAAATAAATCATTAAAAATAAAAATAAAACATTAAGTCAGCAAACAATTAATTAATTAGTAAGTTAGGCAAAGCTAAGCAATAGATACACTCTTGTCCAGGGTTGTCTGGCCTCTTCTCCTCTATGCACAGCAATGATGTAGATATAGCAAAAAGCTTATTGCTTTTTTAATATTGGGATAATACAATAAGAACATGGAATTCAGATGGCTCACGATAATATGCTGATCTTATCAAACTCGAGTGTTATAAGAATAACTGAGATAGAGTGTCAAAAAACCCAAAAACTTTCCAAGTGGGTTAGGAGAACTCAGACGGGCCAGAAGTGTATACGCATTTGAAGAATAAATATTACCCACGGTGTACAGTGGCTGCTGAACACCTGCATCCCTATGCTGGTAGCTTGCTGTGCTACCACATCATACCATGACACTGTTTCAGGGACACGTGGACTTGAAGGCCACTCAGACAACAACTGCAGGAATGAAGACCCGGTCTTAAGACATCTTACAAGAAGCAAAGGATGGCTCTGCTTGAGGCAAAGTTCACCAAGGTCAAAGACTGACCAGGTTTTATTTTTGTTGCCAACACTGAGTGCATGCATGCATGCATGCGTGTGCACACACGTGCGTGCACACACACAAAAAACACACACAGAATACAGAATAAATCTTTGTAATATAAATAAGTAGACAAATATATTGAAATGCACAGAAAAGCATTCTCTGGTATGACAAAGCTGTAAAAACAAAACCAAATGAAAAACAAACAAACAAAAAACAAAAAACAAAAATTTAAATAATTAAATAACAGTATATTGAGAAAAGATATAAACAGGAGACACACTATGGAAGCCCTAGAAAAACCAATTTCAGCTCATTTACAAAACCCTCTACAGAACACTTGAGTTTGATAAGATCAGCATATTATCATGAGCTATCTGAATTCCATGTTCTTATTGTATTATACCAATATTTTTTAAAAAAGCATCCTAGAATGACTTACTGTTATCAAATGTCAGGTTTTTACCTCTAGTCTTTTCCCACCAATTTCCATATCCTCCTGTAGGTAAAATGCCGAAAAACACAGGCTGAACGGTGAAAAACATACTAAGTCATCTACCATACAGTCCTGATTTAAAATGAGTGAGAAGTGGGTAGAAAAAGCTTCCTCAAAGCCTGTGGACTTCAGACTAAAGCAGAAAAATCTGAACCTGGTCAAGCATGGTGATCAGATCTATTCCCAACAGTGAAATGGGAGGAGGATAGAAAGAGGGAGAGAAAGGAAGCAGAGAGAGGGGAGGAGGGGAGGCAGAGGAAGGAGGGGGCCACAGGCGCTGCAGCAGGTATGCACAAGCTGTCGACCTGCAGCTTACTCTAATCCGTAAGAATTCATTTGGCAACACATGCTTCTGTGTCTTTACCAACAACGACATTTACACAGAGAAATCCAACTTTCTGCCTTCCTGAGAGGAGGTCATTCTTTGCAGATCCTAAGGTGAGACGACCAAGGGTGTTTGTTTATAGATATGCTGTTACTAGAAACAAACTGTAGATATTATAGTCTGTATCTCAGAAATAAATGATGTGTATGAATACATTTTATTGCCTTAGCTAGCTTGCCTTGCTAAAAAGGGGCACAATTAAAAGGTCAACATCTCAGAACAGACAGTAACTGTTGGGGAGACTCTGGGAAGCCAAAAGGTAATGTAAAGAAAAAGGATTTCAAGATTCCAGTATGAAGTGGGTGTTTTTGGTTTTTTATTTTGTTTTGTTTTGTTTTGTTTTTTTGGTTTTTTGGTTTTGTTTGTTTTTGGTTTTTTGAGACACAGTTTCTCTGTATAGCCTTGGCTGTCCTAGACTCACTTTTGTAGACCAGGCTGGCCTCAAACTCACAGCGATCTGCCTGCCTCTGCCTCCCTGAATGCTGGGATAAAAGGCATGCGCCACCACACCTGGCTTCTAGTCTGACGTTTAAGGAACTAGTAGAATAAATAAAAAATGAAAAATTCTGATTTTTCATTCCAAAAAAATATATTTTATATTTCCACACTCACTTGTTATACTTGTGAGAGTCAGAAGAATCTGAAACTATTTTTATCTCCTGTAATATTTTAATCATAGATTAATAGAATGTTATATTCATTCTGTGTGGTAATTATCCATACAGCAAGACTACTTCACGGTAGGGTACTACTTCATGCTAGTGGCCTGAATTTCTTTTATCTAATGGAGACAATGAGATGTTGGTGACCGACCCAGAAAACATGTCTACCCACGATTGGTGTTGACATGTTTATGCACAATTTCTCAATCTTGAAAGAAACCCTAAGCCCATGTGTGACAGTGGTAAGGAAAATGGAATGACTGTTCTCCTGACACAGGTAAAATCAGCCACATTTTCTGCTCTTAAAATCAACTTCAGGGTCCATAAAGAATACTTAATGACCTTTAAATATATGTTGAAAACACACACACACACACACACACTCACATGAAATTTACAAATCTCTAGAACCCAAATACAGTTAACCTACACCTTTAAATGTGTATTATATTTAAAATACATAAATGTTACTATACATATAAGTCTTAATAGCAAAAAGATATTTTTGGTACAAAGGGGAGTTCATGTCAATCAAACTAAAGCTTATGAAAGGAGCACTAAACACCAGCTTTATAACACTTGTGACCTTAGATTATCAAAATTTGAATTTACAACACATTTTCTCTCAGATTTGTCAACTGAGATTGATAGAAAGAGCCTCACAGGCAGTAGGCGTACTTCAGAACGTCCCACCACGGTAGGCATCAATGTACGCACTTACCGTTTCCAGACCGTCACCGAGCCCTTCGCGTATCACAGATTGATGAAGAGCGAAGCCAACAGTATCTGAGCAATTGTGGGGCGATTTCTCACTATTTTCTATCAATCAATTTATCTGTATAGGACAAAGCCACTATGCCTCTGAACTGAAGCAGGAGAAAGCCTTACACAACATACACGGTTTTGATACACCTCAGCATACACATTGTGTTCCAGCATGTTCCTTTGCTGTTCTTTACAGTATAATAAAGGAATGCTTTCTTAGAGTTAGCAACATCAGCAGGGATAAGACTTTCAAGTGAGTCTCCTAGGAAAACAGAATTCTCACTCTTAAAAACAGGGAGTTTATTACATAAGAGTTGCAATTGCTCTTGAAATTATGAAATTGTGTTCACCAAAATACAATTACTAAACAGTAAAAACTGAGCTACCTATAACCTTTTAGTTTAAAAAATTTAGTTTTTAAAACTACAGTACAATTATACTAAAATTTAAATTTTTTTCAAATAATAATTGTATGTAATTATGGATAAATGTGATGTTTTGATATATATATACATATATGTGTATATATGTGTGTGTATATATGCTGTAGACAGATTAAATAAAGACAATTAACATATCTCACCTTTTTATACTTTTATTATGGGATTGCTTAAAACTTTTTCAGCAAATTTGAAATACACCTTATTAGTAATAATTATCAACAGTGTTCAAAAACGATTTTTCAAAAATTCCTCTTCCAGTTGGAAGTAAGTGCCCTTTGACATCCACCCTTGTGTTCTCTCTGCTTTTGCGAGGTAGACCTTTTTAGGCTCCACTTACACTGAGTAGCATTCTGCTTGTCTTTGCCCAAATTGAATGTGTCTTTTTTCTTGTGGCACTATGACAAAATATAAGAGCAGAAAGAACAGAGAAGCGTCACAGCACCTGCAGCTCACTGCGCTCACCGCCCACCTGTGGTGCAATAGGAATGGGTGCAGAGATTTGCACACATCTTCCCAGCACACTGGCACTGTGATCCCTCTGCTATGTACTACTTTTTAGTGTCTTAGTGTGTTGATGTGCACAAAGATAAGATACTGTTCCCAAAACCAGAAATCATCTTTAAAAGTCTTGGGAAAACAGTTGGGGATGAAAATGATAGAAAATCACCAACCACTGAAGTCTCACTGCCCGCAGAGTGTGTTAGGAAATGCGTGCCCAGCCTCACCCACGCGGGGCAGTGGGGAATAATCTGGCCACAATGGGAAAGCCCACCGTCCTATATGGGCTGATTTCCACATAGTTAGTGATGATGCTGCCAAGTGGCTCCTACATGGATTTTACTAAGGATACTGCACTTTGGTTATGATAACGTGTTTGTGTCATCAGGAAGCCCAGGCACAGGTCCTCCTTAAAGCGGCCAGCAGAAGCAAAGCTACTCTCCCACACTTGGGAAATCAAAGGCTCTTTCTGAGAAGCTCTGAATAGAAATAAGCCTCACTCCAAAAGGAGTTTTATTGCAGACTGATAATCTCCTAGGTTTATAATAAAAATGCTGACATAGCATTAGCTTCTACATAACAAAGATTAAGTTATAATGTTTGCCTATCCGAAATTCATATTTATTTCCAGAGTCCTAACATGTGCTTTGCTGCCTTTAAATTCTCCCCCAAAAGTTAATTGCTTGTCTATCAAAAAGATAAATATCTTGTTTTAGGCTGTGGGGATATTACAAGTGGCAAGAAAAACCAGTACTCTAGCAATGCATCGTACCCAAAACTCATTTGAGGAATGAAAGCCTTACTCTGTCAGGGCATGAGAAATCCACCAGATGAAAACAGCCAGGCACCCACGGGGTCTTACAATGCACAGAACTCGAGATCCAGACACTCGCATGTAATTAGATCACAGCACACCAACAAGGCCTGCACTACTGCTCTAATAGCTTTAAAATGAAGGTGACATTCTGATTTCAAGAATACTCTTCCATCCCTTCCTATCAATCCCTCCCACACGGGGCTGTCCTCGTGTTCCTTTCCTTCTCCTTAATACGCTCTGCCTTCACTCCACGCATTCCTGTGTGCCCACATCGTTAACCGACATCAGCGCAAGACAAGGGGCGGGAGACCCACTGTCTCAGGCTGACTTTATGTGACCACTGAGTGTTCAGCACAAGGTCCACACCCATCTGGCCGAATACAAATATTCTTACATTCTTAGAATAAGGTTTTAAGCAAAATGTGCACCTTTAATATATGTAGTCCAGTGTTTCCAAATTATAAATTCCTATTCATCTCTAGGTTACAGTTATTGATTTGTAAAAATGAAATAGACTAAAATCAAATAGAAAAATACCATAATATATTAATTGAAGAAAGAGCTAGCTTTCCATTGGTGGCAATGGAACCTATAAGCTGGCCACATAGTTGTGAGAAGAAAGCAGTTTCACTGATAGTGGCAAGGTGGACAGAAGCAACACCAGGCAGGACCAATAGACACTCAGCAGCGTGCTCAACAGCAAACAGTGCAAGGCAAGGATGGACAGAGGCGGTTCCTTCCTCTCCAACTAGATAAGCACCATGTGAACAGCACAGGATCACTTCCCAGGTCGAGTCAGCAGAGTGTGTACAGAGTGCAGAACCCCTAGCTGCCTGGGGAGCTGAGAAATTAATCAATGTTCGTAGAAACTACCTCAGTCTTGTTTGGCTTCGGCCAGAAGCCTCATGAGAAGCCTCTACACAAACAGCTCGGCTGGTTCTCCCTCTCCTAGCGATCTCCCCCACTCTGGGTTTTTAATGTTACTTCAATTTTCTTTCAAGGGCCTGCTTTCACTTCTGTCTCAGGTTGACTTTTGGTAAGCCTTGAGTGTGCAGCACACAGATTATAAGAATCTGGCCTAATAAAGGTCCCTTCGCTGTTAGAGACCTGCATTACCATGTAATAAGAATAAGTATCTGGGCCTGGAGAGATGGCACAGAGGTTAAGAGCACTGACTGCTCTTCCAGAGGTCCTGAGTTCAATTCCCAGCAACCACATGGTGCTCACAACCATCTATAATGAGACCTAGTGCCCTCTTCTGGCATGCAGGTGCACATACAGACAGAGCATTGTATACATAATAAATAAATCTTAAAAAAAAAGAATAAGTATCATTTCAGGAGCTTTTCTGCTGTATAAACATCCAGACACTGGCACATTGGATTGTATTGAGAAGGGAAATTCTTACTGTAAAATTCTTGAAAATATTGATCCTAGGCAAGTCCTCTCCTCACTATAAAGGCCAGCAGGCACACTCAATGGATAGGTCAAGACCTGTCTAAAGAGAATCTATTGACCAACCTCCTGCCCACGTTTATATGTGTCTATTTGTATAGACATCCATTTGCACATTTGTACACATAAATGTGAAGGCCAGAGGTGGGTATCATATGGCTCTCTCAACTGCTCGCCGCCTCTCATTTTGAGACACAGTTGTTCTCTGGCCTCAGAATGACAGGTTCTGCTAGGCTGGCTGGCCAGCAAGGCCAAGGCTTCCTTCTGTCTCTCTTCCTTCTCAGGGCTGGGATTACAAAGGTGTGCCACCAGACCTGGCTTTCCTATGTGTGTCCTGGGGATTGAATTTAGGTCCTCATGTTTGCAAAGCAAGCACTTTCCTAACCTAGCTATCCCTGAGCCCATGGTCTTTGAACTCTTTTAAGGACTTAAATTTGGGGCTGGAGAGATGGGTCAAAGGTTAAGACTGCTCTTCCAGAGGTCCTGTGTTCAATTCCCAGCAACCACATGGTGGCTCACAACCATCTATAATGTGATCGGATGTCCTCTTCTGTTGTGCAGGCATACATACAGGCAGAACACTACATACAAAATTAATTAATTAATTAATCAATCAATTAATTAATTCCCTGAACCTTGACTCAATATGTTAGTTCCATATTGTAATTGGCTTGTCTCCTATGGAAAATAAGTAATTGTGGGTATTTGTACCCACTCCCTAATTTTTCCCTACCCAGCCTCCTGATTTTGTCATTTAAAATCTATTTTAGTTCTTCTCCTGGCTACTGTTTATAACTCAAAGTACCTACGCTCTTTGTACATGGTAACTCTTCCAACAAGCCCACTGCAATGCAAATGAGCTGCGCATGGCGCCACCTTCTCCTGTGATTGTTAATTTCCCCCTCACATCAGCATAATGACTTAGTCTTCTGTACAGTTCGATTTTAAAACTAGAATTCATGAAAGCAACATTTCTAGTACATGACTACTGAGCACTATTTGCTGCAGAAGCAAAGCATAATTAACCTCTTTGGGAAGGAAATTTTATTGAAAATTACAATGGTGCTGAATGCTAGAGAATTTTCAAAAATTTAGGCTTTAGTGCACTATCATTTAATATCCTTTTCATTTTATAGATTTCTTCTAGATTATACTTACTATGCTACTACTTTCCTGGTTTTCTCAACAATATTCTTTCATTCAAAATGTTTCTTAAATTGTCAAAATCTGTATATGTTCATATAGACATTCTTTATCAATCTATATGTTTCCCTTGAGAGTGATTAAAGGCAGAATACAGAATTTTAGGTTTAAATTTATTTTCCCACAAGCCTTTGAAGACATTGTTTCAAGTGTTGTTGCTGAGAAAGTTGAGGTTTTCTGATTTT
The DNA here is from genome assembly GCA_907169655.1 of Acomys percivali. Classification (NCBI taxonomy): domain Eukaryota; kingdom Metazoa; phylum Chordata; class Mammalia; order Rodentia; family Muridae; genus Acomys; species Acomys percivali. The sequence goes on from OU015750.1 coordinate 112,147,670, forward strand.
CATTACTTCATATATTTTATGTTCCTTGGAAGCTTTTAGCAACTTGTCTTAAAAACTTTGAAATTTTGCCAAGAAGTGTCTATCCAGCCTTTGGGTTAACTCAACCTGCTTGCCAAAGTTTGATAGCCAAGGAAGGTGGTGATTTGAAAGCAATCATGCAACTCAGTTTGTGCACTCAGGTGTCCTTTAAGCAAAGGATAACAAAATCAAGGGAAAAAACCCTCAAACTAAAAGCCTTGTTTTTGCTGCTCTGTGGACCTGCTCCCAAGAGAACCAGTTGACAGTATCAGGACAGAGAAGCTCATAGCTCAGTTCCACTTGTCAAATTGGCCACCAGTGCAGCCAGAGCTCTGTGAGAGAGTCCACTTTGCATCACTAATGTCCAGCCATTCAGATGAGAGGAGTGAGAGGATCCAACCAGCCACAGCACAGCCACAGCACAGCCACGTGATCTAAAGAAATGGTGTTGTGAAAGACATCAAGGTTTAAAGTTATGTGTTAATGATGGTTAACTAAGGTTAACTGAGAGAGGGAAGCTCTCTCTCTCTCTCTCTCTCTCTCTCTCTCTCTCTCTCTCTGTGTGTGTGTGTGTGTGTGTGTGTGTACATGTATTTGTGAGTTCATATGAGTACCAGAGATCAACCTACGGTGTCATTCCTCCTCGGGTACTATCGACTTACATCATTAACATAAGGTTTCTCGCTGGCTAGGCTCTCTGGCCAGCAAAGCCCAGGGCCCCAGCAGTCTCTAGCCTCCCAAGCACAAGCTCTTGCCACTGTGAGTTCTGGGGAGTCACACTTGAGTTGCCATGCTGACACGCAAGCTCTTTACGGACTGCGCTATCCCCTTCACTCTAGAAGAGCTGTCTAGCTTACACAGGCTTCCTGTTACTACACTGTATTTTCTCCATCTTATTCTTTCTCTCTTTTTAAAAAGATTTATTTGTTTATTTTATGAGTATGAGTACTCTGTCTTCATGCACACCAGAAGAGGGATTTAGATTCCATTAGAGATGGTTGTGAGCCACCATGTGGTTACTGGGAATTGAACTCAGGACCTCTGGACAAGCAACCAGTGCTCTTAACCTCTGAGCCATCTCTCCAGCCCCCACTTTTATTCTCTTATTTTGTGTGCTAATCAGATGTTGAATCCACTAACTCTATTTATAATTGCCCTTTAACTGTTTTATTTTCCACAATTTTTGTTTTTCTGCTTTAAGTATTAGGAGATAGTCTTCAAATAATGTGAAGTTAAAAATCAACTTAGATTAAAATTCTGTCCCTTTTGTGTATCAGTTGGTGTCAGGAATTTCTACTTTAGTAATCATACTTTTAATTTGCTAAAATTTTCTTCTTCTGATTGCTTCTTTTCATGATAGTCTTCTGTAGCTATTATATTCTTTCACATTCTGCCAAGGGTACCAATTAGCCATCTTTTAAGTTCTGTACTGTTCCATCAATCATATTTAAATCATTATCTTTCAGTTACCCTTTTTTACATCTATGCATAGTTTTCCATGAGACTTTAAGCAGTTCTTGAATCTCACAGTCCTATGTACCTTTTAAGTGAACAAAAAGGATGACAATTAACACTTACTTCATACATTTACACTCAGCAGTATGATACTGAAAAGATTTCCACCCGTTGCACACAGTAACTCACAACATCTGTGGTTGCCTGCACAAGATCTAGCCAGTTACATCAGCCACAGAGGGGAGAACCTCACAACCCCCCACTCCCACCAAAGGAGCTTTGACAGGTGTAGATTCTGAGGCAGAGAGATTCAGTTTTCTTTAAGGGTGCAGCCCCAGGAAGAGCAACCGTGTTCCAGTAGATGGCTCTGCCTGTGTGGCTCAAATGGCTGCACGAATAGGACTGGGTGCTTTATTAAAAGAAGCAGGGGTGGGCACAAAATTGGAAAGTTCTGAGGAGGTAAAAGGTGGGGAGTGGATCTAAGATACTGGCTCATGGGGTACTCCAACTTAGAATGCATTCAGAGGAATGATTTAAAACAAACTCAGAGAAAACTGGGGTCTTAGAGGACAAAAGTTGAAGAGCAAGTCCACTCAGAAGAGAGTGAAATTCTAAACAGAAGATACACGTATATAAGTATAAGCTTAAGGAAGTCGGGATAACGGCCAAGAACAAAACACACGAGACTGTGAGAGACCTGAGATACAGCAACAAGGAGGTCACTGGAGAAAGCCAGGGTTGGTGGTATTCAAAAACAAGAACAGGCGGCAGGTAAGGCAGGGAGGGGACGTCACTCATTCTTGTGCATTTTGTTATTGTTACTGTACACAGCCTAGACTTCCCTCTGTGCACCAACTCCTAACACCAGTCGACTTTGTTGCTTCAGAACCTTTGGTTTTGTTTTCATGTCATATGCACACATATGATTTTGGGTATTTTTTTCTGAACGATCTGATTTGGGGGGCATAAAAGAAGTAATGACAATCTATTACAGATCAGAAGGAATGAAAACATAAGACAGACGCTGGGCGTGGTGGAGCACGCCTTTAATCCCAGCACTCGGGAGGCAGAGGCAGATGGACTGCTGTGAGTTCGAGGCCAGCCTGGTCTACAAAGTGAGTCCAGGACAGCCAAGGCTACACAGAGAAACCCTGTTTTGAAAAACCAAACCAACACAAAACAAACCGAAAGAAAGAAAGAAAGAAAGAAAGAAAGAAAGAAAGAAAGAAAGAAAGCGAAAAGAAAAAGAAATCATGATCAAAGTGGATCTCCTATTATTGCAAGACCAAGCTAGATAATGATTCCCTAATGAGGCGGGAGGTGGGTTGGCATTTCATTTCAGCACTATGTACTGCTCCAAGAGTGAGTCAGTAAAATGGTTGGCTATTGTCTTTCACCTATAGATTAAAAAAAATCTAAATAATCCCAAGTATACATATATTTAAAAATGACATATTAACTGAGTTCAGAACACATGAAGTCATTTGAGCACTGAGTAAACTGAGGAAAGGCCTAACATGTTGTTCCTCTTTTCATGCATTTTATTTAACAAAGCATATTCAGATTTTAATATAATCTATTTTAAAAGTTGGGTCCTTAGCACACATTCTTAAAATAATAATGCCTTACATTTACATTAATTTTAACTGCCTGATAGCATTTTAATTGGACTCCAATACTACAATTTTTATTTTAGTATTTTAAAAGTTCCCATTAGAGTCCATAAGTCTGAGGCATGAAATACAGCGGACAGTCTTTAAGCATCGTTAACAGTTTCTGATACAGAAAAGAATTAGCTCTTTTTAAAAAATTCTATTTCATACAAGCCACATCTAAAGTAGCTTATATGCTTTAAACAGTCTTAGAATCTGTTATTAGTTTTGCCATGTAAAACTAGAGAAAGGGATTCAATTGGCAACGTCCTTGTTTTATAAGCACAACAGCCCAAGTTTGGTAACAGAACACATATAAAAAACTACATGTGCTGGTGTGTGTTTGTCATCCCAGCCCTGGGGAGGCAGGAGCAGATGGATCCCTGGCCTTCCTGGTATGTTCCTGGGGGAGGGGGCAGGGCAGGCGAAGGGAGGGAGGGAGGGAGGTGAAGAACATTGAGTAGTGTCTAAGGAACACCCAAGATTGGCCTTTTTTCCCATACATATGCACCACATGTGCATCCATATATGCACACAAATATGTAAAAATTGTTATAGTTTTCAAGTACAAGCAATTAGATGTTTTAAATTATATAAAACTGAAACTGAAGTACATAAATCCAATAAGATGCTGACCTCTAGTCATTGTCCCACCAGTAGACTCACTAAGCCCCGTGGAAAGTCCCACCACGCCAGGACTACAACCCCAACCACATGCATCAGCCATGCCATGCTCTGCCATCCAGGTGCAGAGAATGTTTGCTAGGATTCAAGATGTACACAAATCAGCCAGGTAAGTGCCACACTCTGCAGCAGACATCAGTTGTCACCTCAGTCACTCAGCAATACTAGATAAAAAGCCAAAATGACTGATCATAGAAAATTAATTGGCATGTAAAAGCCCCCTCCCCTATTTTGTTTCCTTGGGGTTTTGTTTGTTTGTTTTGTTTTTTGCTTTCAAGACAGGGTTTCTCTGTGTAGCCTTGGCTTTCCTGAACTCACTTTGTAGACCAGGCTGTAAAAGACCCTATTAACAACTGACTGTAAACTATTCCTTCATTTTTTTTTACTGTCCTTCAAAGGTAGCATGTTTTCTTCCTACAAATACTTCAGCAAAATTAATATCAATTCCTTTGATTTTCCCAGGCTGCCAAAACTATTAATGGATCTCAGTAATTAAAATGGTCTTACAACAAACAAATCTGAGCATCTCTCCAACTTCAGCCTCTATGACTGAGCCTACAAAGCATACTGGATGTGGCAGAAGTGATCACTTCTGAACTGTTCCTATGCCCTTACTTCTGTCTAGGGAAAGGCAGGCTGTAGAGGTGTAGATATTTCTGTGTGGTGTAGAGATGTCACTGTTGCTCTGGTATGTAGCATTGACATTCAGAGGCAAATGCATCAACTTACAATACTGTCTCTTCTATAGTAAAGGAGCTTGATTTTTACCATAATTTAGTATTATCAACAAACTCTTTTCTGATAGTCTTAACAATTGTACTTTTTAGATCAGGATCCCATAATTATTATTTGAGTCAAGAATAAAACACAAACTTAATGGTAAATAGGAATAAAACTTAATCTGAAAAACAGCTTTATAAAATCATGTCTCTAATTTGAAGGGAATTTAGTCAAATTGACCTATATAACTCAGGGAATTATAGTTACCTGCCCTTGCGATCTTCTGGTAGAATTCTTGCTTTTCCAACACTCCGTTCAAATGCAGCAGACTCCATAATATCAATGAACCTATGTATCTGAAAAGCCAGTGCTGTGCTCTGTACAGTGTTTCCAAAGCAAAGGAAAACCTTATTATCAAGTCATCAGGAGAGGGTTCGGTTATATGTCAGGCCACCTGAGAGGGACTGTCTCATTATAGTCCATATAAAGCTGTAGGTCAGTCTATAAATTTAATGCCAAAATGAAATTGTAACTGTCAACAATCACAGAGAACCTATTATCTTTACTACCTCTGTTATGGAACCAGCCTTGCCAGCAAGAATCAGCAAAACATTCCTTATAGTTCTAAAGTTCAAAACAGCAGGAAGAGGCAACAGTCCTTGCATGCAGCTGACAGGAGGCTTCAGCTGAACTAGGACCAGGGTATGGGGCTGACCTTCAGGTCCAGTGACATTCATTTCATCTACTTAGAATAGACTTCCTAACTCTGGCCTGCAACATAAACACTCTCCTTTTCCTTAGTAACACTGAATACAAACGAATTAAAGGAGAGGAGCATCTTAATGAAAACTTTAAGATATAGCAAACATGGTAAATAAGGATATTTATTAGAAACTGTTGGAGGTTGGTCTCATGTATTTTGATGCTAATTACTGCTTGTTGTCTCTGTGCCCTAAGGCTGCTACATAACCTTGCTTAAGGAACTTCCTGTTTGACCAATAAAGAGTCATCACACTTGGGCAGGGCAAATAGGATAGGAGTGGCTAAGGTTTCTGGGCTTGGGGGGGGACAGAATCTTGGGAAGGAGACCGGAGGAGGAGGAGGAGGAAGGCTGCCATGGGTTAGGTGGAGAAGCATATGGCCAGCATGGAACAGAGATTTGGCCCAGATGATGATTATTAGCAAGCATTTGGGATTATGGATAGGAGGGAGCTTAATAGAAATTAAAACCAGATGGCATTGGATTGGGGCAAGGTATGGGATACCTGCTCCAATATGGGTGGTAGTTTAGGGGTTTAATATCTGCCCTGCCCCAGGTTAACTAAGGCTATTTAAAAAAAAAAAAAAAAAAAAAACTGTGATTTTCAAGATATTATCAGGGAAATAAAGATAGTATTAGATTTAAGATTTATTTTAAAAAGAGTTTTTTCCCTCAATTTAGGACCACATCTAGAAGCACAAAATCAAGAACTATGATTGAACAGTTGCTCATTTACTCAAGATAAGATTATGGAAGAATACTTGGCTGCATGCTACACCCAAGTGAAGAGCAGAAGGCAGGTAGTAGCGGGGACTGTGCGGGAGAGGTGGCCACAGGGAGGCCTGTGCTCGGGAGTGAGACCATTCAGTTCTCTGCCTTAGGTACACTTGGTTTTTCACTTTGCTTTTGTAAATAATCAAAGAAGGGATGAGGTCAATAAAAGCTATTTGATGCAGACTCCATGCTACTTGGGCAGAGTACTCAGCATCTGTGTGTGTCCTTCTTTATTTACTGTTAACCACAACACCAGTTTGTCATTTGAAGAGAAGTCCTTTCCAGGTCTGGGTTACTGTAACATTTGGCTAGCACATTTTCACAAGCTCCTTATATTTACTTGTCTTGTGAATAACCATATCCACATTGAGCAAATGTTAGCAAAATTTAACACATTTTATTATTCCTTTTTGAGACTTAGCTATTTAAAACAAGGCAAATAACACTGCCTCCCTTGGGTGCTCTGCAACGCGCCATCCACATCATCATCTACTGATCTCGTCATTTACTGAAGCAAACTAACATGTTAGGACAAATTCAACATCTTTCACTTTTGTTTTGAGCAGAAGTACTTTAAAAGTTGTGTTTCCCTCTGGCTACTGTTCCTAGTGATAGATAAGTCATAACTTTTAGCAAACACAATAGCATCTATTCGATAGAGAAAGCTGAGTGAGAGATAACTGGGAACTTTCTGTCATGTACAACATGTTTAAAGAGCTGCTAAAACTCCCAGACACAGTACAAGTTCACTTCTCTAAAGCCACATACATTCTTTTTACACGTTAATTGCCCATCCTGGTTCTTTGAGATAGGGTCTCACGTATCTGGCCCCACCTCCAACTCATTGTCTGCAGCTGAGGTTGCAAAGTGTGCTACTCTGCCTGGCTTAAGCTTTCTTAAAGTAAGAAAAAGAAAAAGAAAGTATCTATTAATGTAAATCCATTAAAGTGAGAACTGAAAGAAGAAAAAATTTAATACGCCTAGTACTATTTTGTTATTCTATTGGATTCAAATTCATCAGACAGCTAAAATATTTTTAGCTCAGTGTATTATTAATTCACAATTTGAAATTACCTCAGATGTTGAAATTTTGCTTAAGTAGAAGATAAAAATTATTACTGTTATTAAATCATTGGCCAAAATTAATACTTAATATATTTGGCAATATTGTTGTCTCAAACATTATTTAAAAGAAGTGTAATTTTATTAGTATGCCAAAATAAATAATTTAAAAATACAGATTAAGTGCTTATTTCAAGGAAATAAAACAAATCCCTATTATAGAACCTATAACTCCAAGTTAAATTGAAAATTTCATGTACTTTTTGCAAAATGTATAATGCTAGGAAAATGCTCAAGTATAAATCTACTATATAGGTAGACACAAAAATAGTCTTAAGAAATTACTATTGGTTTTTAAACTGTCATACAGCAACAGGTTAGTTTGATTATAATCTAGAGGTGATTTATGCATGTGTGTAGATGTCTTCAGACACTTCAACTTCTAGACAACGGTGGGAGTGGGAAGTGAGCGTGTTCTCTTCTGTTCTACCTTCCTATTAAAATATGTGTACATGTGACCTGAACTCTAGACACATTTACATCTGACCACTTATATTAAAGTATTAAATATATGGGAAGATATATTTATCTTTCTTATTACTCTTTGCATTTTGACCCAACCAATTAAAACAGAAAGCGTAAAACTTTTTCTTTTTTCTTTTTCTTTTTTTTTTTTCAAGACAGGGTTTCTCTGTGTAGCCTTGGCTGTCCTGGAACTTGCTTTGTAGACCACGATGGTCTCAAACTCACAACGATCCACCTGCCTCTGCCTCCTGAGTGCAGGGATTAAAGGCATGTGCCACAACACCCCAAATAAAATCCATATTTACAGATATTGTAATTCATATGTTTTTCAGTGACCTTATGTCCTACAATTAATAAAATGAATAATCAGATGTAATCATGTTTGGAAGTTTTAAGACTTCAGATTAAGTTCTAATTCTGTGGTAGACTTAAAGTATTCTTTTGACAGAAACCACTTAAAAAAAATTTAAACTCCAAGTCTACAAAATCAAGATGAATCTTTGAATTTGTCCCATCTTTCTAATACATTTTCTGACCTGTAATCCCAGTGACTCATGAAGTTGAGGGAATAGACTGGAGAGATGTCTCAGTGGTTAAGAGCACTGGCTGCTCTTCCAGAGGTCCTGAGTTCAATTCCCAGCAACCACATGGTGGCTCACAGCCATCTGTAATGAGGTCTGGTGCCCTCCTCTGGCCTGCAGGTGTTACACGCAGGCAGGCCTCTGTGTACATAATACATACTGTAAATAAATCTGAAGAAGAAGTAGTAGTAGTAGTAATAGTAGTAGTGGAGACAAGAAGATCAGCAACAGCCACCCTTCACCACCATGACCACCACTGTGGGTGAGCTCAGACTCAAAAAAGTAGGGTGTGCGCACACACACACACACACACACACACACACACACACACACACACACGCACCCAGTCTACAATATGCATATATACGTATATGTACATGGACACACATCACAATGAAGAACTTTACTAAATTCTTATATTGCTAGGGTTTGGTATTCTTGACTAAGAGCAATAGCAATATTACTTTTTATTTTTGTCTAATCTGGAAAGACAATCACTCTGTTGCCTTCTGATCACAATGTAAAGCTCATTATAAACCTATTCTCCTGAAAAATGTTCCTGAGAACAAAGGGAGAAAAAAATTGTCAAATATACTGTTGGCTTTATTTGATATTCATCTTTATGAGTACAGACACGTACATACACACACTAAATAAATAAATAAATAAACAAACAAATAAATAAATGTTCACCCTCTACCACCAAAGTGTTTTAGACTTCAGGAACCAGATGTTTTCTCAATTATCACATTTTGAACAAAAAAGTACTGTTTGAGACACATTAACCTAAAACAACCTCAGTACAGAAATGGTAATTATTCTTAGTTGCTGACTTCATAATCACAAACATCAATTGCTGTAAATCGCTACTGGAGCATTGCTTTTTAAAGAGCTATCATGTTTACATTGACAAGACCTGGAATATATACCTTGGGCAGCAATAAGAAAAATAGGCACTCCAGTACTATGCAAATAGACTTAAAGAGTTTCTTCACTCAAGCAAAATACCCATACAGAGTCTCAATGAAACCCTACCACAGTAACAGGAAATTAATATTTCTAAATTGACTTTTTAAATTGCAATTTTCCACTAATAATTACTAAAAGCAGTTATCTGACTCTATCACTATTCACAAAGCTCTGTATTAATAATATAGAGGACAAGCTTCTTTTTTTATATTCTTATGTTAGTATCTCACCCTGGACACCATTAACGTTCTGGGCTATGGAACTCTTGGTTTTGTGGCTGACCTGTGGGCTGACCTGTGGGCTGATTCTTAGTACCGTGGCTGCTTTCTACCCACCAGACCAAAGGCAACCCTCCCTCATCACATCAAAACATCTCAATACTGCTAATGTCTTCTAAAGAAAAAATAGCCTTAATCCTAACCCTAACCCCTAACCCAGTTTATTTGACTTACAAGTGTTTGTCCATCTTCTAGGTAGTCCAAGCCAGGAGCTCAAATAGGAAATTAGAGGCAGAAACTAGAGCAAAGAGCATGGAGCAACACTGTTTACTGGCTTGCTTCCAGGCTCTGATTTAGCTACCTATCTTGTACAACCCAGCTCCACCTGCTTACAAATGATACAGAATATGAATGATACCTTTCCACATCAATTATCAATCAGGAAATTTCCCCACAGTGATGGAGGTAGTCAATATTTCAACTGAGGTTCACTCTTCCAAAGTATGCCAAGTTGACAACCAAAATAAGCCATCACACAATTAGTCACGGTTACCAGGCACCAGAATCCTATTCAAATGACTAAGAATTTGCTTATTGTAGAGATTATTTTAAGATATCTAAATGACTTTAATAACTTTACATTTTCTTTTCTTTTTTTTTAAGATTTTACTTATTTTATGTACAAGTGCTTTATCTTCATGTGTGTCTGCATGCCAAAAGAGGGCATTAGATTCCAGTATAGATAGTTGTGAGCCACAAAGTGGTTGCTGGGAATTGAACTCAGGACTTCTGGAAGAACAAACAATACTCTTATCCACTGAGCCATCTCTTCAATCCCAGAACTTTACATTTTAATCACTAAACATGAACAACCATTTTAAATACAAGACAGTGAAACAGACACCTCAGAGATCCATGACCTAGCATTTGGCATTGCTTCTGGAATTATTCTCTTTAGAGAGTATATGCAATAATTCGAAGGAAAAAAGAAAATATTCTAAGTGATCAATGTTAGAAGATATTTTATGATTAACATAACAATTTTAAGAGAAGCTGAGATTCTTGCTCTAGAGAATTCCAACTATAGAATTAAAAAGTGAGTTTTAAATTCAATTACAACACACACACACACACACACACACACACAAGTTCCTGTGTTCAGAAAGTACACGTACACATAGTTCACATGTTGATCAGCTTTGTATAATGTTTTCTTTAAAGTATTTTCTGGAAGAGCTATGTCAAAATAAATCTTAACATTCATTAAGAGAAAAGTAATTTCTAGTGTCTAATACAAACATGCATGCAGACCAATTTTCTGGTCTTTTAACAATTAAATCTTAGTAAGTTTTTAGTCAATTTTACACTATGCCGATATAAATATAAATTAGACAACAATGCTATTGATCTTTTAGTGGAGTAATTTGAAAGTTGTATTATAAATTTGTTGAAAATGTTCCACAACTTAAAAATACAAAATATATTAATGATCTTGGATGTAAGCTTGTCTACAACACATTTGTCTGCATTTACATAGCTAGCTACACTCTTCCTGACTAGAAGGACAGGCAGTATGGCAAAGAAGAAGAAAAAGCACAGTTTGAGCCCATGAGTGAAAGTGCATGAATTTCCTTAGTAACCTTTTGCTGAATGGTTGCACCTCAACATTTTCAAAACTAAGCAGGGACTGTCTCCAAACCCATCCAGCTACATAGACTAAGTGTGCAACATCACACAAATGGCATATCTGTGTTACTTCTTGAAAATTTATACCATGAAAAAAAATATAACTTAATACTAATTATCAAATAAAGAAAAAATACTATTCTCCTTAGTCCTTGTAAATGTTCACATGTAAAAGTGAATAAGTTGCAGCAGTCTGAGAATTACTTTAATTTTATGGTTATAATTGGGGGCGGGAGAAATTACACAAAGCCCTTTTGGAATTCAATCACAGAAAGAAAGATTCAATTACTTAGAAGATCTTTGGAGCTGTGAGACAGATACACAGAAAATGAGAAGCAGACTCGGGTCATCATTAACTGTAATCCCATATGGCATTTCCTCCTCCAAGCTTCTGCTACAATCCATTTGCATAGAATATGAGCTACAAACCAATAATTACAAACACACATACACTCACAAATGAGAGATAACTATGCTGAGTAAAATGTAAACTGACTTTTAATTATTCATTAATAGTAATTTAGGATATTAGTGGCATGACATGGTGTTCTCTTCAGGGTCCTTGTACACTAGAAATTTATCTTACAGATGAAATTTTAGCTATAAAAACACATGTAAGGACTGTACTATATAAATTCATCTTGATTAGATTAGGGTTCAAGATCAGCCTGTACTTTTCTAAATTCTAATCTGCATTCAAGAATGAAATGCAAAAGAGTAGACTGCATACCAGAATAATGCCCAGTATACAGTCAGCATTCACTAATGATTGCTATTTATAAACAGTTATCCTCCTGGCAACTTTCAGCTATGTGTGTATAAGTTAATTTAGAAACATGAACTAGTTCAGGCTAGATGGAAACACAGAGGCACTGGGTACTTTTAATTCAATAGGCGCTCATGAAAAATTGTACAATGAGTTTCAAGGTCCTTCTCCATTTATAGCACTATGCAGTGACTACAAACCAACAGGTGTGGACAGCAGGATATAAGTTATCTGTCAATTTAGGAGATAGGACCTTGTCTTTGTTCAGGAGTTTGAATTCCATTGAATGGCTTTGTCACCCCATCCATTATTTAAACCAAGAGGTGGGTGTCCCCCTTAGGTCTTCCACATGTGTTCCATATTTAGTTGTTGACTAAATTGCCTTTGCAGATATCAAGCTAATCCACTTGATCTATCTTCATCACCAGGGCATGAACCCCAATGTGCAATTGCCTCCTCCCATCATATCCACCCTTTGTAGTACTTGTTCCTCCCTGTGAGTAGAACATCATTTCTGAAGGACACACTTGATATACTATCCACCAACAAAACACATGTCTGTCCAAGTTTCCATTTCTGATGCTAGGATAAAACACTGACCAAAAGCAACTTGAGGAGTAAAAGGTTTATTTGGCTTATACAGTCCATCATTGAGAAAAGCCAAGGCAGAAAATCAAACATGGCAGGAACGGAAGCAGAGTCCATGGAGGGATGTTGCTTACTGGTTTGCTCCTGATGGCTTGCTCAGCCTGCTTTCTTATGTAACCCAGGACTACCTGTCCAGTGATGGCATCACCAACAGTGGACTAGGCTCTCCAATATTAATCATTTAACAAGAGAATGCCCCCACAGACTTTCCCACATCAATCTGATGGAGGCAGTTTCTCAGTTGAGGTTTCCTCCTCCCCAGTGATACCAGTGTGAGTCATGTTGACAAAGACTTGCCACCATGCCTTCGGTAACAAAACCTTTATTTCTAACACAAGTGCTGATTCTTAGCGAAACTGTGGTCTGAGGCATATTTTCTGTCTTTCCTTTCTGCAGTCCAGACAGCCTCCTTTCCATCCTAGGTACTCACCCTCTAAGAACAGCCCAGCACAAAGCTGAGAGCAAGCTCTGACCGGCCATTTCTGCTTTATTCAACACATACGTTCTACCAAACATGTGATATAAAATAATTCTGTTTCTACTTTAATAGAGATATGCTTGTTATATGTGGTATTCCAGTAATATGATTCCATGTACTTTCCCTATTTTTAATAAAGTTCAAATCTTAATGCATAAATAATTATATGGGTATAATCCAAATTTCTAAATCCATATTAACAAAGTTACTCAGAGTGAAATTAATTTATATCAGTTTATATACAATAGCATTCCATATTCATTTGCTAAACCATGTAATTATTAGCTTTAAAACATATAGGAGGAGCTAGAAAGTAGCTAGCTTACTAAAAATTACCATAGAGGGTCTCTCAGAGACCAAAGAGAAACAACATCATGAACTGAAAGACCAGGAGAACTGAAATTGAATTTCAGGGTCACCAGGGCAAAGGTTAAAAAATAGGCCTACAGGAGAGACCAGGCATGATAAGGCATATCTGGCTAGCTGTGGGGAGGAACCAACTTTGCTGCACTCCTTTCCTTACTGAAGTCACATGGCTGCATTCCTTACTGCCCACCAAAGACAGGGTTACTAGGAAATCAGGAGAGAGAGAGAGAGAGAGAGAGAGAGAGAGAGAGAGAGAGAGAGAGAGAGAGAGAGAGAGAGAGAGAGAGA
>OU015750.1:112161329-112181450 GCA_907169655.1 Acomys percivali
AGAGAGAGAGAGAGAGAGAGAGAGAGAGAGAGAGAGAGAGAGAGAGAAGAAAACCAGAACCATTTGTGATTTTGGTGCCCTTTCACAACCAATCATTTTAAAACACAATATCCCCTTTCATATCTCAACCATTAGGCCCTTGCCAGGCTGGAACTCCCCTGCTTTGGACATGCTGGGAGGGATAGGGACCTATAAATTACCCTCAGCTCAGAGCTCCTGGCTCTTCTCCACATACCACTGTGTTAGTGATGGTCAGAGCCTGGCTCAAGCAGCAAATAAAGATCCTCTTGTGCTTGTATTGGTTTTGTATCCTGGTCTTTTGGGGTCTCACAAAATGGGCACAACATTCTGGGGGCTCGTCCAAGATCCAGGGTCCTCCAAGAACTCAGGACCCCAGAACCAGAGGATCCAAAGCTGGGTAAGTGTTTTTTGTACTGGCCAAGTGTTGTGTCTTTGTTCTGTGTTCCTTTGTGGTGAACTAGGGCCATTGTGGAGATCCTGGAAGAAGTTCTAGCAAACTGTGGCCACACATCTTTGTTCTGCGTTCCTTTGTGAGAGCTTGAAGTAATAGACTGTGGCAGGCAGCAGGTGGACAAGAAATGGTGATTGTGGAGACCATGGAAGACATTCTGGGAAACCATGGCTACCAAGATCTAGGGAATGTCCTAGAAACCAGGAGAACATCCTAGGCGGGGATGAAGAGCCCCCAGGAGTGGGATACAGGGTCTCAACATTGTCTAGATGAAACAGGTCACTCCTGCGGAGTGGCAAGGTGGCAATGTCTCACTACCTGTGCACACCAGGAAGTCTGATTTTGTCAGTTTGTGCTTTCTGTTTTTTGGCTTTGTGTGACTCTTGTGACTAAGAATCTTTTGCAGGACATTCAGACCAGGTCTGGTTTTCTGATTTGGGCAGAGCCTGGTTACAGGTTAGGCTGTTTCTGGAGGAATGTGACAGAGACCACTGGCTTGTGGGACAGTCTGCAGTTCTGAATTTTGATTATTTTTGTGTGCCATACTGGTACACACTGTTTGTGTGGTCTTTTTGTGTTTCTGTTTGATTGTAACCATCCCAGTTCTAGATATGGGCCAGGTCTTAGGTGCCATGCTGGCCAATGCTTCCCACTACCTGCTGAAAGCATGGCAGCTTGAGTCTGGTGCCTCCCACTTCCTGCTTGAACACTCAGCTGCTGCTGAGTCCTAGCTGGAAGGGCCCATCCCAGGGAAGGCCTTCTCTCTGGGGACCCCCGCCACAAACATGGGGGCTATTGGATCCTTGCTGGTACAAGACACCTGAGTGCTCAAACAGAAGTGGCATACCCTGCTTCCCACCTGTTTGTGCTCTCTATGGCTGAAGTATGCAGCATTTGGGGAGGGGTGGAAGCAGGGTTGCCAAGGTCTGCCTATTCCCTCCTTATCTTTTAAAATGTCCCACCACTTCTGCTGAACATGCACCAGGAAGACACAGGAAGCTCAGAGATTTTGGGCGGCTGCTGTTTGGCCTTGGTGAAAGCTTCTTCCAGCTTGCAGTCTGGTCGTAAGCCTGTCCCCTCCCCAAGCATGGTCACCTGATCCAGGACATCACTGTAAAGCTCCAGCTCCTGCCTATATCAATGGGAGACAGGTACTTTTCCCTTGAAATTTTAGCTAGAGAAATTAAAAAAAAAAAAAAGTTTTGTCTATCTTAAATGTATTAATGTATGTGGTCACTATATGTTTGATTTTACTTGTTTTATTTAAACATAAGAATTTATTGTGTTCTGTACAACTTGGTTATAAATTACTGGCTATTAGAGATGGTTAAATATCTTTAACAAAAAGATTAACTTAACTCTTGTTTAGAAGATATGTGTGTGCATATGTGTTTGTAACACAAATGTTTTTAAATAGCAACCTCTGTTGCAGACTTTGGAAATGGGTAATTCTAAAGGTACTTTTAAGTTGAGATATATTAATTTTAGAGATATTCAATTGTTTACACTGTTAAAATTTGGGGTTTGTCTTCTAAAAATTATGGTTATTATACTCTACCTTCACTTTCAAAAAGAATAAAAACCACTGCCTTAAGAATATGTTTGGCCTTATTTTCTGAAGATGGCTGTTTTTAAATTTCCTGCCACAGCATCTAACAACACGTGGCTTGCCGCCATGTTGACTCAAGGGATAAAAAGGGCAGTCACATGGCTGGCAGCCATCTAGCCATAGCTTCACCTCCATGTTGGCTAAGGGCATTCTCATGAACAGCGGACATCTTGGTTGTGTGAGACTCATACTTTTGCAGCCCATCTCTATTGAAGGCTGCCTAGCATCAAGACAACTTCTGTCCTTTAAGCTAGCTTTCGCTGTTAAGTTTTAATGATACAATGTGGCAGAATCAGCAAGATTGACAGTCCCACAGTAGACTGTATCTATGATTAAAAGTTTTGATTTGATACTAGTTAAGAAATATATTTAAAGTTATACTAATAACTGATGCAGTTGATGACCAGCTATACCAGGCAATCAGTTGCCTGATAATTAATGAAACAATTTTTAGAGAATGATGCCCCATTCACAAGGTGGGGTAGATGGTTTTTGGTTGCTCAAATCTTTGTATATTGATACAAAGTTAAGGTTTTAGTTTGATTATAGTATATTATGTCTCAACTCTTTTAAGGTATTCTTTCTGCCTATGTAATTCTTAAAAGTGCTATGTAAAGTTCCAGTCCTTTAAAAGCTACTATCAGAAACTGTTGAGAATAATTAAAGCTTATGGTTTTGTTAGGTACTAGTTCAACTAATCACAGGTATTTTTAAATTAATAATTGAATATATACATAGAAACAAGCAATTCGTATAAACTAAAATTAGCCAGATGTAGTCTTCTAACACTTATCTGTAGATTACAGATTATAACATTCTGTTTTATGTTTGTAAAATGTAGTTTAGAGCAGATAGCCAAAGACAGACAAGGATTGGGCACAAATATGCTGACCCTCAAGGTTGTCAGAGATCTGCTGAATATGACATTAAACGTATTTAGATTAATTCTGACAGTGAATCCTACATCCCAGAGGTAACTTCCCAAAGTCTCTGAGAAGATTTTGGCATGGCAGATGACTTCAACACTAGACTGTAGTACACTGACCTGAGCAAAACTGCTCCCAACGTCTTGCCCTCTGCTAAGGATCGATGTGAACTTTGGACAAACTAGACACCTGGAGAGTTACTGTCTCACATTGCTGAAAATGAGGCGAGGTCAATCTCTTCCATGTCCTTCTTTCACAGAAATAGTCTCTCATCTTCTGTGCTTCTGCCAGACTCTCTCTGCTCATAGTGCCATGTTACTACAGGAGACAACTGTCTAGATACTGGGATATGGCTAGTAATCTCTGTCATTTTGATTGATATATAGATTAATCTAGATTACACTTTTTCCTTCTCGGGTCTCTGATCACTAAACTAATGATAGCCTGACAGCTAGAGGGCAATTAGATCCACTCTTAGTTCATTAGTCAATTCTTTAGCTACTTAAAATTACTAGCTACTAGGTCTCTTATTTAAAAAGGCAAACAAGCTTGCCTGTCTCACAGACTTCATGTTAAATGGTAAACATTTTTCAGTGTAACTTTTTATTAATACTTCATTTAGATGACTGCACTAAGTAATCAACTGCCTGTATCACTTGGTGAATAAATGGATAGAAAAAATGTGTAGTTTATATAAGGTCTGAGGATATGAAAGTTTAAGTTATACAAATCTATAGTATTTGAGGGTCTGAGCAAGCATTTAAGAGTTGATAAATACAAGTTATAAGATAAATATTTGAGAGTTTAGGAAAGTGTTAAATGTTGGTAAGTGCAAGTTATAAAAACTAAAGGATCTTAAGAGAAGTTTTAAGGTACATAAATGCAAGTTGCAGATTTAAATTATATGAAAAATGAGATCAATAGAGATATGATAAACTTATGGAGCACTGCTTACTAATCAGTCACAAGCTCAAGATTTTAATTTCCCTTTGGTTATCTTCTGAATATAACCTTAAAGGTGCTTCTCATCATGCTAAAAACATGTCTGTCCAATCTGTATATCAAGTCTTCTGAACTGAGAAAAGGATGTTCATGCTTTTACTGGGTTTCAAAGGCATAAGCGTACTCCAGTTGTCTTATAGACTCAATTTTAACTTCTAGTCTGTATTTGTCTCAGCAGATTTTTACCTGGCTAACAGACTTCATCCAGAGCTGCTGAGATCTGGAACTGCTGGAACCTTATGCAAACCAGGCCCGCAGATATAACTACTCCCTGTCCTTCAACTGCATCAGCTAAACAGGAACTTTTGATAAATGCCCCTTTACGTAGACTTGACTAGCTTTTCAGCCTTCTAGGCCCTGATTACAGCACCCCAATGTCATCAGGAAGAAGTTACAGAAGAAAATGACTCCCCCATTGTCCCACTTTATAGGCTGAAAAGCTAAGTCAAGGGCAACTCTCTGGCACGAGGGACAAAAGGCTATAAGAAAATAGGCTCTTAGTTCTGTTTAAACCGGTCAGGCTTTGTGCCCCCTTATATCAAACAAAGATCGAATGCCATGCAGCTAATGATCATGAGACAACAGTACCTGGCCCTACAACAGGCCAACTCAGAGGACTAAGTCTCAGGAAGACCCATGATTGGGCCTTCAATGAACCTGTCAGAGGAATGCGAGACCAGAAGAAATGAAATTGGATTTCAGGGTCACTGGGGCAAAGGTTAAAAAATAGGCCTACTGGAGAGACCAGGTATGATAAGGCATATCTGGCCACCTACAGGGGAGAACATTTTTTATTAACATATTTGCCTTAAAGAGGCCTATCTATGAGGATCAAATAGTTAAGCACAATAAAATATTTACTGACACATGAGAGGGAAAAAAAAATCAAAATTACAAATGGAGAAGCCCACACACATAGCTCCTCAGCAACTCTAGCTCAGCTGGAAATAGGAAGAGAGCTTCCCAGTGGAGTGTGCTGTGAGATGTGCACAGTGATAGAAAATGTGCTATCTGAAAGAACCATACCTGTTATGGAGGACCAGAAACTCTGACATTTTTCCTAGACTAATTCTTGTGATAATTTTATATCAACATAATACTGGGATCATATTTATCAAAACTATATACATCTCAGTTTGTTTTGGAGAAGCAACAATAGTAATAAAGGATATAATAAATGGAAACTAAAATATTTATGTTAATGTATTTTGAAGCTTGAAATTTTTCCTATAAAATCCAGTTTTTCTGAGTTTGAGAAGTAACAAAAATAAATGCCAATAATATTTATTGATATTTTTTCTTATGAAAATCCTAAGCTTCATATTTTACTTTCTAGATTATGCATAATGTAAAAATTATGTTAGATAATACTTATATAATGTAATATAATATATTAACTAATATTTGTATATTATCTAATATATTTACTACTATTTTTAAAATAGTGAGATAATAGAAATTAGTGTTTTATGTATATAACTTTGAGAAATTTTATTCCAAGAAGCCTGAAGATATAATTTTCTTATTGTTCAACTCTTTGGCCTGAAACCAGACACTCCATTGTTAACCCCATATAATTAGGGATTCAGTTTGGTTTGCTTTGGTTGTTTGTTTTTTCAGTGCTAGGGTATGAACCCAATGAAACACTCTATAATTGAGCTACATGCCAAACTGGGGGAAAAAAACAAGAAAATTTTTCTATATATACTTCCTAAATGCTGCAGAGTCCGCACAAATTCTGTAGCAATTTATCATTAGAGGTTGGTGACCCCTATGCCAAATACAGAGCATGGTGGCCAGACCATTGGCAACTGCAAACACTGTTGAGAGTAGCTGGGCTTCTCTCTGGCTCAGTCAACATGCTAACCCTTAGCTAACACATAGCTTACACCTGTTTAATAAGTACCATTATGTGGATGGAATAACTGCATCAATGAGCTTACTCATTCATACACTTGAAATATAAAAGTTATTAAGGTTATTCAAATCTGTTGTTAGTGTATTGGTTTCTATTAATCAAACAACTGAGTAAATCAAAACAGGCAAAAAGAAACTACATGTAATAAGTTAATCTTACAGGAGCTCATACTCAACCAGGAGGGAGACATTTGCATTGGCAGTGCACATGGTCATGCCCAGTGTGGCCCTTATGCAGCCAGTTCAGCATAGTATAGAGTCTAAATATAATGAAAATATTCACGGTTTAGATACAGAGCACATGCAAAATTACTAAAGAACACTCATGTGAAAACTTTGGTTTCTGTAAATCAAATCTAAAATAATCCTGTTTTCTGCCTATATAGGACATTACAGGACAAAGATGCTGTAAGTGTTTTAAATTATGTAATAAATATGATACCATAAGTTATGAGCAAACTTTGAAATTTTTAGGTCAACTGCAAGGATTTGAGTATACTCCATCTCTTGTGACAACACTCCTAAAGCCCCTGTAATTTGACAAGAGGCACTTAGAAAATACTGTGTGGCTTTGGTTACATGCTTATTTCTGCACATTTCTTTTAATATGTTCTACTTGTCTGAAATTTTTGTGTAGACTCTGCCTCTACTCAACTTCCCTTCTAATTATTCAGGCAATGACACTTCACAATGCTTGAGAAGAGCCGTCTGCCATGAGACAATGTTTACTTCAAATAAGACAAAATGAAAACTCTATGGCATTTACAACAAATGTATTTTATCACATCTTTAGTAGCAAAATAAAATATATTCTGTGAACACACACATACGGGGGGTAATTAAAATAAAGAACTCTGAAAACTGCTCAGCTGTCATAGGGTAATAGAGCCTTTATGCTTATGTAGGACTTATTAAATGTTAATCCCTTATAATCCTCCACACCTTGATATTAGACTAGGAAGGTCAGGGCCTGCCTTACGTGACTTTGATGGGATGCTACTCTGTAAATTTAAATATATTTTTATGGCTCTGCTTAACAAATATACTCCTTACTCATTAAATACAAATGTTTTGTTCAGTCAACTTGAAGCTTCATGATTTTAAAGTTTATACTGAAACAAGTTTCATCCTAGTTTGATTTGTGACATAGAGAACATTGTAAGCTATTTTCTATATTGCTTCTTAAAAGCCATTCCCATTCCTACACAGTATACAGATTAAGAAAGTTACACATAATAAGTAATATGTCACTATAATTTGAAAATATTCATCTTGTTCACGTTTTCTAGCTCCTACTAAAAGATTTATAACACCAGTGATACAGAAATTGATGAATTCATCACTGTCTTGGGCATTTTGATTATAATCAATAACATAGTTTCACCATTAAATAGGATTTCAATTAAAGCATATTTTTCAAAGTAATTTCATTTTAATATAAAAATGGGCCTCTGTGCCACAAATCATTAACCCATTAGTTGCCTAAAAGAAAACTGTATCTTTGAAGTTCTATACATAATAAAAAAAGAAATTAAACTTTTTCCCCAAAGGCTTATTTAATAAAACATTATATAATTATATTTGATCACAGAATATTATAAATAACATACTTATATAAAATAACAGAACCATAAAATTTTTATCAAGAAATTAATAACAACAAAATACACTGCCACTGTTTGGACTGTGTGCATTTATCTGTATTATCTCTGCCTATACAGACCTAATTTGTCTTATCCCTGAAACATCATAGAAACATTTTTTAAAATCTTGTGAAATATAGCCATGGTCCACAGAATGCAACATCCCATGACAGCTCCTCACTCATTTGTGACTATTAGAATGTTCACAGTGTTTAAAGAATACAAACTTCTTCCACAATACAATGCAGAATTACCTCCTTCATATGACACAATACTTTTATTATTTAAAAGTTTCATCCTGGGGTATGGAAACATGCCTCCATTGGTGCAGAGAAAGTAAAGCTTGTGCAAAGACCCGTTAGGTTCACAGAGACCACATTGGGCTGCTCAAAAATTGCCTGTAACTCTACAACAGAGGCTTCTGCCCAGCACTACACACAGACCCATAGACACACAGACACCCACAGATACACAGGCAGACGGACAGTTAAAATTTTAAAGGAGAAATAAAGAAGCCACCTTCATGGTTTTCAGTTTCACAGTGCAAGTCCATCCTCCATCCTCTTGTTTACTACTGGTTAGATGCAAGCCTAAATGTTTACTCCTTGTTTCAACCTCAATTACGTGGTCCCTGACAAATGACAGTCCAGTTAATTTCTACTAAGTGTTCCCTGATCACCTTTGCACTAGTGCTCTGTGCTTTTGTCCACAAGGCTTTTCTGTTTTCCAATACTTTGAAGAGAATTACCTCTAAATGAAGTAATCTTTCAAAATTAAACTCTCACACTCAGTTACGCAATTCCTTCTGGGCTCTGCAGCTGTTCCTCTAGAAAGCTGCATCCTTCTGTTTCCATGGCCGTCTCTAGACTCCTGTCTTAGGGCTCATTTTGACTTCTATTCATCTACTTGTCTGTCCTTCCCAAGTGAGTGGGAGGGTTTGGAAGTAAACCTCTCATTTCTTGAATCACTGGGAAGTCTGTAACTACTTGACATGAGCAGGGTTGTTAAAGAGATGATTGGGAAGATAGCTGAAACTTGCCAACTAGTTTTGAATACTCACTAATATTTCTGTGTTCAATTTGTACATATGTGTTCTTGTTGGGGGAAATTAAATTATACATCTAAAAAATATAGGTCCTAGGTGCTGAGTAACACTCAACTGGAAGAGAAGGAGGAATAGAAGCAATGTCTCCCGCTTAGCCCTGTACTTCAGTTTCTAACATTAAGTCAGTACTCAAAAAATAATTTAAACTTTGTTTCTATAAAGATGCCAATGTGTAGAAGAAGCTGAATAAGAAAAATCAGATGGAAGCAATACAGTAAAGATAAATAATAAGAAGAAACTAGGAAGGCATTGACGTTCAGTTCCCAGAGACGTCAACACAGCAGTGAGGTGACAGAGAACCCTACACACTGTGGACTCTCCTAAGCTCTGCTCTCTACCACTTGAATTGCCCTGTACCTCAACAGTCTTTATAGAGCAAAAGCTTGTTGAATGTGATAGATGTTTAGTTGAAGAACATATCTCTGCATCTCGGTATTTGCTATGTTCTTTAGTCCAGCACAGTTTTCTGGTGAAGTGGAACAAAACACTGAGAGCCATTAGTTAAGTTAGGGGAGATAAGATTCCAGTGCATGATTGAAGAGATTTTTTTCTGGTTCAGAAGCTGCAGCTAAAGGAAAGGAATTTTGAGGACTGACAGACTGACAAAGAAGGAGCAAGTGAACGGAGAGCCTGCGGCAAGAGAGAGAAAAAAGGCTTTGCACTGGAATAACCCGAAAGCAGAGTGGGACCCAGTAGCCATCTGTTCCCAAATGTGTATGCACCTTACAATGTGTTGCCTGTGTACAACCCGCCATCCAGAGGATGCACATAACTCATTGGCTAATACCTAGTAGAAACCTCTGATCCATGTTATTCAAAACCTTCAGGCACTGACTCATAGGAAGAAGAAAGTATGGCAGCCAAGGTTAACATGAAGGTGTTGGGGATCTCTTGTCTTTTCAAACAGAGTGAGGCTTCAGAGATGGCTTTGTGGTTAAGAGTGGCACTGCCCTTGAAGAAGACCCACACTCAGTTCCCAGCACTCTCACTGGACTATTGGCAATCTCCTACAACTCCAGCTCCAGGGGCATTCATGTCCTCATCGTGCCTCCACAGCACCTCCACACATTTCCACACACCTAAACATGGACAAATATACACATGTCAAACATACATGATTAAAGCAAAACAAAACCATAGTCTGGGACCTGACCACCTTGTGGAAAGATGCAAATATAGAAGAATGAATCTCAAGCATACTGCACTGTTTCTCTGTTCAGTCAATGCAACCCCAGTCAGGCCATGGAGATGGCTCAGTCAGTAAAGACATTTGCTGCCAAGGCTGACGATCTGAGGTTAATCTCACAGGGTAGAAGGAGAGACTGGACTCCTGCAAGTCGTCTTCTCACCACACACATCATGCACACATGCATGTGCATGTGTGTATGCGTGCATATATGCATATATGCACATAATCAGTTCAATAACAATATGTCTAACTAAAACTGACTGCGTAAGATGAAACACTGCAACAAGAATATTTTTATTATTGATTAAACACAATCTTTTTACATTCTTGACCAAGTACTACAACTAGATTAGGTCCTCTACTGACTCCTGTTGTGCATGAGGTGCAACGTATAAATGTAAGGAAAGAAGATGAAGAGAATAAGGATACAAGTAGCATTACATGGGCTTCAGATTCCTCACATTAAGACAGAATTAAAACCAGAACCAAAAGTCACCTTCCATCCAAAACCCCTACCTA
This sequence comes from Acomys percivali, assembly GCA_907169655.1. NCBI lineage: Eukaryota > Metazoa > Chordata > Mammalia > Rodentia > Muridae > Acomys > Acomys percivali. The sequence continues at coordinate 112,171,712 of OU015750.1, forward strand.
GCTCCAAAGTTACATAAAGGCGAAGAAGAGAAGATACTGTAGGGGTGAGAGCTGTAGGGCTTGGAGGACTTAATCATACTCACTGTTAGAAATTCAGCTCAAGGACATCCACGGGAAAAACTCGGGGAGTCTTGTTCCTAGCATGATGGAACTCCTGCTTTTTATACTGTAATGAGAACAGCTTCAATACTGAACATCTGAGAATCGCTATAAAGCTTATGAAAAGAGACACTTGTGAACAAACAGCCAGGATTTTCCTCTGGTATGGAGCAAAACAATGAATTCTGCAGAGGACTATAGATGTGAACTGTGACATCAATGTAAAAAGTGACACGGGCATATGCATACATGTTCTTGCCATTACTTCTATGAAATAAGCAAATGTTCATTTCCATAGAACACTTGAGTATAATGTTCCAGAAGCCAAAAACAAAAACAAAAACCCCAGAGAGGATAAGGACACAAATTCAGCAGCTGAATAAAGACTGTTGACATTCAGCAACAATCTAGACTTTCTAGATTAATATCTTCCTACAAATATAATCAGGTCAGGAGTTTAAAAATAGAAAACTCATTTTAGGCTAAGTTGGTAATTACGTCAGAGCACCACAGTACATCAGGAAAATAATACAATGAGTTAGTATCATAAGCTGCCTGGTATCTATAACCTGCACATTAAAGTTTAACAAGTAAGCATCTACGTAACAAAAGAGAGCTCTAGGACAACCAATTCCATGGACTCTAGTTCCCATTATAAGCAAACAGTGAGCTCAAGGGTGGAATGCAAATGGCATGTTAGAATGAGTTCACAAAGCAGTTAGGATTATGAATTTAAACCTGTTAATAAGAAGAGTGAACACATCAGGTTATGGCTAAAACCTATCTAATTACTTAGAAATTAATCAGAGACAATAAAGCAAATTATCTTCTGAAATACACTCTTGATAATACTAACAACTGTCAAGCCTCAATTATCCAGCCAATTCAGAGAGCTTGCTAATTCTAAGTAGCGAATGACTTTAACAATTCCTTGTACCAGTATAAATCATACTTCCATATATGACAGATTTACCTCAACATTTTCTTTTTCTAAGTTCAGCACTGAAAACATGTTTTTTCTTTCTTACTAGATTATAATGCAAAGCCAGCCAGGAAATGTTTTAAATGAGTAATTATAAAGTATACAATTTATATAGACAATATATAAGAACTGGCATTGAAATCTTTTCCAACCTTTCAGACTACATTAAACAAATGCATGTTAAAGTGAGTGAGTTAAGGTAAGAATGATTTTTTTTAAAGACCAAAAAAAGTTACAACTGAAAAAAGCCTTGTAGTAAAAGGGGTCATAGAAGTGTGGGAGGGTAAATGGAGCATTCAAATAATAATAAGACACATGCGTGTGCCTATTTAAAGTTTTCAAAGAACTCAGAAAGTTTTAAAGGATGATTTTGAAATTTTATCAAAATTTAATTCATTTAAAGTTATTTCATTTTATGAATAGAACTATAGCATATTTAAGAAGTCACATGCATAATGACTTTATTATAGATGATGGTGGCGCACGCCTTTAATCCCAGCACTCCGGAGGCAGAGGCAGGCAGATCGCTGTGAGTTCGAGGCCAGCCTGGTCTACAAAGTGAGTCTAGGACAGTCAAGGCTTCACAGAGAAACCCTGTCATGAAAAACCAAACCAAACCAAACAAAACAAAAAACAAAAAACAAACAAAAAAAAGAATATGTCTCTTAAAAACATATTTCATGCAGTTTCTATGTTCTCCCTAGCAGTCTTGTTCTCATTTTCTCACTGTTACATCTTTGTTTCATTAGTGAGGGTCAAACCTATAGTCAACTATATGCCAACAAAACTACCTAAAATCTACGAACATCTTATATTTTGGTCTTACTAGTGATAATACCTCTTATTTTTCTATTTATTTAAAGAATAGTCTGGCTTAATATGTAAAAGCACTGACTAATCTTCCAGAGCACCCAGGTTCTATTCCCAGCAGCCTCATAGTAGCTCACAACCATCTGTAATTCCAGCTCTGGGGATCCCGTGTCTTCTTCTGACTCCACAGACACTAATCATGCATGTGGTACATAGACATACATGCAGGCAAAATACTCATACACATAGAATAAAAATCTTTTAAAAAGAAGAAGAAGAGGAAGAAGAGGAGGAAGAAGAAGAGGAGGAGGATGAGGAGATGACTCCTAACAGGTGTACTGTAAATGCACGTCAACCCACCACGTAACCCAGGTAAAAACGGGCCACTCTTTAACTACCCATTCCGTAGTTGCTTCATGTCTGTAATGAGGGTGACATTAGCGCACACTCTGGGGACACTGCAAAGATTAGGAAATACATATAAAGCATGTAAGATACAATCCTGCACATAGCAAATGTGAATTCTTATTACTGGAAAGATGAAGTGTAAGGAGGAGGAGAGAAGGGCACACTTCTTTTTCCTGAGAGAAGTGTCATACTCCCCACCCAGTTCATGTTCTGCTGGGGACGCTTGATAATTATGAGCCACAGTTTCCAGATGGTGTTACAGAAGAAAGAGCAAGTAAGGTACCTGAGATAAACATCAGCATTTTCAGAATTTTATAGATTTTATCTAGAACAATGGGAAGGGATCATAGGTAATTGTAAGAGCAAGAACTGCTAGCACCCTGGCTTAGCTTCTGTAGTTTTTTAAAAAAGCAATTCCCAGTTCCAGGAAGTCCTTTCATTTGCAAGTACTGTTCCAGTCTGCGCACAACAAGTCATAATCCCTGTTCCCACCTTGATGTAACCAAGTTAGTGTCTGGATGCCAGAGATTCTCACTTCCTGAAATAGTGCTAGCAAACACCCAATACCATCTAAGTACTAGTCTATTGATCTAAGGAACTCACAGATAGTTTCATGAGCTAATGCCCAGCCACCCCTTTGTACTGCTCCTCAGGAGGCACACAAACAACACTCTCAGGAGGAGCTCTGAGGGTGGGATAAGTGCTGGATTGTATGCACTTAGAACATCTCCAACCGTTTCCTGATTGAAAAAGCGCTCGCTCACTTGTCTATTACATCCAGACAACAAGTGTAGAAATAACCAAGAAAGCAAAGACATTTCAAAAGCACTTTCTTGAAAGTTAAAACAAAATAAACCCAAATCCAAGTTTCTTTCATCTGTGCTGCCAAACATTTAAAAATCAGGAACTGTCCTTGATGAAGCAGTTAACATACTAGGTAAGTAAATACCACTTTCAAGACCAGGTGAGTACATGTATGCAAGTGTACATGGAGTGTTCCACTGGTGATTTCACACTGCTGTGAGAGGTGCCGAATTCTGTTCTTTCAGGGGGACAGAAGACATTCATAGCGGCAAAAGCCTCATAGTCACATTTCCTTGTAACTAGCTCTAAGAATGAAAAAAAACCTTTATGACAATAACAAGAAAATGAATTTTCATTTTAAAGGCAGGCTCTGCACCACCGCTGGTTCTCCTGCCACCCAGCTCTTTTGAAGGCACTCAGACCCTTCACTGGAATGTCTCAAAAATCAATAGCAATTTATTCTCTCTTTGGACCCCAAGCAACAAAAGTAAATAATACTGTCACCTGCAGTCTGCCTGCAGAACCTGGTCACAAACCAGCCTTGCCACTAAAATACAACCGTATGCAGCTCTTTATCTATGCTGTCTCTGCTGTCTCTGCTGGCTTTCATAAGGGACAAATACTTCAGCAAAGCCACACAGAGGTCAAGCCCCCATAGCTCAGCTAGACAGACTGCAGGAGCCTGAATTAAAAAGAAGCTTGACATCCATCTGAGCTTCCTGCTTCAACAGTGGGGCTGGCCAGGTCCTGCAGGGTTAGAGTATTTATTTTCAAGATATTTAAAGGTAGAATTTTACCAGATCACTAAAAGAAAGAGGTTAGACATAAGATTTTATGGGTAAGATCTATAAGCAGAAATTATTTTTACTGTATTTGACTAACAGAAATAGTATTAAGTCAAGTGGGACTTAAGAGTCAAAGCTTAATTTGTATGCCCCTAGATACAGTAGCCTGTATCATTTCTTCATTATAAGTAACAGCACTCACACTTGGAATGCTTATAATTAATTACATTTGAGAACAATACAGGAGTCTCAAAAACAGTCCTGTATAAGCCTGTTCACTGAGAGATAAAGAAAACCACACCCACAGTAAAGGCAGTAGACCATCTCACAGAAGAGCCAAGAGGAAAACCCCCTCCAGACAACTTACACCATGCTGCCTATTGATTTAAAAACAGCCACAGACATATCAAAGAACAGTCCAAGTCATTTAGTTGCAAGTATTTGATATAAAATTTCCCAGAGCTATAGATTATTCCCTAAGAGGACAAGCACAGATGAGTATGGTGATAACACCTATAACCCCAGCACTTACAAATGCACAAAGCTTCAGGAACTAAGGAAAGAAGGAAATGATGTTAAACTAACTGGTTATAGGATGAGCCAGCCCATCACTTGCAGAAGGGAACTGTGGAGAAGCATGAGCTGTGCAGAAGAGCACACGCTGACACACATCTAGACGGGCAGGATCCACAGAGCTATCTGGGGAGTGGACAGGGAGCAGCAGAGTGTGGCTGTGATGGGCAGGATCCACAGGGCTATCTGAGGAGTGGGACTGGGAGCAGCAGAGTGTGGCTGTGATGGGCAGGATCCACAGGGCTATCTGGGGAGTGGGATGGGGAGCAACAGAGTGTGGCTGTGATGGGCAGGATGGGGCAGCAGATGCACGTGAACCTGGTGCAGCAGAAATCCCAGTGTGAGCTGCACTGACCCTAGGTATGTCATGGCAATTGGTAGTTGGCTTACTACTGGCTCAAACGAAAACTAAATACTTAAAAGGATTTTTTTTACAAGCTCAAAGGGTGTTACTTAAAATGCACTTCACTTTTTAAATAAGATATTTTTTCACACTTTATTTAAATAAAAATACACCAATGTGAAAAGAATTCATTATGACATATTTTCCAGATAAAATTTGTATTATCAAGATACAAGAGGAGATTTCCAAATCACTCTTTTTCATTGTATGGCATTAACCAATTAGATAAGAGAAAATGAAAGCAGAATGGGGATTTTCATATATTTTATTTAAATATTGCACTTTAAAGAAGATAGATCGAATCAATATACTCTACTTTCTGTAAGAAGCACAGCATCTAAACTTACTTATGAAGGTTAATCCAATGTTAAATTTAAGTTTTTCTTCTTTTTTTCAAATTTTAAAGTTTGCAAACTTTGTTGACCATTACTACTCCTTTCTCTTTAGTTTATGCATTAGTTGTATTACAGAAAGTATTGTGGAAATACATCAAAGAATCACAGGAAAACATACCCATCAGAGGCCTATTTTAGCATTTATAACAGACCTCTTTCTTCTGTAAAAACAGCCTGCAGGTTAGATATGAATCTTTTGCTTTTATCAGTACATATCCAAAATCTTGAAATGACTAAGCTGTCTTATATGACATCTTAGAAGAATTTATCTTATTTTAAGAACAAGCTGTAGATGTAGGCAATGGAACAGGATATTCAATAAATAATTATTGTACAGATGGCAAACTGGAAACAATTTTAATAATTAAGAGCAAGGCATTCAATAAGTGGATTATAACCATATGTGCATTCTACCATGATAACTGTTTTTACCCATGTTACACATAGGTTATGGTTGATGGTTATCTATTAATTTCTTCTATGTTCTTAGTCTCTGAAAAAAGTTCCTAGAAATTAAGCACACTAATTTGCAAAATGTGAATGACAGCAATTAACCTCAGAATAACTTGGATCTCCCTAGAAGATGGAAAAGAGCTTGGCACAGAGGGGGCAGCAATAGTTATTAGAGTGAAACAAACAGTTAATAAATTGTAAATTATACTCACTTTTTTAAAAGCTACAGATTAAAATAAATGTAAAAAATCTAGGAAAAATCATACATTTAAATCAGATACAGGAAGAAAACTACACGGATGAAAGTCTCAATTCATACCAAGCCCCAGTCTTATGTTTGGACTTCCTCTCAGGCTAAGCTGTGGCAGAACTACAAGTGAACACAAGGCAGACCTTAAGAAAACTTCAGTGCCCAGCTGGCAGTCTTTGAGGACCAGCTTACCTTGCTGTTACAACTAAAGAACTCGGGGAAAACAGTGGTTAGTGTCTGTGAATAGTATTTCCAGCATCTAGTACATGTAGACAAAAATTATGTTTAAAGGTTTGTGAACTTGAAAAGAACTAGAACTTACTCTAAAATGAAATGAGTTCTATCAGCATCTATGCTTCTTAGAGAGTAAACATACTTGTCTTTGTGTTGTGGAAACAGAAAAAGGAAGAAACAAAATAGGACTTTTGGAAAAATACAATGTTTTTTATTTTAAAATTTCTGGAAAATATGTCAAAGGATGAAATGATCTTGAGAAACTAGTACATCAAACAATATGAACACCCTTATGATGAAAAATATCTAAGAGCAAAATCCCACCTACCTTTACTTGAGAAAGAAGAACTAGGTGAAATAATATTGATACTACTCATAATCTATTATTAATAGATTATGATATTTGTGCAGCTGATATTTCATTGCAGATTACTCATTCCCTATTAGGGTGTTTATTTAATATTCTTGATTTATCCTCACCACTGTAAGAAGATATTCCAGTAAGTCTAAGATTAATAGACTGTCTTCGTTTTGAATATGCAGGCCAGGTTTTACTGACATGGTGTGGACACCACAAAAGGCCAATTATCATTGCTGAAGTATGTCGAGCATCCTTGGATTTTCTACTGTGTTTTCTACCCTTGAGATTTGAGACTGAACTCTTCTGGCAAGAAAACTGAGACAGCATAAATTGTAGCCATTAAGATTTAAGTTGCACTGAAAGTGTTCTAATTTTCCATGGCTTTCTATACAATTCAGAAATTGTGTCTCTATTTCAAGGTCACTAAATATTTCACAGAGCTAAGGATCCCACCGCCATAGTAATTAATGTCAGTGGATAACTGTTATTAAGTAAAAGCTACACCATGCTCCTTAATGCTGACTTAGAGATGCAGGGTGGGCAGAAACACAAGCTTAGCTCTTAGTGTCAGAGGTCAGGAACTTTTTAGTTCTATTGATCCTGTAAAGCTCTGTTTCCGCATACTTAAAATGAAGCATGCATAAGAAAGTATGATTCAGTAGGTCACTGTTACTACACAACACAAGAAGGTTACTTATCTTAAACTGTGGTCAGTATTAGCAAGACAAGTTACTTGAAACAGAGCCAGAGAAAAATATCTTATGGTTTTAAAAATGAGATCATAACAAGATACATAGATACATCTAGCAATGTAAGTGTACAGATATAAAAGATATAATTATCTGTTTTATCCTTTGCGGATATAGCTACTGTTGTGTTGCTCAGATCCGAATGGATGGCTACACGCCTATGTGCATGTGGGCAGCACTCATTAGATTCAGGGAAGTATTACTAACAAAAGGGGGAAAGAGGACAGGAAGCTGGCAAGGGAGTATGCTGGGAATGGCTGGGAGAGGTTGGAGAGAGTTGGTAGTGCATAGATATGATCAACACACATTGTACAAACACATGGAACTTTCACATAAAATAAAAAACCTAGTCATTAAAATAATAAGCATTTAAGGGAAGTGAAAGTTACCAGTATCCCAATACATATTTACCACTTCCATTAAGTAAGTATAATGGTAATTTATTTACTTCTTCATTTATTTTTGGTCAACTTGACACAGCCAGAAGCATATATGAAGAAGTAGCCTCAGTTGAGAAAATGCATCCATATGATTGGCCTGTAGGCAAGTCTATGGGGCATTTTCGTGGTTAATAGGGATGTGGAAGGGTCCAGCCCCTATGGGTGGTACAACCCTTGGCAGGTCATCCTGAGCTGCATAAGAAAGCAGGCCCAGCAAGCCACAGTGGGCAGGACAGTAAGCAGAGTCCCTCCTTGGTTCTGCTTCAGTTTCTACCTCCAGGTTCCTTCCTTGAGTTTCTGCGTTGACTTCCCTAAACTATGAACTATTACCTGGAAATATAAAATGAAATAAACTCTTCTTGTTCAAGTTGCCTTCAGTCAGTGTTTTATCACAGCAACAGAAAGCAAAGACAGACAGTAAGTGAAAAAATAACTCCTTCTTCCTCTGATATAAACAGAGTGCACACAGTATTTGGTTTAGATAGAAAGAAAAGCAGAAGGGGTCTACTAATTAAAGGAAAAATGGCTGAAATAATAGTATTCATACTCACTATTACCAACATCCAAATAGCTATGATCTTTTTTGTTCCCAAGGATTATAGACGATGTTCATCAACAAAAAACACTTCCCCAAATAGAAATGGGCATTATTTTTTCAATAAACACTTCTCTATCATAATGTGTTTTCTTCTTTATTCCACAACTCAGTGAACGTCAATTGGAGGCACCAACTTTTCCCTCTTTCTCTCCTTTTCATCACTATTAAGTACGCACCAAGTATGAACACAAGGACTGCTCCACGGAGGGAGCTGCAGTGGGGGCTGGAGTGAGGCCTTTGGGCCCTGAGTGTTCAAATCTGATTTCTGTTCTGCCATTCATCTGAGGACAGTCCAGCATTTGGTATTGTAATCATTATGAATCATCTCTTGTCTCAGTATTTTGTAAACATTGTTCTATATCACTTTCTGATTGGTCAAATAAAGAGCTGAACAGTCAATAGCAGGGCTGGAGAGTTTAGGTAGGACCTCTGGACCCAGAGAAAGAAGTTCTCGGGTGGAGATGAGGAAGGAGTCACCACTGGGACACAGATGAAGAGGCAGGTACCAGAACAAGACTAGGATGTGGGTAACGCGCCATGTGGCAGGACTGTATTGTCAGATTAGAACAGCTAGGTATCTGCCTAGATATAGGGCCTAAAGATATCATAAATAAATATAAGGGCTCCAAGTCATTGTTCAGAACAGGACAGGCATAAAAAAGCCCTACAGTTATGGCTTCAGGCAGGAGAACAAGAACAGGTAGTACCCATCTTGAAACAACAACATACAAATTATTGTACAGGAGACTACATCTTAGATCTCTCACACACCATTCAAGTTAGGAATATGATGTGGCTAAAGCAATGTAAACAATTTTTAAAATGTCAAACATAATATAAAGTACAGAATAAAGAAAGTAATCACTAAAAAGAAAAATGTTTCAAGTATTAATTAACTACAAATATTAACACGATTTACCGATATCTAAAAATAAATAAAATTCTTTTGGGTGATGGACATTGTACGGCTGCTTTGAAATTCTGAGCATGGTCCAATGTATTCAAAACACTGCTTAATAAAAAGAAGAACAAACAATTCACACTGAGTGTATAGACAGGTGGTATAATACGTTGGTTTGAGAGAAATTCTGTCTTCTTTTTGTTGTCTTGTAAAAATGGAGTGGCAGTACTTAGCCAAGGTGTAAAGAACTTCATCTTTTGGGCTCAAATAAGTTATTTGAGACATCCAGTCAAGGTCCACAAATTATCAGAATAAACTAATATTCATAAAGATTGATATTATAAATGTAGCCTAAACTACTTCTTTTAAGAATTTTTATTTAGCCGGCGCACGCCTTTAATCCCAGCACTCAGGAGGCAGAAGCAGGAGGATTGCTGTGAGTTCGAGGCCAGCCTGGACTATAAAGTGAGTCCAGGACAGTCAAGGCTACACAG
>OU015750.1:112181550-112202409 GCA_907169655.1 Acomys percivali
AAAAAAAAAAAAAAAAAAAAAAAAAAAAAAAAAAAAAAAAAAGAATTTTTATTTATGTGTTTATTTACTTATTGTTTATTTTGAGGCAGGGTTTCTCCGTCTAGCCTTGACTGTTCTGGACTCGCTTTGTAGACAAGGTTGGCACTGAACTCAGCAATCTGCCTTCCTCTGTCTCTTTGAGTGCTGGATTACAGGCATGCACTAGTTACTTCATTCTAAGCAGCAGTAATCTTAACACAATATGATTAGAATAGTAATCATATTAGTCGGCTCTGGATAATGTAATAAGATACAAGTTAAAGCAATACTAATTGGAAATTTTAGATTCCAAATGCTGTGAAATCCTAAATAAATGGTGCTCAAAAAGTGTGGGCCTTGGAGCATTCTGAAGCTCAGGTATTCTAGTTAACCATGATTAACCAGTATAGGTCATACAAATGTTCCAAACCAAAAAATAGAAATGAGAACATTTACTATAGCCCTAAACTTTCCAGTAAAGGGTCATAATAGTTACTTTTCTAGTAACTGTCAAAATACCAGCCCAAAGCAACTTAAGAAAGAAAGGTTTGAGGTAAGGGCAGCAGGAGACGGAAGAAGCTGGTGGAGTTGCATGTCAGCCAGAGAGCACGGGATGATGTCCAGCCTAGCCAAGCCTCACAGGCATGCACAGATGCTAACTTATCCAGATAATGGCTCACATGAGTGTCAGGAAACTGTGCTGACTTAGGGTCCTGTCAAGCTGACAACCACAATAACCATAACAGGGATGTTCAACTTGCTAGACCTGCTGCTTAAAACCACCAAAACCACATTTCTGGTGTGTGGGGGACTGTGTGCCAACAAGAAGTACCTCACGTGGCAAGGAAAGAACAAGAGCAGGCTTTATGGTATCTTTCCTTACAAAGTCTCCAGCCTCATCATGAGGCCCCAGCCTCCGCACTTCCTTTTACCATCCCTAAATGCCACAAAAGTGAGGGCTCATTCGTTAACTTTAATTTAGAGAAAAGTAGACAAGATTGAGCTCATAGTAGCAAATATCATTGGTCTGGTATGGAAAGTGGCCCTGGACACTTGGCAATGCATGGAAATTGATTATCAACATTAATTTCTGTTCATAAAACATGATATAATGAACGAGTTACAAAACATATTGGATTTGCAAGACCTAAGTATCCTCCTGAGAGCACCTGAGGAGGAAATTTCCTTCTCACTTGTCTATATAGGAAAGGTACGAGATAAGCAATGCTCATAAACCACCATGCTGTTTTAACAAGGCCGTCTTATTGCATGGGTTATACATTTTAAGATGACAGAAAAGTATTCACACTGTCGATTATAAACAAACCACATAAAATGCAAAAATTACCTTCTGAGAAACAATAACAATTTGTTATTGATGACATCAAGGTAAATTTCCCCACCTTTTTTTACCGGCCAAATCTAGCAGGAATCTCTAATTATCATATCAGTGGGATGACTTAACAAGGGTGTCACTGGCTCACAAATGCAATTTGATTCTCAGCATGACTGCAAGAATGGCAATTTACAACCTGAATATTAAGATTTTGATAATTTACACAATAGAGAGCTTATTGCTCTCGGACTGGTTGGAACAACAGAAAAGGACCTTCTGAAAACCCTTACAGTAATACTAGACTTATTACCTACTACTAGATTTCAGGTACAAAAATCATAATAGTCTGCTGATAGTGGTGCATCAAGATTACTATAACTTCTGTGTTCACACTATGGTGATATTTTATTTAAGCCTGAATTAGAACAAAAGAAAAATCAAGCCATTAGGCAATGCCCAAATTACAAATGGTATGGATTTATACACATAATAATGACTTTTCAAAAACCACAAAACATAATTCTTGACATCTGAAGTTCAAGAACAAAAAACTAATCTACAGTGAGATGTCAGGGTCACCAAAAGCTGAAATTTGCAACCTTTTCAATATTGGTTCAAAGAATTATATATTTTGCAGCATTTAGATCTCAGATTTTTCAAATTAAGAATTCTCAAGGAGCAAAATCTATGCAGATACTCTGAAAGACAAAATACTTCAAAATTTGAACCCTTACACTCTCAAACATAAAGCATTGCCAATCGGCACTACACGAACAAGGAGGTTTGTGAGTTAGAAATATTCTACACTATAATGTAGGTGTATATACATACAGAAACATTCTTTATGTCTACATGCAAGACCCACAAATTTCACTACCTTTATTTTGCATCTTAATAAAAGATGGGGAAAACAAGCCCATAATGTTAGGTACCCTTCTAACAAAATAAATAGATCAAAGATGTTAGATAAGTATCTAATAAATACATAACTTGTTATCTTTCTTAAAAGAATTAGTGACAACAGCACTTCTGTAAGTTCCAAAGTTTGCACATTTAGGGGGGTTTAAAAGCCATTGCTTTGTGCAGCAGAGTGTTACATATTCTAAATCTCCATGTGCCTAAAATGCCTAATCCTCCTGCCTAGATTCCTACTTAAGCCAGCTATTGATAAGACAATTGCTACACCTGTGAAGAGTTTTATGCCTTCTCTTTGCTTATCAGCTTAATACGTAGGTGAATACACACTTGAAAAGGATCAAGTTCTACAGACAGGACTGCATGGTTCTGGAGTGCACATCTTTATAATTGTGTTTTTGCTCTTTCCCATTGTTTCTCAAGGACTATGAAAGAAACTGAATCACAAAAGCTTAACCTGACAGGGAGGTATTAGCTTACAACATTAAACCACAAAGATAGGAGAGACAGTTATTTACGGAAAAACACTGTTCCCCATTATCCTTTTGAGATTTTACAAGAGGACTTAATATTGATGTATTTCTAAGTCATGCATCCCCCACTTCTTGTATTCGCAAGCAGGAGTAAGCTTTTGCTGCTCCTACTTTGTCAAGATCAGCCGTAAAGTATGGCCTTAGAAGGCACAGGCTCTTACACCTACATGGGCTCTGCAACCCTTCAGGGATTAGTGATCTGAGGTTACTACTAGTTCACCACAGGGGGATTACTCAGGGCATAAAAAATATAAACATAAAAAATAAACCAAAAATACAAACCAAACCAAACCAACCAACCAACCAACCAAACAAACAAAAACCCAGAAATTCACCACCGATATCATCTCAGTTATACATCCTGTGCCACCCTCTTCACATACAACACAGGGACAAAGAAAGAATAAACCTGGTCACCAGCAAGTGAAGTCTGATAGTCGTAGAAATAGAAATCACAGGGGTGATGAAGACCTGGAAGGCCAAATAGGAAACAAGCTAAATCAATAGCCCCATGCCCTTCCTACTCATTAAAATAGAAATCTCTAGAATCTCTGGTTCCTTTAGAATTCTGTCAAATAATGAGTTTATTTTAATTTCCTCTTTATTAATGGAATTATCTTAAAATAAGGATAAAAATTAAAAGATCTTTGGAAAACATTTGGATTTTCTCTACTAACAATTCCAAACATTAAATGTTGCTGATTCTATGACTACAGAAATAGCTCTCGAGAGAACTGTCTTGGCACTAAATGTCATGCATGTTTCATACTACCATTTATAGCTTTGTTCACAAAGGGGATGATATACACAAAGTGAATCTTTCATTAGAAATATGATCAACTATTATTTTTTATTAGGTGATCTCAAAATACGTAGAACTTTACTTAAATGAACATGAAGTTATATATTCCATATATGATAAATATTGTATTATAAATAATCTTTTCACAGGGACATAAAAATCTTCTTTGAACAAATCTTTTTACTATATCCAAATGTATAGTTAGAAATATAAACCTAGAGCATTCTAGACAGATAATTAGAAAAATATTTTCCCAATTTATACTTACTTTAAAAAAGCATAGCAAAGAGACCATGACGGTCTACACTTGTCATCCTCCTCACAAGGAGCTGAAGCAGCTGAGCCTCTCCCCACTGAGGGCCTCCCTGCAATTCTGCTCCCATCAACCCACATGCCGAGCTTACAAGCAGTCAGCCAAGTCCATACGAGTGTCCCTGTGAGGTGATGGGACTGTGTCCAATATAGCCTACCACCTACAGTGCAGTAATGGCTGAAGAAACTAAGAGCACATCTGTGAAAGGAGGAGGCTCCCTGCCTGTGGCCCCCAATAATGATGTAAAAAAACAAATTGTAGTCAAATGTTTTTGCAGAAAATATTTTCCAGCTAATTAAAAAATATGACCCTTTTTCATAATGGAAACATGTAGGTACATGCCATACTACCTAATAGATTATTAAGAAGTGTCAACTTTTATATAACTTCAAGGACATGTTCCAAGGAAAGAAAAGTTGGGTTGGCTTGAAGACAGTATAACAAGTAGTCAGTGTAGTTAAATGCATCCATTATTTTGTGTTTAGCCTATCACCTCACTGAATATCCCAAGACAAAAGAAGTCTGCTTAACAGTGGGGGATCCAAATGTGCTTTACGCTGTGAAAGAATCTGAGAAGTCTTACTATAAAAAAGTAATTTTGCTATTCCAGCATTCCCCAGGCTCAGTTTAGCATACAGAGCATTGTTTCGGGGGCAGGAGGGCTGGTTTTAGACCATCACAGACAGTCCAGGTGCCCTGACCTCTCTATGCTAGCACTTCCACCTTTTGAGTGCCAGGATTACAGGTGTGAGCCACCATACCCAGGCTCATAACATAGTTACTACACATTTGGTGTGCCCCAATTAATGAAATGTTTCTTTATATGCTGTCTCACTTTCTTCCAAAACAAGTATTTGGGGTGTGAAAAGTGTCTGTCAAACAAATAATCAATATAAATCCACTCTAACATCTAACACCATCTAAAGGAAATAGAAGGAAAAGAACTCAGTCTTTCTGGAGCAACAGGAGAAGCTTCAGGCACCGTGGCTGGGAAACAAGAAATCTCTTTTACTTTTTTCTTGTTTTGGAGACAGTGTCTCCTTTTATAGCCTTGGCTATCCCGAAGCTTGTATGTAGACCAGGCTGGCCTCCAACTCACAGAAAGTATCCTGCCTCTGCCTCTCGAATGCTTGGATTAAGAGTGTGAGCCATCATGACCAGCTGAAATCTTTTGTGCAAATACCTGGGAATATCATATTTTCTACTTTTGCTCGAGTATCCCCTCCATAGGCTCATAAGTAAATTGGCAGAAGCATTTTCACAGACAGCTGTGTTTCCACAAGCAGTTTTAAAATTCAGCTACTGTAGCTTTATTTCCAAGAGATTCATCCAGATAGCCCAAGATATCAGACATTGTTTCCCTGTGCATCAAAATAAAAGAGTAGTTTCTGACATTCAATCCTATTACAGAAGCCAATGCACAAATGCAACATGTATTTCCGGTTTGGTGATGATGACTACTTTCTGGCTAAGAGATTGGGATGTGTGACAAACTTAACCTTGTGTCATTTAAACTCCCACAAAGCCTTGCATAAAAGTAACCATGCCTTTCTTTCTCATCTTATCTACCACCTCACAATGTCTGTCTCTAATGCAGTAGCCTCTTCCATGGAAAAGGATGGCAATTTACCCAAACACCCACCACAAATGTGGGAGAATCACAGTACCGTGTCATTATTTATACTTTTGACACCAAAGAATTGTTTCCTCAAGTTTTTCTTTGAGCAATCTTTATGAGTATCTATCTCTAACAGACACATAAAGGTATTGACATCATCAAAGCTTATTTTTCTAGCAGCAAAATGTGAAATACTATGCTTTCAATACACTTTGGTTAGTGACATGCAGACCTCACAAAATATTCAAATTCACTATTTTGAATCTCAGATGTTATTTTTATGAGTCTTTACTTGCAGTCTATGCCCCCACCCCCTTTAAAAATGTTTTTGTATATACAGCGGTCTGTCTGCATGTACACCTGCAGTCTGGAAGAGGGCACCAGGTCTCACTATAGATGGTTGTGAGCCACCATGTGGTTGCTGAGAATTGAACTCAGGACCTCTAGATGAGCAGTCATTGCTCTTAACCTCTGAGCCATCTCTCCAGCCCTTGCAGTCTCCCTTGAAGAGCCACCTGAAGAGGTGTGTAGTGAGTGAGTAATTCAAACAAAAGGCAAAGTATGAAGAAGTCAGTTACCACAGCTTGTATATGAACCTTAATTGTGCACACATGTTATGAATAGACCATAGATGTATGCTTACTTAACTTGTGCAGCTCCAGAGATGATAAATACTACAATTCTGGGTTTTAGACACAGAGGAAATACAGACTTGCTGTCAATAACTATAATCAGTAGCTTCATCACATCACCTTCCTCTTCTCTATATGACACCTAAGGGTGGTGATCATAGAAATCCAGCAGAAAGCAAGAGCCTTTAGAGACAAAACTTCAGATGAAGAAGTACACGCGGTGTAGGTATTTTATGAGTGGTCTTAGGCAGCCTGCTTGCACAGACACTCCTACTGATCTGTGGCACACGAGAAGATAAGTTCTGTCGAGCAAAGAGACTCTTCCAACTCTTCAAAATTAATTAATTCACTCCCAAAGAGACATAAAAGTCTTAGAAGAATTCAGTTACCTAGACTAAACAAAGAATAATTAATGCACTTGAAAACTGTGCAAAAATCAAGTTAAATTTTAACCTTCTATGTGTCAAAATTGGTGACTTATATGAAACCACATAGGTCAACATGGATATGATTTCATTTAATGGCACACTTTAAAACTATACGCGTGGATTTTATGTTCGCCACTTTAAATTTTCCAAGAGTTCCAAAGCAGTTTTCATGTTGACTTAATAAAGGTGAACTTTCAGTCCTACAGGAATTGTCCTTGATTGAATCTCCTATGTCAGATCTATATTCATGTTTATAACTAGCAAAATTTAGCAGCACAATAATTGCATGGACAAAGCTCTCAGTAGGCTTTTCATCTTTGCAGTCAAATCCTCACAAATGTCAATATGTTCCTATCATGTCCACACCTGTCATCTGCACCACAAGTCAGTGTAATCTACAGATAAAAATGAGAAGAAATTGAACATATTTTATGGCTGTTCTGCTTGAGGGAATAAGAATAAAGTAAATCAATATTTCTTGTCATTTCCTAAAAGTACTTTATTCTCTAACACATTTAGCTAGCGTTTGCCCATTTAAGCAAGAACAAAAACATAACAAGAAAGTTTTTAATGCAGAAAATCTGTGCATCAATATTTCTGGGTCACAGAAATTGAAGCTGTATCAAGCATTATTTCAGCATCTAAGTTAAATATACCCTCAACGTTGATTGCTCTCAGCACTATAGCTACCACTACGAAAACTCAAAATATATAAGAATGAAGTTAAATTTAGCATCCTAGCTTTGCAATTGAAATTAATAACCATTCAAAATGTTAAGACTTGACTTTCTTTGCACAAATATCTAATATCTTTACTTACGCAGCATATTTTTATCATTTATTGTTTCCCCAATTCAATAAAATTTTTCTTAAAATCTGTGCTCTTTCCTTAAATTTGTTCTTTGACAATTTAATGTGTGCATGCATATATACACAACACACGTATCATGCATTCAGATTACAATCAGCATTCACCCCCTCACCTCCCTGCCATTCCTAATGTCCCTTCTTCAAACCAGTCTCTTTCCCACATCCCCCCATCTGTTTTGTTTTGAGCTCCACTGAGGTTAACCAGAGCCATCTGTGTCCATGGGTTTTCCACGAGTCGCTGGAGCACCTGTAGATACCAGGAAACTAGAAAAGGGGAGATAAGGATGCCTCAAGGTGGTAGATAGCAGAATGTAAGCCATATAAAAACCAGGAAGGTGAGTACTGGGGAATAGAGTTTAGGAAGGAAGAAGGTGAGGCGCGTGGACAAGCTGAGGATGGAGGGGGTTATCCAAAATGAGGAATATAGGAACACCAATTACTTTGTAAGCCAACTAAAAACAGTGAGCATTAGAGAAATAACAGCTCTCTTGGATGAATAACAATAAACATAATAGCCAAGGGTCAAAACCAAAAGTGTCAGTGAAAGTGTGCTCTCTCTATTTGAGTTGTTAGTCAGAAAATGCCCCCAAAGCTCCCAAAACAATACAGGATCATGCCTTCTTCTTGGATGCCCTCAGAATGAGTTGATTCAGACCCTGTTGAGTTAGAAAGCCTACAAATATCTAGCTTCCCTGCCTGAGGACTGCAGTCAGCTCATCCAGACCCTTGAGGGCATAGGCACTGTTATGACAGTGGTGAAGACCTTGAGTAGAATATGTCAGAGATGGGCAAGAAGATTCTGAGTAGCCTGGAGATCTGTGAGGGCTTCCTAGCCCATCACCAAGAGAATGCTGGCCTCTTGGGTCAGATACATGAGGCTTAGGAGCCCTAGTGATGGTCTCTGGGCCACAAGCAGGAGACAGTGAGTACCAGACGCAGTGCCCAAGCACGTGCTCTATCTCTTCCTTCCACTTGGCAACCACTTCTTCCTTCTGGGACCTTATGCCTGCTCATCTGGCCCTGTCATTAATCAGGGCAATTATCCGAACGGTGGGAGCTCAGCAGCAGCTTATTGGCTAGGCACTGGGAACCAGGGGCTTTGGATCCCAAATAAAAGAGATTTTCTGGAGGAGGAGATAGAAGAGGAGGAGGACGAGGAGGACCCTACAACTGACGCAAGATATACAGAACTAGATCTTTCCCTGCTGGCCAGCTTTCACGGTGCCGGAGAGTACAAGGAAGGCTGCTCAGAGGATAAAGGGTATCAGTTGTCTTACCCAGATGGGATCCCTAAAAACTTAATACCAACCTTCCTGGCAAGATGTGTTACAAGACAGGTATGGTTATTATAGGCACAACCAAGGACTTAAGGGTTGCTTGGTTTTGAGGCCCATTCTAAAGAAGGAATTCATGTCTGGTTTTGTATCTCAGTCACAAATCCACATCTGAATGGGTCTTGGGCCATAGCAGAGAAGTTAATACTTTTGTTCAGCTAAATTGACACAGAGCCATCTTCTCTCTGAATATGTCATTCTTGGAACTAGAATACCTTATATGTCACTCCTAAGTAAACCATTTAGAACTTCTAGAACCTATACTATTACCCAAAATGATTATTTTTCTTTTTTTCTGAATTATAGTTTGTTCATTTTACATCCTGATTGTTATCCTCTCACTTGTATCTTCCCACTTCCACCCTCCTCCGTCTTCTGCCCTATTCCCCTCCCCTAGACCTTTGATAGGGCCCTCCTCCTCCACTCAGCCTATCAGGTCTCATCAGGATAGTCTGGCCTGCATCCCCTTCCTCTGTGTGCCCGCGGGTACCAGAGTTCATGTCAGAGGTTCCCTTGACCCCAACCATGGAGAAGGAGCTGTCCATAGGCTATATCTGAACAGGGGTCTGGGTTCTCTGCATGCACTGTCCTTGGTTGGTGATCAGTTTGTGCAGGCTGCCCTGGGTCCAGATTCAAGGGGCTTGATGGTCCTCTTATACAGCTCCTGACCCCTCTGTGTCCTTTCATCCCCCAACCTTTCCATAGGACTCTCAGTGCTCTGCCCCAAGTCCCAGCATCTGTCAAGACCACCCGCTGGGTGGCAGCTCTCAGAGGACATCTATGTTTGGCTAATATACACTTATAAGTGAGTATATACCATGCGTGTCATCAAAAATGATTTTGTTTTGGTTTTTTGAGACAGGGTTTCTCTGTGTAATAGCCCTGGCTGTCCTAGAACTCTCTTTGACCTTGAACTCACAGAGATCCACCTGCCTCTGCCTCTGCCTCCTGAATGCTGGGATCAAAGGCATATGCCACCATGCCTAGCTCCAAAAATGATTCTTGACCAGAGTAATAACTCAAAAATACCAGACGTGGCAATGTAGTTCATAAGTATAATAAGTATGTCAACAGTTTTTAGGAGTTTTCCTTTGTCTTTTAAAAGAATTGTAATAATCATCTTGAAAATACTGTTAAGCTGCTGCCAGGAATGCCTCATATAAGTAAAGGCAGGTCTGGACTGGCAAGGCTCCCTTCATTACCATCTATGCATTTGTATATACCAGGTAATATAAGTCAGCACATACATACCAACTGCTGGGGGCCTAGCCTTGCAGTAGGGAGAAAAGTCAGAGGAAACATTAAGGAAGTATATGAAACCATCCACTGAGAACCCACTCTTGCCTTTTAATAATTTTATTGGACAGAAAAAGAAAAAATCAATTTATAATCAAATACTAAAAATACAGCAGAAAAATGGGCCCCAGACCTCACATTGTAATACGCTATACCCAGAGTCTAAGGCTGGAGAATGAAATTAGCTCCTTGCAGACATGAAGTTGCGTCATATCTGGTAAGCTGAGCATGAGCTCCACATGAACAGCCTGTGGAGCTCACTTAGGATCATTAAGAACAAAAGGTTACTATGGGAACAGAAAGTTAAGGATAAGCGCTTTAGCATATGACCTACTGTTCGTTCACTGTTATTTGAATCTTCTATTCAAATATGTTATATGAAATAAACACTAGCTTCAAGAGCAAAATGACTCCAGTGGTTTGAGTGTGAGTGACTGAAAAGAACAATGAAGCTATGGAGAAGAATAACCTTTAAGAAATCTTCCTTGGTGAAAAAAAAAAGTTTGCAACATGTTCAGCTTACATGGGCAGCAAGGCACATCACTTATAGTACAGCAGAGGTAAATGGCAGAGGCCTTCGCATGGCAAAGGCTTGAGCACTTACACTCCAGGCACATCAGTTCTTAGATTGGTGGCCATCATCAATACTCAAAGATATAGCTTCAGTTCACAACACCAAGAACCACAACATCATGCTACAGCAAAATAGATTGAGAATTAAAATAGAATATTAATAATTCATTCAAGCACACCAAATGAATAGTGAGTATTAAATATTAACTTCCCTCCCACTTGTCCACTAGGTCTTCCGGAATTGCAAATTTGCTATCTGTGGATGCGGTCCTTCTAAACGACCCTTCTAGCCAGCCTTCAATATCTGCTGCCTATACTGATCACTCATGCTTTATTCCTGCTCCTTCCATTGTTATCCGTGAATGAAAAATGCAGTAAGGCCTTCACAATCTCCTCCAAGGCTCCTCTTCCAGTAAGTTGGCCATCATTCAATTCACCACAGAGCATTCTATTGTTGGGTACCCCATAAAATAATTTGTTACTACTTTGTGTCTGTTTTATCTCCTCAAACTGTAGGCTCCAAGGGAGCAATATCCGTATCTAAAAGTTCTTTTTCTTTGTAAGAGCCTCTCTGATTACTCTCAAAGATCACCAAAGCCTGCTGAATAAAGCAGTCAGGATGCTGACCACTAATATCTAAGAACTAATATTAATTTGGATTTGTTAAAGCTAAACTTATAAAATGAAATTATAGGAAATAAGAAAAATAACTTGTCCTGTAGTGCAAAGGAATACATAAATGATATACCACAGTAATAAAAGATCTTATTTCATAATATTCATGGAACAAAAAGATAAAAACTAAAAATAGAAATGGACTTTTATCAGAATGTCAGTAACATCAAAATTAAGTTTCATGGATTAAAAGATTTGTTATACATGCTCCAAAAATTGAGTTCAATGGGTCAGTACCAGAATTAACTATATTACATCAGTAACTTCCATAAATTATAGATCATTTTGAGCATAAGAAAAAAACATACTAAAGTCTAGCACATTTGAAATACCCCTGAAAATACCTATGGCTTGAAATAACATAAAGCAAGGGAAGAAGAGTCAAGTCATTTTAAAACATGTGTGATAGGGCTCTGCAATTGGCACTTAAGTTATGCTGCCATAATGGTTAGGATTAGCAAAAGTATGACATGGGAAACTTTCCATTTCTAAACAAAGCACACTTCAAAACAAAACAATGGAAGCCAAGGGTCACATGTGGGTAACAGTTTCCTTTTACCTCATTTTCCTTTCAAGTCATTTCTATGTATTATCTATTGAAGAAGCACTTTTAAGAATCAACGAAGGCCAGGGAGATGGCTAGGTTGGTGTAATGTTTACAATGCAAGCTCAAGGACCTAAGTTTGGATCCCCCAGCACCCATATAAGTCAGATATGCCTGTGATACCATGCTGGAGGCAGAGATAGGAGGATACATGAGACTTGCTCATCAGCTAGTCTTGCCTTGGTGGTAGGCTTCAGGTTCAATAAAAGGCCCTGTCTCAACAAATAAGGACAACGTGAGTCTCTGACTTCCACAAGTACATGTGAACACATGCATGTACATGCATGTACACACTCACTCAGACACACACTCACTCACACACAAATCAAATCAAATCAAATCACTTTAAGACTATCATATAAGGTATCTGTGCAACTGAATGTCACCTATAAGTTGAGTTGTCTATGAAATAAGAACCAAAATTTATCTTGACAATTAAACTATAAATTAATTATGAAGAATAGATGAGGGAATCAAAATCTTACAAAGTAGTATTTCTGTAAACTCTGCATTATTGATAAACTTCAAGTACTATCAACTTGGCCAGATACAGAAATCAATGTTTTCAAATATCTACTAGAATCTATTTGAGTCTTCAGATTACTAAAATTGTTTCTTTGAAATCGTGTCCTCCATTTTGAAAGAAAATCTTATTCTAGTTCTTTCTCAGAGGGCCATTCCATAAAAGTTAAATCCCTCTAATTCTCAACTAATAATATGCAGAACAGATGAATAGAAAAGTTTCACTGAGATAAAACAGACCAAAGAAACTACTGGTTCCAGATTTTCTCCCTCAGCTCTTCCCCGCCTACTGCCTTGAGTCTACAAATGGCTAAAGTAAAGCTCCTTTCTTCTCCATCAACTCCTTTTGTCTTCTCAAGGCTGCCCACTCATATTCCTCTTACAAAGTGGTGTAAGAAGTCTTTCCAAAGCTGTATTCACTTTGAGTCAACTTTCTGCCCCTTGTGTGGCAGGACTAAAACACTGTAAACACATCTTAAATTGCTTTACAATTGGCTGTCTACCTTACCCCCCTATAGGAGCTGATGAAATGAATATTTTTAAATAGCATTTTCTGAAACGACATGAGAATTAATAGCATGCAATTACCTCAGTGTTGACAAGTAAAAGATGTTTAACTCCTTAAGTGAGCTTCCCTAACGCATCAATATCAGAGCAAGGCCTCACTGCACGAACACTATTAGAGGATATTTAAGGGTCTTATATTGATCCAGTCACAAAGGCATGCTAAAATCATGCAGGTAAAAATTAGAAGAAGCCACTTCCGCTTACTATTTGAAATGTTTACTTAAGATATCACTATAGTTTTTGCATAAAGGAAATTTCTACTTTATACCCAACCTTCCACACAGTGAGGCCAACACATATAATTTGTTTTATGCTACTTAAAAAGATAAAGTAAACCTGGTACAGTGGTGCATACCTGTAATCCCAGCACTGACGAAGGCAGAGACAGACGGATCTCTGTGAGTTCAAGGCCAACCTGGTCTACAAAGCGAGTCCAGGACAGCCAAGGCTACACAGAGGAACCCTGTCTCTAAAACAAACAAGCAAACAAATAAACAAACAAAAAGGTAAAGTGTAAGCTTTTTTGTTGTGTTTTGAATGAGAAAGGCTCACACAGGCTCATATATTTGAACAGTTGGTCCCCAGAAGAACTGTTTGGAAGGATTAAGAGGAGTGCCCTTTACCAATGTCTGAGTTACCCTGAGGCCTACTCCACGAGAGGGAGCCCATGCCCAGGAGACTAGATAGGCCAAGACCTAGGATAGAGCCAAGCATGACTAGTCAAACAACAACAACAACTCAACCAAATGGTTCCTAATGATAGTCTACTATACTCATAGATTGGCACCTTGTCTAGTGGGCATCAGAGATGCTTCCCCAACAACAGATTGGAGAAGATACAGAGACCAACAGCCAGACATTATGTGGAGGGACAGAGTCTCTATTGGGTCCCTCCCACCAGCGCTCAGGGAATCCCGTGGAAGAGGTGGCAGAAAGCTTGTAGGAGTCAGAAGGGATGGAGGACACCAATTAACAGGGCACACAGGGGCTCACAGAGACTGAAGTGGCAAGCCCCGGGGCTGCACGGGGCTGCACAGGCCCTCTGCTGGGCACTAGCTATGAGCTTGTTGCCTTTGTGGGGCTCATAACTGTGGGAGCAGGTGTGTCCCTGACTATCTTGCCTGCTCTTGGGACTTTTTTCCTGTCTGGTTGCCTTGTCCAGCCTTGATGTGGGGGTCTTTGCCTTATTGTACTTTGTGCTGTTGCTGTCTCTTGGAACCCACTCTTTTTTGAAGGAAGATGGAGAGTAAGTACATCCCACGGACAGGGGAAGTGGAAGGAAGCTGAGAGGCATGGAGGAAAGGGAACTGATGGCAGGAATTGACTGTATGAGAAAAGACTATTTTCAATAAATAAAAAAGAAGGGGGTGTGGTCTTGTTGGAGTGGGCATGGCTTTGCTGGAGGAAGTGTGTCACTGGGAGTGGACTTTGAGGTTTCCTAAGTGCACACTCTCTGCCTGTGGATCAGGTGTTGCTCTCAGCTACTCCTCCAGCACCATGCCTGCCTTCGTGCTGCCATGCTCTCGTCCTCCTTGTGATGATGTACTAACCCTCTGAAGATGTAAGCAAGGTCCCAAGTAAATCCTTTCTAAGAACTGCCTTCGCCATGGTGTCTCCACACAGCAATAGAACAGTGACTAAGACAGAAAGTCCAGGCAGTAAGTACATTTCCTACTCTTATATTTTAAGGTTCTAATGAAGATTACTAAACATAAACAAATTTCCACATTTAATAGAAAAATGTAAAAATTATAACAATGCTATCTTTATGGTAGTTAATGTTCACATTTTATATTCATTCCTTGTTTCTAATCTATGCTAATCAACTTAAAACTCTATTGTTCAATTCTATTTTAACTCTTGTAAATAAGCCTAAAACAGATTTCTAAATATCTGGAATGGAGAAAACAGGATACATTGTCAGTGGAAAATCTAGGTAGGCTATATGTGCTACAAAATAGCTATAATTTATTCTATTTTTCCATGTGTTTCACATGCATTCAAGACCTTGCCTAAGCAGCCAAAATGTGTGTCAGGGACTGGGTTAAGGAGCTAGTATTGCAAACTGATAACCTCTTAAAAGGTAGGCAATGTGACCCTACTTCGCGCATAGGAAGGCAATGATTATAAGGGTCCTGGCCAATCGTTAAGTTGGTGGCAGAGGGTGAAGTCTGATTATCCACTAACAGTTAGCATCTAGCACCACACACGCAATGAATGTCAGGCGCTTTTGTGTGCAGACTTTTCCCTACAAGAGTGCCATTGTTTACATTCTCTGTAAAATGTGGAGCTTATTGACTGTGTTTATTCTTTCATCAATTTACTGTGTTCAAGGGTGAACTAAATGTCAGCTCCTGAGCCTGGGACTTGGAAACTAGTGTTAACAAGGGGAGATTCCTCTTGCTAAGTCTATTTAGTCATATTTAAACTTGGTTACCAAGAACTGCACTATCTTGCTAAAATGAAACCTTAAAATGTTTTTAATAGGAATGTATTTTGTGTTCCAGACACTTCCTAAAGAACAGCCTTCCAAGGGCGTTAGTTAAGGGGTGGGAAAGAGCACCTCCAAACAGACGCGCACACCTGCTCCCATACCTACACCTTCAGACGCACATGCAGTACGCCTATTTGTGAACTGGCATTTAATGAATAAAATTAGAAAAGCACTGGATTTGTGAACTTGTGACTCAAATAACAAGATGTGGGAAAGAGTTTTCAGTCATGGAAAGACATCAAAAAATACAGCATGATGACCTCATAAAGTCTAGTCTCATAAGAAAATTTAAAAGTGAAACACTTCAAAATGCATTTAATAGCTTATAGCGTTCACAATATTCTTATCTGCTCAACAACACAGAAAGAAGCAAATGATTTTCTGGCCAAGGAGAATTCAGATTCAAATTTTAATGTCCCCATTCTACAAGCCGTGGTCAGCCTGGTAGGAAGATAATTATCAGGGCTAGAGGAATAGTCCCTGCTGCTTCTTAGAAGTAAACTCAGGAGCTAAATTAAGGTACTTAGAGGTAAACTCTCAGAGTGTACAGAGCTTGGCTGTCGGACTCCCGTGGACTCTGGCGCAGAAGGCTAAACACTCCTATTTATTTAGAGAGCAGGAAAAGAATGGTGTAGCAGAAGCACAGCTTTCTCAATCATCCTTCCAGCTCCCACTAATCAATGGGAGTCACACAGCTAACAACTTCCTGCTATGGTTTAAAAATGCAACTTTTAATGTGATTTCATTGTAGTGTCCTTGTATTGAAAAGTGTTTATTATGTAGTTTCAAATTTACCTGAATATTGAAAAAAAAAAACAGAAAAAAGAAAGAGGAAAAAGAGAACGAAAGAAAAACCAGCAGGAAAGCTGCCATTGTGCAAAAGAAGGACATAAAATTCAAGCCATGGATTAAGGAGGCAAATGGAGGCACTCTTTTCCTTTATTAGAAATAGAAGAAACAGATTGTGTTCATCTTGCTTAGGGCCAACAGGCGCGCTTCATGGAATACAGCCAGCATCAGTCACAAAGCTCACTCAGGAGTTTTGCTCTGTGCAAAAAGGAAGCCAGATGGGCTATTTACTTTCAACAAGATAATTCTGGAAGAAATTGTTATAAGTCAAAGAAACTTTTTAGCTTCATCTGCTATTTTAGCCTCTAAACTGATTTGAAAGGCTAGTGGGTGTGGGTGTGGGGCAGGGCTCTGTTAGAAAAGAAATAGGAGAACAGAGGAGATAAAAGAAATGAAGGGTGAAGCATGTGTAGCAGGTGGTCCGTGATCTAAGTCTCCAGGTCATGTGACCTGGGGGTGAGTCACTGTACCCACTGACAAGCTACGTGACCTCTAAAGTCCTTTGGTTTCCTGAATGGCAGCAAAGAGACCAAGATAGTAACACAAGGATGGAAAGGATTAAGCACTTGAAATGCAACATACAACGTGAGAACTCAGCAGACATCAGGCATTATTTTTATCTGTTCTACTTTCTCTCCAGTGAAACTGAAGGAAACCCATAAGAGATACAAATGTACGCGTCACACAGACTAGACAATTTCCAAGAACATAAGAGTTCCAGTCAGAGCAGTCTCCTGATGATACTGGTCATAATTTACTGACGGAATCCATGAATTTGAGAATGCCTCTTTTATTTTACCACCACAGGGTGGGAAATAAATAATTTTATCATTGGTTGTATCAAAAGGTTGAGATTTTTCTACCTTAAAATTACTTCTTTAAGCAACACAGCTATGTATTCATAGAAAGCCACTTAACTTTGAAGTAAACATATTATATACATACACATATAAATACACATAGGAGTACACTATAGAAACACACCTATCTATCTTGCTCTTAGAATCTGTAACATATAAACATTACTTATGAAGATCAACCTACAAGTTTCCAAATTAAGTTATGGGGAGCTTAGGCATTCAAGCTTTTATTCTTATGATATTTAATAACTGATAACTCTAAAAGAATAAAAGATACCCTCAGAACAAAGCAATATACAACTATACTTAATCTATTGTGATTACCATGGCAAGAGAAAGGAGGTACATTTTAGGAAGATATTCAATATGAAAGACTAAAACAAAATGGCTGCCTGGTTATCTTTGGATTGATTTTGAAACTATCACAAATACTCCACTTTACTATTAGATTAAAATATTTTTAATACTTTGCAAAAGGTAGAGAGATGATTCCCTTAGAAACAAGTTGACAGAGCTTTCCTGAATCTTTTTGCTCTGCTCTAGATTTGTTTATTTGAAACAAAGTCTCACTCTGAACCCTAGACTGGTCTTGAACACACATCAGTTCTTCTGCCTTCACCTCCTGACCTATCAGCTGCACGGGGGAAGAGACACAAAATAAAGCACTACCTTCAAGACCTCATAATAGCCCCGGGAAGCTCAGGAGCCTGTGGAAGCCTATGTGCCCTGGGACTTTCTGCACCCCACACAGCATACTTTTTGGTTGGAGACTTCAAGGGATTAATCCCCCTCTTCTCATAACTTTAGAAGAGGAGAGGTGAAACAATGTCTTCCATGGCAAAGAAGCAGGTATGTTTACTGCTTTAATTCTCTAAACTCAGAGTTCCTCAAGTGTTCTGCAAACTCTCATCCATAAGTACCACAGTATTTGTGAATGAGGAAACCAAGACCAACTGCAGTGGTAGCCTGGTCATAGAGGTTGGGCTGAGTTGAACATTAACAGAATATTTTAAACAAAAGTAGCCATCTATGACAATTATAAAAACCAACTGAGATAAGAGCCAGTCAACACAATGCTCTACATTGGAAGTTGTAGCTTTGTTACGTAATGTGGAGAACTGCTAATATCCAGCCTGGCCTGGCCTTTGGAACACTTCAGTGTGGCAATAAACTCACTCCAGAGTAACCTGCACTTTATGTAAGGGAGAGTGAGCCATGGAGCGGCTCTCCCCTGGGCATGAGAGCTGCATTGTGGAGCATCTATTGTCCCCATCACCAGTAGCAATGACACTTACCTTAGACTGACTGAATGAATGAATACCTGTTGGGCTCCCTGATCAGAAACTTTGGCAGGATGCACAGTAGAGAGATTGGATGAAGACAATACTACAGACTGGTCTCATCCTGATGCTCAGGATTGTCTTGGTTGTAGCCCTAATTACATTTTGTATCAGAAGCTTAATGGGTGTGTTTCTAGCATTTGTGGTAGGATTAGTCATAGTGTCCACTGTGTGACATATTCATGTCATAGCTCATAAGAAGACAAAACTGGATGGTATGGAATGTTGAGAGGGATGATTTCTTTTGGGTCCCTCACTCACCATATATCTTGTTGGGTATGCAGATGCTGTATGGTCCTGACTAATTATTTACCTTGACCATATCTCAAGATTCTTTATATAATCTTTAAAAATTCATCAATGCCTATCTTTAGATAAAGAGTAGGTTTTCTTACTACTTGCTATAACAGTGGTACATTCTTCAACCTGACTGTCCTTCATCTGCAATGCAAGCCTACTACATGGACAGCATTCATCTAGGTCATAGCACATCACGCCTGTGGAATTTGGGGACAAAGGAAATTGTAAGTTTAATGAAGTTTATAATGTGGAAAGTTACCAGATCATAGCAATGGGGTCCTAAGTCTCTGTAAGTCTGCAGTATCCATGACATATGTAGAGAGAACGACTTATTAACTTGTAAGTAGGGTCAACTCTCACCACAACATACTTAGCTCTGGCTTATATATTTGATGTAATATCTACTTTTAATGCTTAATATAAAGCCACATGCAGGCACCCACTCCCAAAGTGAATGTTCAAATATGAAAGTATACAGATGTACTGAAGCTGAACTATTTTACCTAGTTTTTTTAATGGTATCAAGAAAAAAACATAACACACAAACATCAAAATCAAGTCCCTTTTTATCATCTGGGGCCCAGTCCATCTGGGACCTACCCATACTACACGTGTCTCACTTTAATTCCAGTTCCTCCTGAGCAACAACATATCTATGAAAGTCCTAGTGGTGCTTCCAAAAATATTGACCAAAACCAACTTGGGGGGTGGGGAGGAAGGGTTTATTTGTTTTATAGGATGCAGTCCATCAGCAGAGGAAGCCAAGGCAGGAACACATGGCAGGAACTCATGGCAGAAACACACGACAGGAACTGGAGGACGCGTCAAGTAGAAAATTGCTTACTGAGTTTCTTCCCTTGGCTTGCCCTCTTATCTTTCCTACGCCCACAGAGGGCTGGGACCAGCTACATAACTGGCAGTTCCCACAGACGTGCCCACACACCAATGTGATGGAGGTACTTCTCAAATGGAGACTCCATCTTCCCAGGTATGTCTACGTTTGTGCCAGCTGACAGAAATTATGATAAGGGGCAATATTACAAGATACCCTCACAGCTGAAATGTGGAGAACTCACTAAACTGTATATAAGGTAGTTTGATGTGACAGTATGGTGGGAGGAGTGATTTGGGATATGTGCATATTTATCTCAAGTATTATTTTAAAAATAATAAATCAATCTAATAAATCTACCACCCATGGATGCATTATTTATAGAATTTGCCATTTATTACAGGAAGGGGCAAGAAAGTATGGCAGGTTCAGAGAATAATCTGATTTTATTTTTCTTTGTCAAAAGTCCTAAAAAAAAGCAAACTATTTAGGAGTTCTAATTTCATCTTTAGAAATTCAATAAAAAAAACCTCAAATGCCACCAAGTGCTTTTTGCATGATCATTAGCAAAAGATATAATACTCCACCCTTCACCGTAATGCCCAGATTTCTGGCTGACCAGGTATCAAATGTGATTGAAAACTATTCTAATTTTACTGCTTTGTAACATCCATAATTTTTGAAACCTAAGCTAAAAATTAGAAAAATTCATGTCATTTTGGAAGATAATTCCATAGCCACTTGAATCTCTACTTCATTAAAAATAAAAATGAATGGCTTTTTAAACAACTAGACATGAGCTTGATGGATGATCATTTCTCCGCCCCCTGTGAGCAATGAGAAACAGGTAGCTATGCTTATTTATAATGTTCCATATCCTAGGAAAGACAGAAGTGATGCTATTGGCATGTTGGGCTACTTAATACGTGGAGGCATTGTTGAAGCTGTGTTTGCTTACGTAAACAGAAACAAATATCTCAAAACTATATAAAATTCCCAATGAAAAGATTAAAGTTAAATCTGTCTTTTAAATAACATAAAGGAACATGCTTAGAACAATTATGAGAGGAATAAGGTACTGCCCTTTCCCCTGTTTAACTGTGTGTGTGTGTGTGTGTGTGTGTGTGTGTGTGTGTGTGTGTGTGTGT
>OU015750.1:112206522-112227405 GCA_907169655.1 Acomys percivali
GAATCCCTTTTAACCAAAATTCTCCTGCATAAGATGAAGTAAATAAGGCAGGGGCTGGGGGAGGGGCTGTAGTTTAAGTCAGCTGGCTGTCAGATGAGCATTAGTTTTTACTATTAGAAATGTTAGGATGGGTACCACTCAGACTACTACAAAGTCAAATCTAAAATGAGCTCATTAAATGCAAATTAAAACAGAAACATTGACTAAGCACTGGGCTACAATTAAAGGCCGAAGAAACAGCAGGTAAGAAACAACTTGCATTGATCAAAGAACTGAAGGCTAACAGAATAAAGCATTTTGCATTGAATCCGGTTCATGAATATTAAGCATTTTGAAATAAGGAGAACTTTTTCTTTCTTTTTTCCTTTTTCCTTTTTTTTTTTTTTTGGGGGGGGGGGGGTGTTCAAAGAAGCCGTAGACAAAGGGACAGATTTGCATATCTTAATACCAACTACTTTCATTGTATCATTTTCAAGCCATGGAGCTTTGGATTTAAAAAAAAAAAAATGCAGACTTCAGAAAAATCTTTAGAAACAGGACCAACATTTGTAAAGGCCATCAAGTTTTTTCAGAGCCTTTGAGCCCAAAAGAGAACCGAATAAAATTATATAAACCCTTCTATATAAAAGTTTTGTTGAACCCACTCTGTGACCCAGTGGCACAAGCGCACCTCATAACAAAAAACAATTAGACGCAGAGTTGCCTTCACCTGAAACTATGCAAGTGACTGGGCAAGTAGCAATGCACCATGCATTCAACTACAACTAAAAATTCCAAGACTTAAAATTCCCCCGTGTACAAGTTGTAAAACAAAGGTAGGTATTGGGCCATCAGTCCTTATAAATTGAGTATTTACAATGACAAAGTGTCTTTTCTGCTTATTCAAATTAAAATGTTCTATCCTTTATCCGTAAAGAAGACAATTAAAAAATACTTGCTGGCAAGTGATAATAAATATATCCTAACAGTGTCAGAGAAGACAGAACCCCAAAGACACTTGTGCAGCATGCACACTGAAAGACAGGCCTTATGACTAATGAATACTCATTGAGAAATGAGTTACACTTTCATAACTAATATGTTATAAAATTGAAAAATAGGTGAGAACTGGTGTGTTCTTTATATGCAAACAGTTACGTTCCCTAAGAGATTTTAAACAAGATATAGAAAATACTAGTTTTAATCAATTAAAAAAAGAGCAACACTTCTGAATGGAACCCACGGTCTTATGTGTCCTAGGGTATACCACTGACCTACATTCCTATTTTTAAAATCTTCTATAATGTTAGGTGTTAATTTAAGAACTCCTAACTTAATTGAATGGGTACTCATGTAGTACCTGATAATATCAAATGCCTAACTGTATAGGGCATTTAGAACAATTCACAATTGTCACCATTAAAATTCAATTTTAAAATGCAAAGAAGTGCTCATTTTTTTTATAAAATAAAATTTTAAAAAACGTTTTAAAAGAGGTCCTCAAAATTACAGTTTTTTCTCAGTTAAGTTTTCTGAAGCTTTTCTACTCTCGTTCTCATTATGAATCCCTTCTCATTCACTGACTTCTATTAAATTATAGTTTAAGTCTGTCTGGGTCAAGGCCTTTAACATGTCAATCATAATCCAAGTGGGAAGTGTTAGCAAGCACTTTTAAGCCTGCAACAGGACAAGAAGGGAGCCTCTATTTTGAAACAATAAAGGGGAAATTAATTTATGGGTAATGAAGTATTAGTCCCCTTTCCTCATATTTGGCCAGGAAACGGAGCCACAGGAAATGCAGTGAGGGAAAGACTCCACCAACAGAGTATTGCCTGCACTGTGAGGACGCAGCCGGGCAGAGTGTGTCCACATGTATAAAGGCCCCAGCTCCAGCAGTGCTGTGCAGTGGGAGGAGCAGGTCAGTTCCTGGAGCTGTTTACCGCTCCTTCGATCTGCAGCAGATCATGGGTAAAGGCCGCCTGCCTCTGTTTCCTGCCTCAAAGACTAGTCACAGAAATGCAAAACTATTCCTTCCAGGGCTCCAGCTGAACTGTCTTCACCTACTTTGAGTGTTGTCACCACACCCAAGCCTCCAAAACAGTCATTCAGAAATTTACTAAAATATGGCTACCAGTATATTTAGACAAGTAGTTGAATAAAATAACTTATGTAACATTATTTATGTAGTTTTCTAAAAATATGAAATCTTTTCTTGGGGTGGGGGCACAAGGATTTAATCATTTGTGTTGAAATGCACACCTGCAAAAAGAGTAACTAGAGAAATAGCAGTTTTAAAATTTATCTTGTATTTTCCTTATTTTTGTCACTAATTAATTTAATTGTGACATCCAAATATCACACTTCCTCTTAAAAGATTTCTAGATAAATCCAAATAAAACTGCCTAAATGTGTGCCATTCTAAAAGTATTAATATAATAATTTATTAGATTCTTCATAAAAAAAGACTGTTTCCAGGTCTTAATTTCCTGTCTTTATATACCTTTATGGGAACTTTTGCTTTTCAAAATCATCTATGAACTAGATTAAGTTGAAAGAAACTAAACGTGTATAACTGTCTTCAAAATATGAAATATTTCTTTTTGTAATTTTTTCCTAATCTCTCCCGCTTGGTTCACAGGCTCGGTTCAGATCTGTGTTTACAATCGATTCTTAAGTAAATGTCACTTAAAAGGCTCAGTACGATTCCCAGAAATGTATACTTTTCTCCCAATTTAGCAAGTTTCTAATTCATTCACCAAAAACCGTGCACTACATTGGCCAGGTGAGGAGAAGCTGCACTTGATTCGAGAGTACCTCTGCTTCCTGAGGCACTTAGCTGCCTGGCACGGTTCTCAGTGGGAGGGGGCCGGATCCGCACACTTTAGCATTACCTTCCTAAGTAAAAATACGGCTAGCCGCTTTCAACGTGTAAAGCCTTTATTTCATAAACCCATCTGTCATCTGCCTTCTAGAACAAATCTCAGATAGACGGACTTCAGGTGTGCTTGATATGTTATCTGTCAGGCATATATCACAAACAAGAGCTCTAACTAGTCAGGGCATCACTCGGAGCGAGTCTGCACAAAGGAGACCTTCAAACAGGACTGTCCGCTAACCACCACCCTGCATTCTTACTTACCATGGAGGGGAACCCCCAAAGTGACTCTGAACTTAACATCTCCTCCTCCATAGTGCTTACAACAACCCTAGTGGCCGCTTCCAAAGCTGCTCTCGTCAGCCTGCACCTAGTTATTATCTGTAAAAAGATTCCATCTTTGCTATTACCCGCTGTTCGCTATTCTTTCATCTCAGATGGAGGACGAGGAGGAGGAGAAGGAGGAGGGGGAGGAGGGGGGGGGGGGAAGGGGGGGGAGGGGGAGGAGGGGAGGGAAGAGGGGAAGGAGGGGAGGGGGAGGAGGGAGAGGAGACATTTAAAAAGACCGAACTGAAGAGGCAAACTGCAGCCTTCACCAGCCGGTTGCTTCCTTGGGTTTTCTTAAAGTCCTAGGTGCCTGAACTTGTCCTAAAGTGAATGACAGCTTGACAGCCACCCCCCTCGGGGGAACACGAGGCCCGTGGCCACCCTGCGGTGGCCGAGCGCCAGGCTGCAGACACGCAGGACGAGCCCGGCCGTCGGTGGGCGCGGTGGTGCACGCGGGTGTCCGCGGGGCTGCTGCCCTGTGAAAGCACCGGGCTAAGCTTGGCAAGGGCGCGGAGGGGACTGGAAACTCACACTTATGCTCTAGGACACACCCGACCCAGCCACAGGTCTGTGGCCCCCGAGGCAGCCCACAGAGCGGGCGGAGCGCGGCGCACACGCCTTCGCCCTGACACTGACAGGCGGCTCGGGTCGGCCCCCGAGGATCCCACTCGGACCCGTGGGGGTGTGACGTGGCTCCACACACCGGCGCGGGGCGGCGCAAAGAGATTGTACCTGGCAGGCACCCACGTACCTATCATGGTCACCGGGCGGGTGGTGGTTGCGGGGTGAGCAGGACCTACGCGGGCACTGGCACCCGCCCGAGCCTCCCACTAGCGTTTCGCTAGGGTTTAGTCATCCAGGCCTCCCCCCCAACCCCCTCTCCGCCCCGCCCCCCTACCCTTCCCCTCGCGACCGCAGGCGCAGTGCGCACGCGCATTCGTCCCTGGCGCGAAGCCTGCTGGGAGTCGTAGTTTTAACGCGTAAGATTCTGCTTAGGCTGTCCCCCGCCTCCGCCGTCAGTCGCCTTTTCCGGATTAAGACCCAGTAAACGCGCGTCACGGAGGGGCGGGACTATCCGGCAGTAGTGTTGACGAGTCGCTTAGCAACCGGGAGGCTCACCTTTGGAAGCTTGTTGCCGCTCTAGCCTCAGGTCCCAGCCCTCTTCCCGCCCCTCCCCTCCCCTAAACTCCCTTCTCCTTGGTGCTGCCAAACATCTGGATCACTCTGGGCACCAGGAGGGGTTGAATTTCTACCAGTAACGCGCCTTTTTAAATTTTTTTCTCGACCTCCTGCTCACATCTGTAAAACCCACTGGTTTTTCTACCACACTTTTGATAAGAACAAGACGTTTTCTAGGAAGATGGTGGCAGAAAAAGAGACCCTGACCTTAAACAAATGCCCAGACAAGATGCCGAAGAGGACCAAGCTGCTGCCACAACAGCCGCTCCCGGTGCACCAGCCTCATTCCCTGGTTTCTGAGGGCTTCACAGTCAAAGCCATGATGAAAAACTCAGTCGTAAGTGATCTTCCTCAATTGAACGCAGTTGCTCCCAATCAGTTCCCAATCGGGAACACAAGGTTGTAGATGGCAAGTCCTAGGATAGTTTCCAAGTCCACGTCCTGGGTATTGTTTGCCAGGACTGGCAATGACTCGGCCAGGCCAGTAGCCGACCGTGCCCAACAGTGTGCAGAGAGGTAGGCTAAGTGGTTAGAGAGCCCTTGGGGCAGGTAATGTACTAGGCGAGCTGACAAGCACCTCCTCGTGAATGTGTTTTCCCCACTACCGCAAATTGCACTTAAGCTTTTTTACTCGAAGGGGGGAAAAAAACCTTTATCCTTACTGCAACCTAAATTAGTTCCCACTCAGCAAAGGGCCTTCTGGAGTGAGTGTTCATAGAAGCCATAGGCTTGCGAAACTTACTATGAATCAGTATACAGCTAGGACACATAAACGCATCAATAATCTAAAGGAATTCATTTCATCTGGGACATTTTAGAGTGTCTTGGGATTTACTCAGCAACAGTCTGACAAATAGGTATTAGCCTGTTAAGGTATTCAAAAGCTACTTACGTGAAGACTGGTTCCTGATAGGCTTTTAAAATATGTTTCACATAATATGAGCCCTATTTCAAGGGTCCCTACTAATAATACAAGTCCTATTTCATTTTCCTTACTTGTGGCAATAAAAATAAAATATTCTCAACACCAATGGGGCAAATATTTAAAGGCACACAAATGTGTTAGCTATGTGCATAAAAACACTACTTTTAAACCTTCTTATTTGTTAAATACCCTCTGATTTTGTATGACAAACCAAGTTTGTCTACTGAGTGGGCACCTGTTTAGAAATGTGAGATTAAATACTAAATGTAATTTTCAAGTGTGTACAATTTATACCCCGAGAGGATGTTATTATACAGCAATTCAATATATTAGCTTAATAATGTTCTCCATTGTCTTATTTTTTAAAACTTATATAATGCAAGCTTAATGCCACCTTATTTCTAAACACGTATTTAAAGGACACAGATGAAATAGATTATTTGCAGACTTTCAGCTCAGGTTCCTATGTCGCTTCACAACACATTCTTATTTTTACATTATTTCATGTTAATCATATGCACAATCATATTCTTACTTTTGTTATATGTGTCTGTTAATAGGTAGTAGTTAAAAATCCTTGAAAACAGCCTAAAAAAGAACTGCAGAGTTACAAGAGTCAGAAAAAGGCGTTTCTAACTTGGGTACTTACAGTTCACCATTTTTGAGTTCTGTGATATAGATTTTGTCACATTAGAAAGTATCTCTGTCTCTTGCTCTGAAGGTCTACTTCTAATCAGAATGTGTGAGCCAATGTTCGGCTTTTAATTGCAGCGACGTGTCCCAAAAGCCAACCCCAGGCTACTTCTCGGGAGTGGCGCTCACCTTCTGTTCCCTCTGTAACCCTCTAGTTCAGTGGACAATGTCATTTCACTTTTCTTCCTAGAAGAACACACAGAGTCCACCCTAGGAACTATAGAAATGATTTATGAAATGATGGTAAATGTAAACATGTGTTATTTGCAAACTAATTTCTTAAAAACCCAAGGACGAGTGGCCTTAAGCAGTAAGTGGTTCTTTTGTTTGCGTGAACTTTTGTCTTTGTGTCAATAAAAATAAGCAATAACCAAAGTGTTCAATCACACAATACTATTCAAATTCATATTGAAAATTGAAAGGGATACATAATTATAAGATTTGTAGTTTATTTTCCTTCTGAGAGAATGATGATGAAGCCCACGACCAAAACTCAGTTAACCAGTAGTTATTTCCTCATATCAGCAAAAAATGTACCCTTTACACGCTTATACACTTCATCAAAAAGTAACTTAGGTCATGCATAGTGAAGGACACCATGATCTCATGCTCAGGAGGCAGAGGAAGGAGGATCATCCCTTGAGGATAGCCTGGGCTAACTAAGGAAAATCAAAGGAGGTCTGTAGTACATATGGAGGCTCAGTCTCAAACACACACACACACACACACACACACACACACACACATACACACAGAGAGACAGACAGACTTTTCTTCCTAGGAGAACACACAGAGTCCACCCTAGAGACAGAGACAGAGAAAGTTAGAATATCGATCCAAGACTGTGATAATGTCACTTATACGTCCTGATTCCAGGCCCGCCAGAAAAGAGGCAAAGAAAGCTATAGAATTTCAAGAAGACACAATCTCTAAGATATACATTAGACAAGATGAGAAAAAGATACCAGTAACCTGCAAAAATGGCGCAGCCAGCAGTGAAGCTTCCTGCTTCAATCCATTGCTAGCTCTTACTCTCAAAGCCGCAGCCGGCTGGGAGAGGGCCTGGGAAGCGCAGGCTGTACCTGGGGGCTCTGTAGCTAGCTCCAGCTCGCAGTACTTCATTACTGTGGCAGCGGGGAGATATGGGGCAATGGAGACGATCAGAGGTCATAGCTAGGCTTGCAAATACACATTCCATCCAGGGAAAGGGCTGAGGGTGGTGGAATCGGGGACACTGAGCTGCTGTCAGCCACTCACACCTCTCAGGTATAGCATGTCTCCCAAAGTGCTCTCTATCAGCCCATTATCTATACATGTAGACTAAGCCTTCCTGAACAAAATTCTTCTGATGACACAATGTAAAGATATGTGAGCTATCTAGTTCCAAAACAAAATAAAGTGAAGCAAAACAAAAAACAACATCCATGGAGCTAGCAGTCGTCTTCTGTTAAAAATAAATAAGTAATAAAACAAACAAACAAAAAGGCAAAACATTAATTTTTTTAAATTTCATACATGTATTCAATGTATCTTGGTCATATTTACCCCAAATCCTCCCTCCCTCTTTCCCTGAATCCTTAATACTTGACACCCCCCCACCTTTGTGTGTCCTCTTCTTTTGTATTTTTATAACCCACTGAGTCCAGTTCATGCTGCCTGCACTAACTGTGTGTGTGTGTGTGTGTGTGTCACCATCCACCTGAGCGTGGCAGTTTACCAGCTGCCACATAGAGAAGGAAAAGTGGCCCCTCCCCCCTCCCAGCTCCCAGCTGCCTTCAACTGTCTGTAGCTCTTCAGCTAGGAGTGGAGCCCCTTTCTCATCCATATTAGAACGTTAGCTGCCTTGTCCTTGATTAGGTCATGCCCTAGGAGTTTCTAAGTGCACTATCCATGCCATGTCCAGAGGACAACCCTTCTCCGTGTCCTCTCACCCACACATCCTTTCTGACCCCTTTCTTCGGTGTCCACTGAGCTCTCTGGTGGGAGCCTGGTGGGGGAACTTGGCGTGAATGTTCCACCCTCAACACTAACTGTGATTCTCTGCGTTGCCTAGACAAGTATGCTTCTATAATCTAATCCTATGTTGTATTTTTGAGTTCATAATGCCTCGCTCTCATTTACTTTAGCTAACTGAAACACTGAGTGATTCTTCATGCTTTTGGCTTCGGCAGTGCCTTTGCTGAACATCCATCTCCCTTAGTAGCGCCCGCTGATCAGCGGCTGTGTGCCTTCCCGGTACTCTCTTACCTGCCAGGGATGGAGCAGAAGGCACGCGGGGAAGTAGCTTACGCTTTTGTGTTTAGCACAGTGCCTGCTGCTTTAAGGAGGCACTCCTAATAGCACCCACCCGTCATCATAAGATATCCTTCATCCTCTGTTTTCTTCTTTGCACTGTACCTACTTCTGCTCCTGTTTTAACCCCTCAGTTAAATTCCATGTTAAAACAGAACCTACTAACTCGCCTTCATATTTAACCGGAAGCAAATAATGTGTTTGTATTCAGTAACTAATGAAGGAAGAAAAGCAACTCTATGTTGACTTCTTGTCATGTGTTCTCCATCTTGTCATTAAGATAGATTTGTGCCTCGATTTACAACTTTTTATTTAAAAAATCCACACAATTTAAGAGCCCAAAAGATTGCTTTAAAATACAGTCAGACCATGTTGGGCCTTACCTTACCTCCTCAGGCACTCATTGCGCTAAAGAAGGCTCAAGCTCTAACTGCCTGTAAGCCCCTTCAAAGCTGGCAACTGCTGCTTTTCATGTACATGTTCATATATGTGCACATACACATATTGTCACTGTCCTCACTTGCCCAGGTGC
This sequence comes from Acomys percivali, assembly GCA_907169655.1. Classification (NCBI taxonomy): domain Eukaryota; kingdom Metazoa; phylum Chordata; class Mammalia; order Rodentia; family Muridae; genus Acomys; species Acomys percivali. The sequence continues at coordinate 112,215,325 of OU015750.1, forward strand.
CACCGTCATAGCTTTTTTGCTGGTCCTACCACACTAGTGTCATGTCTGCCGTGGTGACTGCTTCCTACCAGTTCTTTTGTCTACAGTGTATGCACTACCCTCTCTTGATGTCTCCATTTTTTGTTGAAAAGTTTATTCTGTAGTAAGCTATTCTCTGACTATGTAAACTCTTACCCACTCAACCACTCCATCCATCCCTGCTCCCTAACTCATGGTGTCCTCTGGCATAACAGTGTAGTTGGACCAGTGCTTTTTTAACTAGGCTCCCTCGGAAGGCCTGGGGGATTTTTTTTTTTTTATGGTTCAAAACATATTCATTTTAATTTTTGGCGTAAAACCTCTTTTGCCTCCCAGAAATCAAAACAAAGAAGGATTAGCATGTAAGACACCACAGGACAGCACTCCATCCTTGTCACCACCTGAGCTTCTCATCATCCTTTTTTCTTTTTTTTTTTTAAATTTATTTTTATTAATTTATTTTTGTTACATCTCTATGGTTATCCCATCCCTTGTATCCTCCCATTCTCCCCTCCCTCCCATTTTCCCCTTATTCCCCTCCCCTATGACTGTTTCTCAGAGGGATTACCTCCCTCTGTATATGCTCATAGGGTATCAAGTCTCTTCTCAGTGACCTGCTGTCCTTCCTCTGAGTGCCACTAGGTCTCCCCCGCCAGGGGACATAGTCAAATGTGAGGCACCAGAGTACTTGAGAAAGTCAAATCCCTCTCTCCACTCAAGTGTGGAGACTGTCCTGTCCATTGGCTAGATCAGGGTAGGGGTTTAAATTTTACCGCCTGTATTGTCTTTGGCTAGGGCCTTAGTTTGAGCAGGACCCCATGACCCAAATCTGCCTATAATAACTCGGCCTGGGGGATCTTATTGTTTCACTCACTGCTTCATTTCCAACTGAAAAAATTTCCTGCCCCGTACTGTGGGCTGTATCATCACTACCACCACCACCACCACCGTCATCATCATCATCATCATCACCATCATCACCATCATCATCATCACCATCATCACCACCATTACCATCATCATCACCATCATCATCATCATCATCATCACCATCATCATCATCACCATTACCATCATCACCATCATCATCATCACCATCATCATCACCATCATTACCATCAGCAGCAGCATCACCATCATCATCACCACCATCATCATCTTGCCTCTGCTGTTCCTTCTGCTTTTTTTCCTACTGCTCCTCTTCCTTCTTCTCCTCCTCCTTCTGTCAAATGAAATTATGAGTAACTATTTCATTTTATAACTAAGTGATCATCTTTAAATTAGAACTTTCAAAGAAAATAAAATTACATAGGTATTGAGACTATGAATATATATATACATATATATACATATATATACATATATATACACATACACACATACACACATACACACCTTAGGAAATATTTTATTGGCTTATTACAAAAGTTGTATGTGTACACTCTATATAAATTGTTTGGTTTAGAAAAGCTTCCTTTTAAGATTATGGAGAAGATTTTAGTTTTTTTAAGTCTCTAGACTCCTTGTAATTTCAGTGTTCAATTTAAAGATTTTTTTAAAATCTTAAGTCATTTTGTTTATAAAGTAAGGTAGAAATATTCTGTGTGGGTTTTCTAGAGGCCCAGACTTATACTTTATCCTTGATATAGGTAAACTACATGTTATATAAAAATGTTGGCACGTTTAACTTGGCATTCCCATATGCTTTAAATGATCTGTTGGTGCTGTGAGTTTAGCAACTCAGGCCTGTGCCTAATAATTTGTTGTAAGCACATATAATTGTTTAAATATACCAACCCTATAAAAAAGCGGGGCAGACTATTTTTTCCCACAAAAATACGAGCCTCAGACAATTTTATGAGACACTTATTAAATAACAGGATAAAAATGCAGATTTCTGTATTACTTTTATTTCTGTAGATCAGTCTGCTTCTGAGAATATTCTTTCATATATCACCTGTACCACATGTATAGAAAATACACATGGCTAAAGCAAGTCACTGGTGAACATTAAACCAATATATATGTGCACCAGCTCTCAGATCAGCAGTATCAACATGGGAGCACAAACTGGACACAATGGGTTATAATGGTTTTTTTAAATACATATTAAAAATAAAAGTTTAATGAACATGAAGTTGGAAGGAAGTTTGAAGGTGGGTAGTGGAGACAAGAGAATTCAGGGAGAGGTGTGGAGGGTGTGTGAATATGAGCAAAATACATTGTAGGCATGTATGAAATTCTCAGAGAATATAACAAAAATATTATATTAAAAAAGGTTTAGAGAAAGGGGCTGAAAAGAAAGAAGGGGAATATAGAAATATGTAGGGATGATAGGACAAAAAGTAGATTAGTGAATCTACTCCTCAGCTTAATGCCTTAATTGTTACTCACAAGGCTATTTTTAATTCACTGGTATATATTTTGTATATAAATGCAAAATAAGTTTAATTTTAGATATATTGGTATACAATTCAAATTTAGGATTATTCTTTACACACATTATATATATATATTTCTACTCTTTTATGTGGTATTGTGCCCATACAACTCAATTATAATACAAGATTTACTTCCAGTACTTTGAAAGTGCTATTGTAGGCTGTTTAGGATAAGTAAGTTATATAAGTTAATTGTTAGTTGATCAAATCATGGTTATGTCAATTACTAGTATATTTTTATCACAAGAATATACATTCTAGGTGTAACAGATAGATATGATTCTATATAAAGATAAGGTAAAATAGTGAAATAAGGTCTTCAAAACTCCAGAGACATATATAATATGGCGTTTAAAGATGTTTTAATTATTTTAAAGATTCATTTACAATCAGACAGGTTAACTCCTGCCAACACCCAGCCTACCTCAAGGAGGACGATAAGCATTGAATAACCTCCTTATGGAGATGGCTTCAAATGTGGCAAACCAGCCACTGGGCAAAATGTCCTCATTTCTACCACAGGCAGAATTCTGCCTAAGAATGGGCAAGCTTGGATGCAGGCAGAGTTGATGGCCAAACTCTGCCAAGACAAGGTAAGCAAGTCCTCAATAGTTCCTGCTTCACAAATATGTCTGACAGATATATTGGTCCAGAAGGCTGAAGATGATGCTCCAACCTTATAGAAAGTTGTGTGACTGTTCAGGCAGTAAACCGTCTCTGTCATCTTCTCATTTGGGAAGCTGTCAACCTGCACTCCCTGTATACTCAGGTAATTAATTTTATTCCTTCTCAAGTCTCTGATGGGGTTGAAGACCAGATAGGTTAGTTTTATAATTAAGCTCAGTTGTTTAGGGGTTAAGATGATTTTAGGTCTAGATAGATGTTTTAAGCTGATAATCATAGATATTGATTTACATTCAAAATTTTAGACTCACCAAGATAGGAAAGATGTTTCTTCAAAGCTGTCAAATAAAAATATCCAAAACACTATGACTGTAACATGTATATAATTCCTGATTGTTTTGCGGTTCTTCTTGCTGTAGGTAGTTTATCGTATATATGTGCAATAATATAAGCGTATATGTAAAAATGGTTAATTTAAAAAATGAAAAAAGTACCAATATCACAAAATCCTTATCTGTTCCTTTCTAGTCACCCCTCAGACATGCTCCCAAGTTAAGTGTGTTCTACCTGTTTGCTGCTGTTTGCATACTTGCGTAAACTATGTAATTGTTTTGTATCTGCTGCTTCCCCGAAAATTATGTTTCTGAGACTCAGCTCCACTGTTACATTACAATTATAGTTGTAAATTAACTTCACTGATTAACTGTAAATGTCAGTTTGACATAATCTGGAGTAACCTTTTTAAAGTCTCAATAAGAAGCCGCTTTAGGTAGCTTGACTGACCATTGTAATGGGCAGATCCCCGCAAACGCTAGGGCACCATTCCTGGGCAAGGCCTTGAACAGGAGAAGAGCGAAAAAAGCTAGCTTCAGGCCAAGCAGTAAGCAGGCAGCAAAGGTGCATTGGTTCCTGTCTGCTCTTGGCTGACATGTGGTGACCACCTGCTTGACTTCTTGAAAATGATGGGCCGAAGCCCGGATTTGTGATCTGAAATAAACCCTGCCTCTGGTCAGGTATTTCAGCACAGGCACAGACATGAAGCCAGCACATGAATGTCTCATGTCTACTCCTAAACAGTATTTTTTTGCATATGAGTGTACTACAATTTTTTTAACCACTCCCTTTTGGCTGAGTATTTCTGACTTCCAATTTAAGACTTGTACATATTGCACTCCAAGAAAATCTTCATCTTTTCTTCTGTCTGCTGCTCTTTATCTTACTGGGGCAGCGAACATCTCAGCCCTTCTCCCAGCCATTCATCACGCATGCTAGGAGAAAGCCGGGGACAACTGAGCCTGTGCATTTCCAATTGTAAGAAGACATTTTCATAACAAATATTCTTACATTTATGTTCAACAAGTTACTTCTTTTATGTCAAATACTTCCATTAATTCTCATGCATTCTATCTTAACCATAACAGTATAAATTTAACTATAGAAATATACATATACAAAATAGTAAAATGGGTGATGTATATGGCATCTGTATCTAGAATGTAACTACCTTATTATTTCATGTTATTTTAGTCATCTTTTTGGGACATACTCTTACTATGTAGCCTTGGCTGGCCTAAAATGTGCTATATAATTTAGGATTGGCCTCAAATTTAGAGAGACTTATCTTCCTCTGTCTTCCAAGTTCCGAAACTAAAGACACACACCACTACACATAGTACTTTATATACTTTATAATAAAAATTATAAGATCCTTCTTACTAAGAGAGCCAAGGCTTTATTTATACTCTATTACCACAGTGTGCTTGGAGTCTAAATTTTATATATATTCTCAAGTGTGTATAAGATATATAAATTCATGAGCTTGCTAGCTTCATGATTGAAAGATTAGATAGATAGATACATAGATAGACAGATACATAGATAGATACATAGATAGAAGATAGATAAATAAATTGATTGATTAATTGATAGATGATAGATAATTGGAATTTAGAAATTATCCTTTAGCTTGGTTTGCCACTTGAATTCTCTGTTTTGTTTTTTAATATTTTTATTTTTTATGTGTATGGGTGTTTTGTATCTACTTATATCTGTGTAATGTGTGCATGCCTGGTACCCTCAAAGTCTAGAAGAAGGCATAAGATTGCCTGGAACTTGAGCTACAGATGGTTGTAAACCACCATTTAGGTGCTAGAAATCAAACATGGGTCCTCTGCAAAAAGCTCTCAAGCTTTCTGTTTAAAGTACATGCTTCTGTGATGCCTCTTGAGCTATGTCCTATCATAAAAGGGAAATTAATAAAGATGTGATAAAATAAAATTCATATGAAAATTTCCCCCCATTTATTCTTATTTTCTACTTAGAATAACAACAACTGAATGAAAAGTATTAGCCCACCCGTACCCCGCATGATGCAAAGTGATGGGCCGTGCTAGGGAAGGTAGCTGTTTCTCTTGTAGGCTTCTTTCTGGTCCTGTCTGCACTCACTCTAGGAAGCACTTAAGTGAGGCAAGCATCCTTGTACCTACCTCATTCTAAGGGCCACTTCCTTCATTTTCCAAAGGGCACAACACTGTGTTTTCTTCAGGACTCCAATACTGAAGGTCAGGAATTTAATACTTGATAATTTCAGTTCATTTCTATTACAGTTACTAAGTTCTTTGGCTACAAAGTTGCATATATTTTAGGACTTCCTTTTACCTTTAAGCTTTATTTACCATATCCAACTGCTATGCAGCTAAATGTAGGCATACATCTCTAACTATACAGTGTATTTTTATTGAAAAAGAAGACTTCAGACACATTCTTTTGACTTTAGTACTAAAATTATTATGGTGGTTTGATTAAATGATGATAATCCTTGAGAGAATATTTACATTTTTTGTATTGAAAACAACTTAGCCATACAATATATTCTGATCGCTGTTTACCCTCCCCTAACACTTCCCAGATTCTTCCTACCTCCGCACCCATCCACTCCACTCCCTTTCTTCTCTTTCATAAACAAGCAAACAAAAAAAAAAGCATAATAAAAAATTACAAGAAACAGCTGTGCAAAAAAAAAAAAAAGAAAAACCAAACCGAAAACCAAAAACCAAAAAATGACAACCATAAGTTACAAACAAAAGACCAATAAGATGAAAAAAAATTACAGAACAAAGAAATATGAGACAAAAAGTCTACAAAAATAGCGTTGAGTTCATTTTGTGTTGGCCATATACTGCTGGACATGAAGTCTACTGTTAAGTGTGACTGATACACCAAATAATGCTCCACTGTAGAGAGGTAATTGTCACCTGATGGTAGTGTCTTGGTTAGGTATGTGCTAATAGCCCACCTGGGTTTGGTAGTAGATGTTTCACTCAGTGGTAAGAAACAGCTAGTTAGGGTATTGGCTCCCCTGCTACCTTGGTGACTCTATCTAGAATTCTTTCATATGTTTTTAGAAGATGCTACAGTATTAGATTTCCTCTCAAATCACCTTTGGTGTTAGTCATTCCTTCCCACATTCTCACCTTTCCCCCCCTTCTCATCCCCATCCACGTTGTCTAATCTTCCTGCTCCAATCTCTTCCCTGTCCCTCTACAACCTTAAATTCTATTTCCCATCCCATGGGTGATCTCCCTTCCTCCCTGTCCCTTACTCTATACCTAATCTCTGTGATTATATGGATTGTCACATAACTAGCAAAGTCTGCAAAGCTGACATCCACATATAAGAGAATGCATACAATATTTGTCCTATGGGGTCTGTGTTACCTCACTTGGTTTAATTTTCTATAGACCTATCCATTTACCTACAAGTTTCATGATTTCGGGATCTTCTTTGTTTATTTAAGTCAGATAGTATTCCATTGTGTAAGTGTACATTTTGACTATCCACTTATCTATTGACGGACTAAGCTGTTTCCAATTCTTTTATTTTTATTTTTATTTTTTAATTTTTTTATTTTTTTGGTTTTTCGAGGCAGGGTTTCTCTGTGTAGCCTTGACTGTCCTGGACTCACTTTGTAGTCCAGGCTGGTCTCGAACTCATTCTTGACTATTATGAATAGAGCAGCAGTAATCATGGTTGAGCAAGTATCTCTGTAGCAAAGTGAAAGTCCTCTGGGTGGCGTAACTGTAAAGGTGTGTCTCTGTAGCAGAATGAACGCTCTTTAGTGGTAGAACTAGATCTTGTGGTAACTCTATTCCCAGCTTCTCAAGGAACACCACACTGGCTTCCATAGTAGCTGTAAAAGTTTGCACTCCCAACAGCAACGTTCTCATCTGCATGAACTGTCATTTGTTTTATTAATCTTAGACATTCTGAGTGAGGTGAGATGAAGCCTCAAAGTAGTTTTAATTTGTATTTTCCTGATGACTTAAGAATGTTGTACATCTCTATGTTTCTCAGTTGTTTGTGTTTCATCTTTTGAGAAATCTCATTTTAGTTTTGTTCCCCAATTCTAAATTAGGACATTTATTTTCTTGGTGTCCTGTTTTACCCATTTCTCAAGGTTTATTCTTACAATGTTCGCATTTAATTATTAATTATTCAGATGTGGATTTAAGACAGGAGGTGGCTAAGGATTTAAATTGGCCTTTGTATATGGAGAACCAGCAATACAATTGCAATTGTGAACGCTACCTCAGTGACCTCTATTCTATCTCTCAGTGCACTTAATTCTCTGAGCGTCAGTATTGTACTGTTCTAGCTGTTGTATTTTATGTTTGGTAAGGTCAATTTTCTCAATTTTATTGTATCCTTGGTCTCTTACCATCTATAGATATAACTATCATTTGACCTCGAAGCTTCTGTTAATGGCCTTCTCCTGTCTGTGTCCAAGGGTTTTCCGTTTGTAGATGCTGCGATATTTGTCTCTCTTTGCCTGTCTTGTCTGACCTTAGGTACCTCACACTGTAACAGGTGACGAGGTCATCTCCTCCTCGTTCCACTGTGCAGAGATCCCACATTTTCTTTATCCATTCTTCTGGGATGAACTTAGTTGAGTTTATACTTTGGCTGTAGTAATCATTGCAATGACTGTGTCTCTTTGGCTTATTAATTTCATTTCTTTTGCACATTCAGTCATGCACTGCTGATCAACGGCGACTGTTTTGAGTTTATGTTTTCCTGGATTATTGTGGTTTTAGCAATTTTCATTATAAAAGAGAAAAAGTATGATGCAGAGTTCTTAAAACACATAAAAGAAGAAAAGGAGACTGTTTCAAATATTATCAACTAGATTTCCACTTATCTGTGTGCTGTGTGCCTATACATATGTATTTGTGTGTCTTTGAAGCTGGTCACATGTCATTAATCTACTTAAATTTTAATATCTATCAGTATATTATCACTGCTAGTTCATTAATTTTTCCTTTATTAAATGTCCTACTTTCTTGGCATATTATATTTTAAACTGATCCTGAAATTCTTCTGATTTGGATAACAGGTTAATTCTGGTGTAGGGAGAGTTGATATTAGCGACTAAACAAGCATTTTAAGAAGCCTCAGATTTATTGTCTCTATTTCAGTATAATTTTTTCGTATTTGATTTCCATTGTTTCCATTATTAAAGTTTCCTAATAAGGTGGTGATTGGATTATTTCATTTCAACATTCTTGTTCATGTTTTATTTTAATAGACAGTACATTCTTGCTTTTTAAATGGTCATGATTGTGCTTTTATTTTCCATTTGTATTTATTAAGAATTGTTGCCCCGAGCCTGGTGTGGTGGTACATGCTTGTAATCCCAGCACTCGGAAGGCAGAGGCAGGTGGATTGTAGTGAGTTCAAGGCCAGCCTGGTCTACAAAGTGAGTACAGGACAGCCAAGGCTACACAGAGAAACCCTGTCTTGAAAAACCAAAAAAAAAAGTTGCCCCATTGGTTATAGCTTTACACTGTTTTGATTATGATTTTTACTACCACACACTAATCTAACAAAGCAAATAGAATTGTTGTAATACTGCTGTATAGGCATAGAATATATATTGGCTGTATTTACTTTCTCTATTACTCTATTACCTCCTATTTTTCCATCCATGCCTTCATGCCCTTGTTTTTCTATTACCTAGTAGATTCCACAATGCTAAAAGATATGCCACACTTATCTTTGTGGAAATAGCTATGTGTGACATGGTGATCCATTTTTCTACAACTAAAATATTTTTTCATTGTGACTGATCTCACACACACACACACACACACACACACACACACACACACACACTTCTTTTCCTGTTTCCCAGGTTGATTCCATACTGTGACCTTTGTTCTGTGACGACAGAGCTTTGCAGGACCTCTCTAGCACAGTGTCTTAAACTGTGGGTGAGGATGCCATGCAGTGTCACATGACTGGCTGCACATGAGGATCATTTAAACATTGGCAATGGTAAAAAAGGCTCTAAGCACAGAATAGCCAGAATATAATTCAAAATGGAAGGTGCCATAGAGCTGAGGTGTTTCTGGAAGTGCTGCCTGCACTGCACCCCACAGCTTCCCTGCAGACTAGCCCCAGGCGCACTGTGCACTGTACATAGTGATATGTTGTGCAAGACCTACAGACTTGGCCTGTGACATCTGAGGCCAGCACTGTTGTACACTTATCAACTGCGGTGTTTTACCTATGAATAAGGCTTCCTGCTCTCCCGGTAGCATAATAGGTTAAATATAGGTATGTGTGGTGGGGGGGGGGGGTGGAGAGGGGATAAAGGCAATATCTCCATACCGTCTTTTCTCACAATTTTAAGTTTCAAATTAGTACATCTTTGGATTGCAATGACTTAGAAAGTTTGGCTTTTAAATTTGCTGTTTGACTTGATGGTTTGGCTTTCACAGAATAGAGAGTAAATTAACTTTGGCTCTGGACTTGGACAATATCTCTAATCATAATTCTGTTGATTTCTCCTATGTTCTATCCAAGGTGACATTCTAATCATTGACTATTATAAAATCAAAATATCAATCAGTTCTGAACAATGCTGAATGTGTCTTAATCTGCAGAATCAAATATTTAGCCAAGATTTAATTCTTTATGTAAAAATAATAAAGCATATGGGTCTCATTAGTGTGCAGATGTAATTTGTCTTTAATAAATGGTGAAAATGTATGCATAACAATGAATTATTTAAGAACAGATTTATGATCAGTAATTATTTAATTTACATACTATCTTAAATGCCTAAATACTGAAGTTATATAACAATTTTGCAGGTTTAATGAGTCATAAATAGAACAGTTTGAGAAGCCCAGCCCTGCAGGAAGCTGACTTTGATTCCATTGAATAAACACCTAGAACTATTACAGCCTCTGCATGAGAAAGTTCTAGATTAAATTTAAGCACATTCCATACTTTGCCATAGTATGTAGACGGGCTTACATCTTACACTGCCTTTCTCAGCGGTCAGGCCCTTGCCGTCCTGCCCAACATTTAGTCATTTTTGTGTTGTCTGTTCTAACCTGGGTGAGTTAAAAACTTGTGTAGTTTTCACTTGTTGGATATTTGTACTACTTAAAAACAAAAGCACAACTCTATTGTCAAAATCAGGTCTTATCCTTATGTGTTTATGCCTCCGCGACTGTTGATCAGTGGGTAGGAAATGCACAGCAGACAACTACAAACCGGCACCAGAAAACAAAGAGAGACAACATCAACTGATTTATTTTCTTCCCTCACCCATGTTGCAGGACCTATCAGATTTCTGTTTTGCTCTAAACATGACAAAACCTTATAGGTAGACATCTTCAGTCAGATTTCTTCAAGGGGCTCAGCATCTAAGATTTTTATCTATACTATTTCAATGATTTAATTCTCTGAAAAAGATGTATATGAGTGTTCAGCACATGAACACATATATTTTTCTTCTAAAAATTATTATTTGATAATTTTATGCATGTGCACAATGGTATATGATCTTTCACCCCTCCAGCTTCCCCTGGATCTCTCTCAACAAGTTTCTTCCTCAGCTTCACACCATCTTGTCATGGCCACTTCCCCCAAAGAAGAAAGATTCTCCCTCCCCCAGAACTTATGACCTGCTAAAAATGCATCAACGAGAGGAGGGGCCTCTTTAGCCCCGCCCACTCCGTGCTTGGCTTGTTTGGCTTGATCTTAGAGCAGGCAGCCCCACAGCTGGGACACATTCCTAAGTGAAATAGTTGTTTCATGTTTGGAGGAAAGCATCTCTCAGCACATCTGTGTGCTTCCTCTTCTGTGATAGTCCCTGAACCTTGGCAGAAGGGAGTGGGGCGAGGAGGATGTAGATGTCCCACGTAAGGCTCAGCAAGGACGGCCACTTTAGTCTGCATTAACTGCTAACCACTGAAAAATAGGGTTCTTTGACCGAAGTTGAGAGTGGCTCCAGTCTATGGCATAAATATAAATATGTAATTTTTCATAGTTAGTGCCCATAAAGTGAAGTTTCTTAAGAGCATTCTGGGGAGCATCATCACATTGTCTGTTATTCCTTTCTAAGAACACATTTAAGTCCTACCTGCCTCATGGCGGGAGAGTGGCTCCTGAGGTCAAATACTTGACTGTGGGTGAGCATGTGACTATAAGAAGCAATCCAGATCTTAGTTTGGCCAACTTGAGTTTTTAGGACCCAGAAAGGGAAACAAGCATATCTAGATTTGGAGTCCAGGAAGAAGCACGTGTAAATTTTGTGAGCAGTGGTTCCGCTACTCAGTGTACATAGAGAGATGGGGAGAGCCACAGGTTGAACAGAAATGTAAGACGTCATTATCGGTGAGTTTTCTCATTTACCAAAGTTACCGTCATTTTGGGGGAAAATGTGAGTTGATTATATTACAAAGAATAATTATGTTGTGAAAATAATTTGTATGTTAGAATTATGTTTCTGAACCAACTCATTAAAGTCATTGACATGACATAGGTTAGACAAAGCAATACCAGAAAAAATATGATTATACAATAAATGCCAAATAAAATGATAAATACAAGATAGATCATGGCTAACTACCTTCCTTTTGTGGTTTTTACTTAGCAGAAAATCCACCAAGAACTATATTTCACAGACTGTGTGTTCTAAATGAAA
>OU015750.1:112229978-112240173 GCA_907169655.1 Acomys percivali
CTTGACAGGGCTTCCTAGGGATGAAGTGGAATCAGACTGAAAGGCACAGTGCGTGCTCATCAGTGTGAGAATGGCCACATACTACCTGCTCAGAACATGGTGGGTGAATATATGTATATATATATATATATACATATATATATATATATGTATATATATATATATTACAAGTCTATTAACATGTAATTGGCCTGTCTTATAAAGTAGACCTTTGGGGACTTTATAGGATTCTAATCTTCTGCTCGATACTTTAGGCACTCCTGCCAGTGAGCTATGTGTTATAGAAGCCACATTAATGCTTAGGAGGCACGTTTGTGCATTTTCCTAATGATTCCAGTGGCCTTTGCTTTGGTTTACAGATGCATTTAATTCACTGAGGATGGTGGTTCCTTGAAAGGCTAGGGCTGTCTGAAAGGCATATTAAAGCCATGCATCCCTTACCTTTAGCTAGGCTGGCATATGTAATTCAAGAAATTGTAAGTGAGGTATTGTGTTTTATATATATATATATATATATATATATATATAATTTTAAAAATGAATTGAAAACCAGTGTAATGTCTGAGCTTATTGCTGTTTATTTTCTGTTAAAATTAGTGTGGATAATCTTTAAGTTAAAAAAAAAAAGGCTAAGGAGAGAAAGTCTAAAATCTTTAGATTGTAATTTGAGAACTGTGAGTCCAAATGAGTAGTTGATTGAGGTCATTTGTGCCTCCGTTAGTGGGTCCCATGTCGCTGTCTCACCTGTCATTTCTTTCTGCTTCTGTGCTTTCAACTGCTAGAATTAACTACTATTCCGCTAGCAGCAACAGTCCAGAAATCCTTTTGTATCTTTGCAAGACACGATGAAAGAATGATTTCTCAAGAAAATCTGGTTTTCTGTCCGCTAGAAATCTCCCATTTAAGTTTTTGGTCTCAATCTTAATTGTGAATACCAAGTAGAGCCTTTCAGATGAGTGATACAGTGTAATTTCAAATTTTCTCTAACTCTACAAATATACTCTTCATTTTCCCTAGTCTCAGCCTAAATTGCTCTGCATGCATTTGTAATCAGGAATTGATTGGGTTGCTGTGGAAACTAGAAGAGCGTATTGCTGGTTGAAGAAAAAAATTAGGAGAAGTATTGTTGTAATAATGTATGCCATCCTGAATGCTCATCATTTTAAGCAGAACATTGATAATATTTTCACACTCTCATCCCAAAATGCATCTCCAAAATGATGCTGTCTGGTCAGTATTAATCTCCTCAAATTAACTTAAGTGCTTTTATACATATATAATTTGTTTCCATGTTGAACTGTTTATTTGTACAAAACAAAATTAGTTTACATGTTATTCACATTTTAAATATAGGAATCACAATAAAATATTAACTATTTAAAATCCAACCACCTGAAACATTTTGCCTACTGACCTAGATAACATAAAACAAATTACAAAAAAAAAAAAAAAAAAAAAAAACCAAATAGGCAAAGATACAATAACATACAGAACTAAAGACCTGAGAGAAATGAGACCTGATAAAAACAAAACCAAAAAAAAAAAAAAGCAAGATTGTACATTTTGTTGTTTGGTGTAAAGACTGACTGAAAAGGAAACAGGAACATGGCCCCCACGAGAGGCAAAGGCAAAGATGATGGAGGCTAGACTAAATCAAAATCAGCTTCTGGAAACCTCCATTTATTCCCCCGTTCCAGAAGTAGAGATGCAGGAAAGACTTTGTTCTTTAGTTTACCACACATTTCCCCAAGCCCCATCATCTGGGGAAGTAGGTTATGATGCTCAGCAGTGTTCTGATTTTTTTAAAATATGGCCACACATGGACCAAAAACAGTCTACTGCAGCAGCATAACATTAAATGACAATGCTTGCTTTATTCTTGAAGGTTGTAGGCTGTGGATTTGGGGTACAGCCATAAGAGTTCTATTTCAAACAGTACTCATCTCTATGCTTATTCCTAGGCTTGTTTTGATTTTGTATGATTAATATTTCTGATTGACAAATGGATACACTTTAATATCTTGTGTACATACACAATACTGCATAATTGAGTCAAGCTCATTAATATGTCCATTTTTTTTTAAACTGGCCCAATTTTCTTTTGAGACACTAGAAGCTTACTGAGTCATTTTCAAATACTTGCTTTTATTGATTGTAGTCACTCTGATGTCCATATCTCAAATCATCCCTCCCATCTTTCTGAAGCTTTTATCCTTTGGTCAGAAACCTCTGTCCTTCCTCTACTCGAGACCCAAACTCAAGAGCACATCATTCTGTTCTTTATCCCTGTGAGTTCAGCTTTATTTGGTTCCACATGCAGGTGAGATCACACAGCATTTGTCTGTATGTGGCTTGTTGCACTTGGCATTGTGACCTCTCTAGATCCACGCAGATTATGAGACATGATAGGAGTTCTGTCCTTTGATGTTGGGTGTTGCACTGTTATGAATATATCTTTTTTAAAAATCAATTTACCCACTGATGGACACTTAGCCCATCTCCTTACCTTAGCTGTTGTGAATAATTCAGGGATGATCACGTGGGTGCAGATTTTCCTTTGACATGGTGGTTTTAGTTCCCTTATGTATATAAATAAAGTTTGATTACTAAATTATTTAATACTTACATCTTTAGTTTGCTTGCTTGCTTGTTTGTTTTTGAGGAAACTATACCTACTTTCCATGATTGCTAGGCTACTTACATTCCCCAAAATAGAAATCTCCCTTTCCTACACATCTTAAAGTATATCTTTCATCTTTTTTATAAAGCCATTTCAATACTGTGAAGATATATATTGTAATTTCAATTTACATTTCTTGGTGATTAATAATTAATAAAATGAGAAGTTAAAATATATTTACTTGTCATTTATATATCATTTGAGTAATGTCTAATCAAGTCCTTTGGCCATTTTTATGAGTTTGCGTGTATGTGTGTGTGTGTGTGTGTGTGTGTGTGTGTGTGTGTGTGTGTGTGTATTTATATACACATATACAAATGTATATCCTGTGGATGAGTTTCTATCTAGAGGGCAGAGGTCACTGTCAGTGATGTTCTCTTTTGCTATCAGGTTTTGTTGTTGTTTGTTTGTTTGTTTGTTTCGACAGGGTCTCTCTCTCAGTCTGGAGCTCACCGTTTCACACAGATGGGTGACTAGTAAGTCCTTGGAGCCTGACTTTTGCTGCTCATCCCAGCACTGGGATTATAAATGTGTACACTTCCTGACTTTTTTTACGTGGGTGCTGGAAATCTGAACTCGAGTCCTCACACTTGTGCAACAAGATCTTTACCTACTAAGCCATCTTCCTAGCCCCCCACTTTAATCATTTTTAAAAATCAGATTATTTTCTTCCTGTCATCTAGTTGTTCCTTACATTTTGGATATAAACTACTCCATTTAATGAAAAAAATATTTTCTGACCATATACATGCTAAGGTGGAAATATCCATTCCGTTTTTAAATTGTTTGGTTTGGTTTTAGTATGGCATCCTTCTATTCGTCTGTTTTTAGCCTTCACTGCCCTAGATCATTGTCACGGGTGTTCATCCTGTTTCCTTGCTGCCGCTCTGGATTTGGGTCTGGTGTGTAAATTGTTAAAGCATTTTGGGACTTCTGTGTATTTATTGAGGTGGCTCTTCTCGCACTGTGATTGCTCGACACCTTTGTCAGGAATCAGTTGACCATAAATGTATGAGTTCTGTATTGTCTCACCAGTTTATATGTCCATTTTTATGCCAACATCCTGCTGTTTTGATTACAGTCTCTTGGAAATATGTACTCAAGTTGGGAGGGTAAGCCTCCCAGCACTGGAACAATGTGAGACATGGTACCCATAGATGCTCCTGCCACAGGTCACTGCTGACCACAGTTACCTTTGGACCAGAAGAAGATGTAATACATGAGGCTGTGTCGGGATGTTGACTGGGACTAGACATTCAAGCTGTCGTGATATTGGCTAGTTTCTCTGTTGTGGCACCTCTCCAGGTGGATGCAATGCAGTGCCAAGATCTATGTCCTGTCTGCTGAGAACCTTACCTTAATTGCTCCTGACTTCAGGTGGATTGGCTTTTGTGGCAAGCCCGGTATTTCCCATGGGAAATATATACTTAAGCCTCCTGAAATGGACGGGCTGGAAAAAGCTGAATATCCACCTACAATGACCCTGTGCCACTGTAGAAATGTCAGTGTAGAGAGCATCTCCAAACACAATGCTGTAAGTGGTTTGTGGCAAGTGAGAGTGCAGGCAAAGCAAACTGTTTGGCTACTACTCAGCTCTACTTTTCTCACTGTTAGCTTCAAGGTGTCTCAGGCCACCACTGAGTTCTGGGATAGCAACAAGTTCTTCTTGCCTAGAGCGGGTTGCTAGTTAGATCTCTGGTTTGGGAAGCAACATCAGAGAAATCTTATTATATCACTGAGGTGCTGGTGACACTTTTTAGCACCATATGCTTCTGAAAGGTTTCAAGTCAGTGTTCAGGGTTAAGGAGGCTGATTCTTTAAAAATGAGTTCTTCCCCCTTGGCTATAGTGGTGCACACCTTTACTCCAAGCACTCCAAGGCAGCAGCATGCAGATCTCTCGAGTTCAAGTCCAGCCTAGCCTACAGCACGAGTTCCAGGCTAGCTGAAGCAACATAGCAAGACTAAACAATAAACAAATCCTATCTTTTAAAAACTGAATGCTTGTCTTTTGAATAGCTGGAACATAGGCAACAGACTTTCATTAGTTACCTTCATTCCTCCAACTAGTGTAACAAAGGGGAGAGAAATGCCTATCTAGAAAGATGCACTAGACTGTGTTCTCTTTACCATTGAATTGACAAACAGGAAGTAATTAGTGATGAGCTGTGGACCAGTCAGAGGGCACACACAGAAGGTCTGTCCGTTTCTCCTTTACAGAAGCATTGTGTCCTTGTCTTTTACAGAAATATTTGTGGGCCTTACTCTTTACAATTTGAGCATACCTGCGCGTCATTGCAGTGTGACATGACTGACCATCACTCGTTGATTGGCCATCTGGTACTCTTACTATAGGAGTTTGCTGGTAGAGTCTGTAGAGAGTTTTATTTTATTTTTTAAACCAAATCATATTATCTGCAAGTGCAGATGCTTTGACGTCTTCCCTCCCTATGTCTGTCCCTTTAGCTAATCCCAGTCAGGTCTTCCATCGCATGTGGAACAACAGTGGAGGGCGTGGCTATCATGGTCTTATCCTGACCTTAATGTAGATGGTTTCAGAGTCTACTTAGCACCATGTTGCCTGTATGTGCTGTATACTGTTCTTAGTATTTTCACATGTGTCACCTGTGGCCCTAGAGTCTGTCTGCAGGGCTCTTATCACCAAGGGCAGTGGAATTTTGTCAAAAACACTTTCTGCACGTAATAAGACAAGTGGTGTGGTGTCTGCCCTTGAATCTGTTTCTGTGGTGAATTATGTTAGTTAATATAATAATATAATTATTAAACCACCCCTGAATCCCTGGGATTAAACCAACTTGATCATGACAGATTTATTTTGATGTGTTCTAGAATTCAGTTTACAAGTTATTTGCTATTGTTTTGCCAAGGACTTCATGTATATCATTAAGTTATTCATATAAGATCTCTACTCTGCGTCTGTTCATGTGTGTAGGTAGACAGTGTTATAAGCCTACTTCTTAGGACTGTGTTTATAGGTTTGGTGATATTAGGTTTTCATTTTCATTCAATTCAACTAATTTTTTTTTCTTGATTTCCTCACTGAAACTACTATCATTCAGTAGTGTTTTAGTTTGTGCTTAGTTTCTGTTGCTATTAGTATGTATCCATTGTGTTCAAATAGAATACAGGACATTATTTAGTTTTCCTATATTTCTTGAGTTGCATCCTATTATGTGATTGATTTTGAAGAAGGTACATGGACTACCAAGAGTATGTAATCTTTACTGCTTACATGGAACACTCTGTAGATGTCTGTGAGGTCCATCAGATTTATGCCGCCATTTAACTCCATTGTTTTTGTTTTGTTTTTGTCTGATGAACTGTCTATTGGAGAAAGTAGGGTGCTGAAGTTACCCACTATCGCTCTATTTGAATTAATCTGTTTTTTCATATCTAATAATATTTCTCTCATGAACTTGGATGCATCTTTTTGTAGAGGCATTTACAATGTTTAAGGAGAGTAGTAAGTCATAGTAATATAGAGATACCACATGCCTCTGTGGGACAATGCAAGAGTTCTGGAGCAGAGTTTGTGCACATGAGCACATGACATGTATTCCTCTACGTGCTGCAGGAGGAGTCTGTGTTCCTGCAGCAAAATCCCTGGAAACCTTAGGTAAGTCTACTGCAGGAGGCCATGGCTGATGCCTCCTAGTTCATGGTTTCCTGATGAGTAGCTCATTTTCCTTGCTGATTGAATAACACCAAACAGTAAATTATAAAGCACATATTAGAAAATTAAATAACATGTAATGTAATGTACAAATTTAACATATTTGCTATTTTAAATGAGTGGGGTGTAACACTTAGGCTAATAATTAAGCAAGACATTGGATATCAATAACAAAATAATATTGCTATAATATATGAACAATGGATATACATAGGCAGTACACAGAAATGGAAATAGAAACAGCCTCCAAGAGAGTGACCGATGAAAACCAAGATGCTGACTGAGAGTGAAGCTGCTCTTGAATAATTTTTACCTAAAGTTCAATAATGCAAAAGCCCTAAAGACTCGCATTAATGATGATTCTCCAGCAAGTCACACATTCTCTTTTATTGTTGATGGTAATACACAAAAGTCTCATCTCTGGATGGAAATTTGTGTTTGTTATATTTAACTTCCTCTCACCCCAAAGGATACAGTAGTTTAGGTGCTAAATTACAGCAGTCATATCACATTTGTCATCAAACAGCTATATAATATTTGACAACTTATTACTTTCTTGAACTTAACTTCTTAAAACTAGCTATATGACACAAGGCATGGCCTCTTCAAGTTCCATATTCTTGTAATAAGTAGAATTGAGTGTCATAATTGTCTCTAAATATAAATGAGCTTAATTGTGGTTCATCAATGAGAAAACAGCAGTTTTTCCCAAGTTCTCTTTTCAACACTCTGTTTTTTCACATTCTATATAGGCTTCATTTTGAATTCATTCAACCTAATAGTAAATTGTTCAGTTCCTAATTAGTTGTCATATATATAGCAACTTATTTCAGTACATTCTGTAGGTCTACAGGTACGTACAGGGGGCAGTGTGAGTGTGTCATATATGACTGAAAGCACTGTGTCATAATTATCAAGAACACGGACAAGAGAGTTAAACTGCCTGGCTTTGAAATCCCAGGCACACTATGCCTGATCACACAGATATGCCCAGTGAGCTGCCTACTTTTTCTCTTTCATAGTTTGCTCACCTATAAAAGGGCTAAGAGAGCACACATCACACCTAAATGGGGAGCATGCTAACATATCCAACCCAGCTAGACCATGGCTTAGATATGGATATCCATAACATAACCTAAACAAATGAAAGTAAATGTATTTCTGCTCATTTTAAGCTCTATTTTTCAAGAGCTTTATTCCCAAAAGAAACAGCATTCATTTTTTAGTCCTGACGATGAATAACATTTGAACATCTTCCAGTCAAAAGACATGATGTTGACCCAGGATATGGAAAATGTAAGTTTAAGGGAAATCTTCTATTTTGAATTAAGAGCTTCTGTGTTCTTAGACTTTCAACAGCTTGTACACTGTTCCCTGCATTTGGGGAACTGACTTTGTTGCTGATGCAAATGAGGTGGGTGGAGGCAGCCGTTTGATAAGGGAAAGTGTATACCTAGAAGACAGATTCTGAAATAATCTCCGCAGGGTATGACCTGTCTCGTCTGTAGACTTCTAAGGGTAAATTTTATTGAGGAAAAACTGGCTCTGCTCAGAAGAAGAATGTGTTTGTTGAAGGACTGACTAGCTGTGCCTCTCTCTCTCATTTATATGCTCGCTGCTCCTGAGCCCGTGGGCTTCCATGTAGACTTGGGATGAGAGTAAATCAAGCCCTGGCTGCAGGTTGTGTGTGCCATAAGAATTTTCATATTACCTTGGGCTTTAGAGTATCTTCTTGGTCACAGAGAAAATTATGCCGTAATCAAACTTCATGGACTTTCCTGCACATTCCTTCAGTGTCCCGAATGGTGGCTGCCACTCACCTAGATGACTTTGCAGGTCACTTACTCTGCTACTTCATTTTCTATAGTATCTTCTCGGTTTCACCTAATAGTTAAAGTAACTAATGTTTCAGCATTTGTTTTGAGGGACAACATTTGTTGACTATGTGTAGTCATAGAATTACTAAATAACCTTTTACATTTATATTTTCTAGAATTCCCTCAATTCACTCTGGGTAAGGTTCCCCCTTTCTCCTCATTACAATATTATATAAACGCATGCAGCAGGATTAATGTTTATTTTCCTGACAGAATATCGGTTCCCTTTAGAAACCAAGGAAGCTTTAATATTTGGCTTCATTCTGCTCTCTGTGGAAAGCACTGTGCTAGTCATTTCTCCTTAAAAATGAGCAATCCCATGTATTTGGTGACAATGTGTTAGAGTTGTCATCATAATATATCTCCTAATTTTAGGGTTGGAGAAATTGGTTCATAGATACTGTCTAGATATGGAATTTAGATGTTGCTTAGATGTAGAATTTAGGCAACAGAAATTGCCTAGGAAGAGCACCAAATCAAGTGAATTCCAAAGCTCACAAAAGTTAGTGTTTGCGGAGACACAAGGACACAAATAGACTCTGTGCAATGCTGCATGACTGCATGGACTCAGATTTTATGTCCATCATATTACTTTGCCAAAAAACACTAGCAGGCACTTAGCAGGTCATCAGTACATACCTGTTGAATGAATGAACTATTTTTCAGCAGCGTGGTCAAATACCTAGAAACACAGAGGGAAGCCTTCTAGAAAATGTGGTCTTTCAAGGCATTCCAGACGAGGCAGGATCACGGCAGGTTCACTCTGGGAATCCTTTGTGTATAGCATGCGTCTCTCCTGTGAACAACCAAAGAACTGGGCTCCACAGTCCATTTAGGCCTCTGTGCTCTGAACTCCGGGCTCCACCTGCAAGCTTGCCCTTTGCCCTCCTAACAAACTAGAGAGCTATGAATGTTGAGTCCTAGGATCCCCCTTTTTTTCTGACTTTTCACTTATAATAAATGCATTTTCTGGTCATCATAGCTAGTAGGATGGCAGAACCCGGGGCTAGGAATTCCACACTGTTGTCACCACGGTTCTGTGTCATATTACACCGCACACTCTAGAAATCAGGCCGTGGAGTCAATGCCACGGTCAGGATGGTGAGCAGTTTAGGAAGCAGTTCCTGTCTTCAGTATTCGTTCTGATAGAAAGCCCTTTGCTTTGATTGCATTATGGTTCTGATTATAATATTGTTTTACAGTAAAACGTAAGATTGATTTATGTTCTGCCATTATTGATACCAGTTTGCCTTGTACATGCACTATTTTATCTCTCTAATTACACCCACTGTGCCAGATTTTCTTTTTAATCGCATTTAAGAATACATTCAATTCAAAATATCCCCTAACATACATCTGGATTCTGCTTTCATGAAACCAATTAAGGATCCTGGCAGGTACTTTATTTTCCTAAATTTTAGGACTCTTTTCACAAATCAGAAGTATCTAGGCTTTGAAATTTATAATATGCACTCAAACTTTAAATGTCCTTGATTAATAAAAATACATGTGACAGCAAAGTGTAGCTCTGCTCTTAGCTGTTCGTGAGAACATAAAATGATTATGGCTTGCAGTAAATGTTATTACGGCCCAAAGATGTTTCCTGAGGGATTCAGCGATGTCCTGTACTTTCTTTAAAGCTGACCCTCTGTCCTTGAGACACAGTAGGAAGGAGGGCTGCAGAGGCAGGACCACTGTCAGGTCACCTGTCAGCAGTGACAAGGCTCTGATATAAAACCTAATTTACAGTTTAAGAAGCACATCCATTATCCTTCCGATTTTAGAGTAGACCATACATCAGCAAAATGATGAAAGAAAGTGCTTGAGAATTATGAATGTCAAGGACTAGTCATATCATAAAGTCACAGCCCTTTTTGAATATTACTGAAAATTACAGCAGAGTTTAATGATATGTAGCCCACTGGAAATGGGTTTATAGGATTCCA
>OU015750.1:112240183-112255119 GCA_907169655.1 Acomys percivali
GGGAGCATAAATGTTGAGTGCCCTTTGACTCACCTGTGATGTGTAGTTAAGCTGAAGTTCTGTCTTCACTTCTCAATGGCCACCAGGCACTCTTTCTTCTCCATTCCCTGGACCTTGGTCCCCATTGTTGATAGATGAATTGTAAGCAAAACCTATAATGTATTATCAAACTCTACTATTCACTTGAATTGCAAATAAACCCTCAAAATATCTGTCTGAAACTTTGGTTTATGGTATGATGTATTATGTAGTACTGTCACAATAGACTTCATCATACCAGTTTCATGGTGGGGCAGTGTTAGCAACTAGATCACTTGATTGTTTCTAGCACTCTTTTATATTTTCTTATAAATGACTCAATAGTTAGACATAACTTATTATAGCATGTTAATTCCGTAGACTAAGTTTTTGATTTGATGATGTGTAAGTAAAACTGTTGAACTGTTTGCTTTGTACTATGTGCTACAAGAAATTCAGGGTTATCCATAAGTTATTCAAATCCATATTAAAAAACAGGAGAATGATGATGCACATAGTATTTGAGAAGTAGCATAGCAATTTTATTATATCTTTAATTTTCTGTTACCTTTTAAAATGATTGTTTTATTTTATACATAAATATATACAAATAAATCTATGATATATTTGAGTAGATTATGTTTAATTTACCTCATTAATGTCTGTGCATTTTATATGTAAATGTAAATTGATATTTCCAAATAGTAAGAGAGTGAAGAATAGAGACTAAAGTCTCACAAACCTACACTTTGCGTTTGTCTTCACATACATGTGTCCATCTATCTACCAGCCCTACACATATACCCACCATCTACCTGTCACCTGTTTATTATCCTCCTGTCTTCATGTTATCTGTCTGTCTGTCTACCTAAGGACTCAAATACTGGACCTGTTTGACCCAACAAGACTAAGGTGACTCTGTATGTGTTGTGTTTGGCTTTTCTTTAAATCAGTCAGTTCGCCCCATGCTAAAAAGATAAAATAAAGATACCTGGGCAGTTTTGCTAAGGCTTTATCTGAGAGGAGGAGGAAGAAACGAAAAAGACATTCTTTTCTCCACTCTCTCAGGAGCTTCGTGCACGCTCCCTTCTAGCCCTACCCTCTTTCCTCCTCTCCATCCCCATGGCCCCATGAGCCTGTGGGAGCCACTGGTTCGGGCTCCCTCAGCAGTTAGAAAACTCCCCAGTCCCGCTGATCCGCCTGCCCCTGGGCTTGTGCCTATCACTCAAGGGAATGTGGTGCTTTCTCTACCATCTCCTCCTCCCGTTTGTCCCATCAAAGTAAATGGGTGAAAGACAAGCTCTGCTGGCTTCTCTTGTGACTCCAGCCAGCCTCCCACCTGGCAGTTCTCTCTGGAGAGCACACAGATATCATTATTTTAATATTTTTTATTTTTGCTGACATGAACTGTCATTTTAACCTTAAACCCGTATCTGTGAGAAATATTTATCTATTCTGTTATAATTTTTTTGAATGTTGCTCATAAGAGTAACTACCTATAATTAGTTCACTCTAGATTTTCTCTTCAGGAAGAAATTTTGTAAGATTTAAGTAAAATATTAAAACAAAAATTTATAAAAACATGCCTGGAACCTTATGCTCGTGACGTTAGCATTTCGCATCTTTACATTTTTAATGTTCTAAAAATATTTTATCTTAATATTTTTTAGGTATTTTAATCAACTAATAAGCATATATGCTTAGGAATAAATATGTAGTTTCAATACTTATATATTTGTGGAATAATCAAATCAGACCAAGTAACATCTGCCACCTCAAACACCTGTCATTTCTTTGTGCTAAGTGCACTTAAAGCCTGGTTTTATGGAAACATCCAGCATACTGTTGGTGTCCTCAACGGGCATGGGTGACGCAGCAGCAGACCTCACTAAGCTTGACCCAGCCTGAAGCAGCCACTGTCCTTCTCTCTTCTCTGTTTTGTCTGTAGAGCGCACCTGTATGTAAGATTAAACAGGATTTAGGGCTCTGTGCCTGGCTCGTGTCGCTTAACCTAATGGCCTCAGCTTCATCTATGTCTTTGCAGATGGCACTGTTCTCTGCTATGATCTTCCGCTGTGGATGTATGTATGTCACGTCTTCTTTATTGAGTCACCCATGGTGGGCACACCAGTTGATTCCTTACCTCAGCAGTTGTTAGTGATGCTGCGGTGGAGGTAGAAATGCCCATGGTTTCTGGCCAACTGATCGCAACCATTTTTGGCAAATACCTAGAACTGGAATTGCTGGATCAAATGATAATTTCATTTTAGTTTTTAAAGGAAACTGCATACCATTACTTAAATAACTATACAAATTATGGTATAGTCTTTTTCTGTTATCATTTGTCCAAAGTATATATTTCTGTTGTAATTACTGAGTTATATTCTAACATTTTTGAAGAATACTCTGCTTGAAATTAACTGTAATATATTTTGATTTTAAATGTTGATCTGTATATGATTATGATACCTTTAATTTTTAGGATTTATATTTTCCTACATTTATTGAGCATTCTGAAACACTGTGATTTTTACTATCCATTTTTGTTTGAGCATTTGAGTTTATGGAAATGAGTTTTTGCTTTATTAATTTTATTGATTGTCACAGGATCTTTGAGCCCATCGTGATCCCTGAGACTGTGAACTGTAAATTCTTGTTTCTTGTGGTTGAGCCCTTTCCTCCTTTACTTCAAGAACTTTCTGTTCATTATAAACAGGTGATTAAGGTGTGGTTCAGCCAGCTTTACACACACTTTTAATCCAAGAGCTTTCTGCACACAAGATTTAATAAAGTTAACCCCAGGTCAAGAGGTGGAGCAAGAAACCAGCTGACAGGGATTAAAGCGTAGGAGGGACTTTGAGTTGAGGGGCATTTAAGACAGCGTGTAGCAGTACCAGGGGCCTATGGTCTTTGGAGCTTTGCCTCCTGGGCTTTGCCTCTTGGGGTTTTAGCTCTTTGGCTCTTAGCTCTCCAGCTCTTGAGTTCGTGAGTTCCTTGGCCTTTGGCTTTTTGGGCCTTGAGCTATCGAGCCTTTGGCCTTGGGTTTTGTTTTTTTGGTTTTTTTTGTTTTGTTTTGTTTTGCTTTTTTGCCTTTTCCTCCTGGGCTGCCTGCTGAGTGAGTGAGCCTTTTGGGCCTCTTCTCCACTAGGACTTGAGCCGAGTAGGAAGTTCAGCTGGTGCTTTCTCTGCCTTTCTGAGCTAGCAGGTTTTCACCACAACATCTGGCTCCTGAGTCTTTATTGAAAAAGCAGAACAATCTGGGATTTTCAATTAAAACAACAACTGACCTTACCTTTGCATACTGTTCAGATACCTCTTACCTTCTCTTCATATTCTTACTTATTTTGGTCTCTTTCAAACTTAAGTTGGGCACCTAATTCACCAGTGTTTTGGGGTTTTCTTTCTAAACACCCATCTATTGTACATATACAAACTTACCTCTGACATTCTCAGACATTTTTCCATGGTCTATTTATATTATTATTTTGTTTTACTGTTGTTTCTTTGTACGGTAGATGATTATTTTCTCTTGACTTTCCTTCCTCTCCGAGGACCTTTGCCCTCCATCTCATGATCACGTTCTAGTTTGTGAGCATGACCTCAGTAGAAGAAAACCTAGCCTGGCTGACTGGACGAGGAGTCTAGATTCAATCTCTTGTTGTCTTTGGGAAACACGTCAGTGCATGCCCTCTCCCACCTATGTTGGTTCTCCTTGCTACAGAGTTTGGGATGCCGTCCGGAAGCCTACACCATTGAAGTCTGTAAACAGGGCCTCGCAGACTCTAAAAATCTTTATACTCACTATTCTATGTTCCTTGTCTGAAATATTTTTGCTTCATTTAAAGATCTTCTTTGGCCAGGCAGTGGTAGTGTACGCCTTTAATCCTAGCACTTGGGAGGCAGAGGCAGGTGGATCTCTGTGATTTTGAAGCCAGTGTGGTCTACAGAGTGAGTTCCATGACAGCCAGGACTGTTATGTAGAGAAACCCTATCGCAAAAAATAAAAAAATAAACAAACATAAAGATCTTCTTGGTGTCTTCACAGTGGCAGTTCCGCAGCACAATTGTTTGCAAGCTTATCCTCTTCACTTGCAGCATCTGACGGAGCCATTGAGCATGGCTTCCTTGTGGCTGTGATACAACTCTTACCGGCTGCCTTGCCTAAGCTCTTAACTACTAAGCTCATGAGCAGTGTTCTTGAGCCATTTATGATTCAGGTTTCTTTTTACATGTCATTAGCCATGTTGCCTCGTCTTCTGCTCTCCTACTCAACCTCAAGGGCTCTGTTCCAGTAGTGTGTGCATGTACATCATTTTCCTATTTTATCAGCATTGCTTCCATGGTGAGCACAACTCTCTGCTAAGTGGGGCTTCTGTCCTCCTCAGTACCCTTAGCCACGGAAGACTTTTAAGAAGAGACCAGCAAAACCATCCCTAGCTATGGCAGTCATCTTTGGAGTGATGAACTTGACCCCAGATGCTCTGTTGCACATCTGTCTACATTCATAAATCTATACTGATAATCGCATGCATATAGATATTTATAGTTACAGTTTTATACAGTGCATGTGTCAAGTTCTGAAACAAAACTCCACTTTTGAGAACTGTATAGCTGAAACACTTTTTATTTTAATTTTTTACTTATTATAATTTATTCACATTACATCTCAATTGTTATTCCCTAGCTCTTATCTTCCCGTTCCCACCCTCCCTCCCTCTTCCTCCCCATTCCCGTCCCCTAGACCTCTGACGGGGAGCCCTCCTCCCCCATGGTTTGACCTCACCCTATCAGGTCTCATCAGGCTAGCTTGCATCTCCTTCCTCTGTGTGCCCACAAGGCCACCCCACCAACATTCTTTGTATAAGGCCACCCCACCAACATTCTTTGTATAACTCAAAATGAAACTAAAATAACAAAACATTTGATCTTTATATTAATAGACTCTAAGCTCTGAAAGTAAGATAGGAAATATCCACTATAAAATAGCCTTGTTTGCTTCACTAAATCATACTTGTGTTATTAGGTAGGCTATATTTGAACAGTGGCTCAAGCAGACACCGAGTGAGCTCCCAATACACACATGTATTGACAAAAGCGCCACCGTGTCTTCATGTAATGGAGGATGATGGTTCTGACAGATAAGCACTCACGTCTGAAGTCCACTATCCTGTACACAGTTTGTTTATATTTCATGGTTTTAAAGCAAGTTTAAGGGTCGGTTGTCCCCATTCTTTCACTTTCTCATGGCTCACATCCTGAGAACTGATTGTTGCACAGATCTGAGCAAGGAAGGAGTGGCTGTGCTGTGACACTCCAAGATGGCGATGCCCAGTTACTCACACACCAAAGGCCTGATTTCACTTTTTGTACACTTTCCCCTCAAAGTATATTAAAATTCATCATAAAGATATATAATTAAGAAATGGAACCACAGATAACAAATGTCCATGGCTATGGCATCTTTGTGAGAGAAATTTGGTGATGGCTCAAAAGGAGAAAATCCTTTGGAATAACCCATAGGAAAACACTGGCATAAAACATGCTCTCAGAAACTGTGGGTTTCTCATATTATTTTGTTGATGAAATGCGCATGTGCTCCCATCCAAGTACAGGTGAACAGACTCCTTACCCTGCTGTATGGAGTCTGGCAGAGCCTGGTGACACCTGCACAATGCACATCCCAGCAGAGTGACAGAGCCTGTGGCAGAGGGTAAGGGTGCCGAGGAAAGACAATCCCCTTCCAGCGAGAGCTCATGGTGTGATGAATCGAATGATTTAAATACTTTTATGATTTTGTTGTTCTCTTCTTGGCTGCAGGTTGTGATATGCTTGCAAAAAATATACATGCTACTTTTTATTTATTTTTCATTATTTAACAAACACTTTCAAAGTACGTAAAGCTTGGCAGGCACAGTAATAGATGTTTTGCAAATAGCAAGGCATTTTGTTTGCAAATGCTTCTGTTACATCATAAGTAAAAGTAATACAGACTTGAAGGTCTAGGAGAATACATTTTTATCTTGGTTTTTACATAGTTGTTTAAATTTGAAATGCCTTGTTGAAGATATTCCTGGGGAAAATGTACAGATTTGAATATTTAAATGTATTAAATTTCCCCAACTACATGAATTTTCTTGTCCCAGTCTCTGTACCAAGACTGTTGATTTCTTTCACACGAGGCTGCTTGATCCTAATGCAAACTGGCACATGGAGTAAGTCACCTGGAGCCAAGCCTTGTGGCAAGGTTGTAGAGGGATGCTCGCTCACCCAGAGGGATGCTCGGGTACCTGGCTCCAGTGACCCTGGAGCCTCCAGCTAAATTCACAAAAGGAAAGATTGTTTTGTTTTGAAAGGCATGGCCTTTATCAGCAGTGTTAGGCTGATCTGCTAACAAGAATTGTACAAAAAATATAACCTAATAGTTATTTAATTGCACCCATCTCCACAAGAGAGTAGAGGGGAAGAAAAGTTATTGTTCTTTAGGAGAGAGACAACAGGAACTCCTTTACTGATAGTGCTTTCAAATACTGTAACAGCTTAGCATACCTTGAAATCACAAAGTATCTAAAGCAGCAGTTCTCAACCTATGAGTTGCTGAATGGCCCTTTCACAGGGGTCACATATAAGATAACCTGCATATCAAATATTTACATTACAGTTCATAACAGTAGCAAAATTGCAGTTATAAAGTAGCAATGAAATAATTTTATGGTTGGGAGGGTCACCACAACATGAGGAACCGTATTAAAGGGCCACAGCATTAGAAAGGTTGAGAACCACTGATGTACTAGGTTAATACAATAGGTATTGGAAGTAGAAAAGGATAGAAAATATAGTCATGAGCAAAACCACCTCTTGTCCCTTATAATGCATATCGAGTGTTGCTTTTCACATGCCAATTCAACAGAGAACAGGAACATGATTTCAATTTCTGGTCAACATGAAAAACCAAAAACTAAGAGTTTTGGTTTTTGGGGTTTTATATATATATATATATTTTACCTAAAATGATTTTAGATAAGATAATATAAATCAATAGCTCCAAAGCCATTGGGTATTAACTAAGAAAAGACTATATCCTCAAAGTGTAGACACAATTGAAGAAAGACATGCAATTGCCTTGACTTTTTGCTTGCAAAAAGCATAGCATG
The DNA here is from genome assembly GCA_907169655.1 of Acomys percivali. Classification (NCBI taxonomy): domain Eukaryota; kingdom Metazoa; phylum Chordata; class Mammalia; order Rodentia; family Muridae; genus Acomys; species Acomys percivali. Next base: position 112,247,353 of record OU015750.1, read on the forward strand.
ACCCAGCTGTTTCCTCACTTCAGGAGTTACAGTTCTGAACTTACATGTGGAAACCATATAGAATCCATAGGAGGTAGAATGAGAGAAGAGCTCAGGGCATACAGTGTGTGCCCAGGGGCTGCAGGGACCTCCTCACTGGTTGAGGAAACTTCCAGTATTATTAGAAAGGAAATTTTGAAACAGTAAAATGGTGCAGTGACCAAGGTTCAACAAGGAGAGACCGTGTTCCTGTCCCTGATGCCCAGGGAGGAAAAACATCATGACCCAGGAGCACTGGTGAAAGTACTGAGAAAGCTGCACTAGCGCAGGAAGTGAACCCTAATCAAAACACTGATTTAGAATTAGCACAGCTTAAGAGAAAGATCCAGAAGAACTAAATTAATTCTCCAAATCCCAAAGAATGTAACCATGCTCCTGACAAGTCTCAAGGTTATGAATAGGCAGCTAAAACATCATCACACAAAAGATGATGTTCACAATGTCAGATAACAAATAAAACAGTACCAGACACACACATACACACAAGTCAGAAAGTGGTCACAGATAAGGAGATAAACCTGTCCTTTGAAACTGACCCAGAATTTATACAACTATATAAATAAAGCATTAAAACAATTGATATAGCTGCTACCCTGTATGTTCAAAGAGCTCAAGAGAATATCTCTTATGTCAGTAAGGACTCATAGAAGCTATACAAAGTCCAAAATTAAATTTTAGAAAAGGAATCAGCAATGTCCAATATAAAAATACAGTTATTATGTGGAATTTAAAGGCAGATATTGTAGAAAATGTTCGGTGAAGTTGAAAGCAACAATAGAAACTGCATGAGAGAGGGAGAGAGAAAGACAGAAAGAGAGGAAGAGAGAGAAAGAGAGACAGGTGGAGAGAGAGCCGGGGAGAGGGAGGGAGGGAGAAATGTCAAAAGGTATTTAAATGAACTGTGAGATGGCAGCAAAAATGAATAGAAATAAATGAGGGGACTGAAAAATGTTCCCTACGCAAATACAAGAAGCTTGGTCAAACAGAAATATAAGAGATAGAGAACTAGACCAAAGCCCATTGTAATCCAAGGGTGTAAAACAAGTAATAGAATAATAATCTGTTAAGAACATATGTTTAAAAGGTGACACATTCAAACTGGGTAAGGATCACTATGATACAAGGATTCCTTATGGGGGAATGAAAACTGAAACACTGTATAGGAATATCTTCCCCCTTTCTGCTCATGTATGTACAAAGTGCACACCTATAGTTCTTTACCCTGAAAAAAATTTAAAGATGTATTTATTTATTATTGTGTATACAGTGCTCTGCCTGCATGTACACCTACAGGTCAAAAAAGGGCATTAGATCACATTATACATGGTTGTGAGCCACCATGTGGTTGCTGGGAATTGAACTCAGGACCTCCAGAAGAGCAGTCAGTGCACTTAACCTCTGAGCCATCTCTCCAGCCCCCTGAAAAAAAAATATATGTTTTTCAAGATGTAGACTTGGCTGTCCTGGACTCACTTTGTAGACCAGGCTGGCCTCGAACTCACATTGATCCACCTGCCTCTGTCTCCCAAGTGCTGGGATTAAAGGCATACACCACCATGCCTGGCTCAAAAAATATTTTCATAAAATTAAGGTCAACACATTTTTTTACAGCTATACATAGTCATAAACCTTTCTCACTGGTAAAGAGTCACTAAAAAATGCTGCAAGACCTCAGTGATGCTGAGAAAACCTGAAACCACAGGAATCCAGATCTACACAGAGGAGAGACCAGAAATTCAAACACAAGAGAAAATTACATTGCTTTTCCAATTATTCTAGATAATATCTAGTAGCTTTTAATTATTTAACTGTTCAAAATTAATATACTTTTTAGATAAAAATAACCACATATCAGGATTAATAAGCTACATAGAAACAAAGCCTGTGATTATGCTTGTATACACACAGTAAGGGGAGAAAATGGAGTAAGATTTCCTGGGGTATTTAGATGCTGCACAGCATAGGTAATATATTAACACCTTAAAGTAGACAATGATAAATTAATAATGGTGGCTTTAATCCCCAAGAAAAACCAGTAAAACAGGGACAAATCATTATAGCTCAAAATCCAAACATGACATAAAACTCAATCATATGAACATTCTCAAAAAATCCTAATAGATATATGAAAAGTAGATGAGCAAAGCAAAATAAAAATGTATGTATTTAGACCCAAGCATATCAGCTAGCACATTAAGTTCAAATATTTTAAGAGCACCAATTAAAGGACAGCAAATTTCAGACTGGACATAACTATTCAGCCATTAGTGACCATACATTAAGGACACAAGTAGGTATGAATTTCAGTGATTCTCAGACAGCTCAGTTGTTCATCAGCAAGAAAATAAACAGTGTGCAAGAACAAAAGCAATGTGCAAAAAATGGAAGACCTCAGGATAAAAAAGCACACAAAAGCAGTGCAGTACAGCATCCCGCAGAACAGCGAAGGATAACTATCACAAATGATTTGAACTATTTGTTGATTCAAACCACTTCGCGTTGCATTCAAACAGCCAGCACTGCATTTTCTTCACTACACTTGAGCCAGCAGAGATAATGCAGTGCTACTTAGCAACTACTTTTAAGAAATTCAAATTTTAGATGATTACCTATTTGTAAAAACTTAACATTTCCTCTGGAAACCAAGTTTTCAGTGCCATATGCTTCACACAGTACAAGCAATAACAGCAATCCTTAACTTCACTGGCATTGTTCTTGCAATCTGTGGTTTATTAGAAGTATTGCCTACAACTTTGCTGAATTACCCCACCAACATGGAATTCCAGGGGAAAGGAGAGTTCTAGAAATGTGAACCAAATGACTCACCCCAGGGTGTTCTAGTCCAAAGTTTTACCTCAGAGATTATACAAATCAAGAAATTGATTTGCAAAATACTTTCATGAAGGCAAACTCATAAGAAAAATATTATGTATTAAGCTTAAAGGAAATGCTTGAGTGACTGAATTTTACCTAAGCAGTTCTCAACACTTTGGAAGATATGGATTATTATCTTCATTTTCAGCTGGGGAAATCTGAGTTCATAAGCTTTAATCGCTTGTCAAGAGCCACATGGGCACAAAGTACAGAAAAGGGCCTCCTGGGTCCACGTCCGAGGTTTTACCATTAACTTCACACTGAAAAGCAAATGGAGTAACAACAACAAAAATAATCATTTTTCCTTGTGATTATTTAAATACTGCCTTAACTTTAAATAATTAAAAGCTAGTAACATAATTTTTAAAAACTTGTTTTTAGTTAGGTAGACTAGATAAGGCCTTCAAAAACCTCAGAGACCTGCAGAATATGGAATTTAAAAATCTTTTTATTATTTTAACAATTCTTCGACAATAAGACAGGTTAACTCCTGGAAACACCCAGCCTACCTCAAAGAGGATGATGAGCATTGAATAACCTCCTTATGGAGATGGCTTCAAATGTGGCAAATCAGGCACTGTGCAAAATGTCCTCGTTTCTGCCACAGACAGAATTTTGCCTAAAAATGGGCAAGCTTGGATACAGGCAGAGTTGACGGCCAAACTCTGCCAAGACAGGGTAAGCAAGTCCTCAATAGTTCCTGCTTCACAAATATGTCTGTCAGATATATTGGGCCAGAAGGCTGAAGATGATGCTCCAACCTTATAGAGAGTTTTGGGTGACTATTCAGGCAGTAAACTGCCTCTGTCATTTTCTCATTTTGGAAGCTGCTAACCTGCATTTCCAATTTACTCAGATAATTAATTTTATTCCTTCTCAAGTCTCTGATGGTGTTGAAGACCAGATAGTTTAGTTTTACAATTAAGCTTAGTTGTTTAGGAGTTAAGATATTTTTAGGTCTAGATAGATGTTTTAAGTTGATAAAGATGAGATATGATAGATATTGATTTACATTCAGAATTTTAGACTCACCAGATAGGAAAGACGTTTTCTTCAAGGCTGCCAAATACAAATAGCCAAAACATTATGAATCTAACATGTATATAATTCCTTATTGTTTTGTGGTTCTTTTTGCTGTAGGTAGTTTATTGTATATATGTGTAAGAATATGAATATATATGTAAAAAAAGAAAAATAATAAAAAAGAAAGGATGGAATCTATAGTGAAGAGTAAAAACAAATGGGAATTTGCATATTTTTACCAGAAAACATGTTTGGCTGCAAATAAAAACAATGACTCTTGAGCCAATGTGACTCACAATTTCACAGCAGCAGAAGCCCACTGAGCTGAAAGTATCTAACACACACAGCACCCATCGGCTGGGAAAGTGCATGGGTCTCTAGACTACACAGACACGCTCCACATCTGTAGACACCCATACGTTCTCAGCCCTGCCTCTCCCCTCCCTGCCTCAGTCTCGTCTGCCTTCATGCACACACATATACTACCGATAACATGAGGGCATATTAGTTTTGGCTTTCATTTGTCCTTGTGTACTGATGGATTTTTCTCTGCTAATAATTAGTTTGCATCATAATTTTATCCTGTTTTAAATTCTCCTCTTAAGAACATAATTTATTTAACTGATCTCTATGTAGAAGTCACGTAATAGTTTCTCTCTGTTTTAAAATGTGCTAGGATAATTATTCTTCTGCTTGTGCCTCTGTGAACTTTCTAATTACCTCATTAGTGTGAGTTTCTGGAGGCGTAATTGCCAGATCAAGAGATATTAACATTATAGTGTTTCAGTCCAGTTATCAGACTTCCTTCCAGGAGCACTGTACCTGGCGTGAGGTCCCTCTTCTGAAATATAAGTACTTCATTAATAGACTTATCAACAGTTGACATCTTTAGTATTCTTTTGACAGTTGACTAAAAGAAAATAGCACCTCTGTATTTCCATGTGACTTAAATCGAAGAGCCCTATCTTCTCATGGTCTTGTTGCTATTTTTTTTAACACATGTAACTTGAGTATAAATTTAAAATCAGTTGGTTGCATTCGTTAGACATCCTCATTTGCTTGTAATCATACCGACTTTCCCTCTGAATAGTAAGAGCACGTAGAACAGGATGTGTTCCTTTCTTCTGCTTCCTGTATGGCCTTCAGCGGACTGTTTCCTTCCCTTGGCAATATTGCAGGAGGCAGGCCAACTTCCCCTTGCCTCTTTGAAGTTAGTCTCACCTTGCTGTAGTCAAATGTGGCTCCACAACCACGCCCAGCTGGTAACTGTCAGCCAGCCCCACGCTCACGCCCCGTCCCACGCGCATCCTTGTCTCTTATCTCCTGTCTTGAAGGAAAGAGACAGTGAGGACACAGACCTGCAGAGCCCTGGAGAAAGGCCCCATTGCAGGAGAGCTACTGGCCGAGGAAGAACCTTTGCACATGTTATATGATCCCAAAGATGAACCTCGATTATCTTAGAGCACAGATGTTACGTGTGTTTTGCTTGTCATGGCAGCTAGTGTTTTCCCAGTACAGTATTTCAGTGACCAGGTCTGGGAGTGAGACGATGCCATAATAAAAACCTAAAGCAACTGGACAGCAGGCCCATTGGGTGGGGGACACATAGCAAAGACTGAAAGACTGGGCAGTGCCATGGTTATTGGAAATGACTTTCTAAATGGCAACTGTGACAATGTGCAAGACACACTGCTGAGACCCTGCCTCCGGGGAGAGGCTTGGTAGGTCTCGGGGTGATTGTGCGCTTGTTACCCTGAATGTCTTCAGTAAGACAAGGTGAGAAAGGGTGTGAGCAGGTGAGCACTGGCTAGTGTGTAAGCATTGAAAATGAAAGTGGAAAAAGTCTAGTGATCAGATTCTCTGTAGGTGCAAGAAAGACAGCTACTTCTATACTTCCAGTATTAACATGTGCTCAGAGAAAGTTCTTAGCTATGAAGGTCCAGTAAAACTTTCTCCACTGTGAAAACAGATCCTGGCATGCCACCTAAGCCAGGTTCTGTATATGAAGCCACAATTATATTGGTATGGGGTGGGGCACAAGGAAGCAATGAAATTAATCAGCTGGAGATCTTTGCATTTTATTATTGTCACACAAAACTGCCTGGAAACAAACAGCTGTATTCACAATGATTGGCACAGTAAGTTACAATAAGCTAAGACTGCAAGCCTCTACTAAATCCCACACAGACCCTTCGGCCTTTAAACCTGCAAAGCAGAAGCTGTGAAAAGCTGAATGCTTCCGAGGGTCTGTAACCCCTGTCCTGATAGTGTACCCCCAGTATCCGAAAGGAACGTTCCTGAGGCACGGAGAACAGTGACTGAGAGCAACCCTTTCAGGCAGTGGACTAGACGCTGAGCCAGACAGAAGGATCTTGTGATGGCCTGGTAGAGATGGTTGCGTCATTGTTTGCCTCCCATAAGTAAGCGTTGTTTATGGTGGCCGCCCTGGCCTGTTCTACCTCTGTATGTTGGAATGCAGATAGGAAGGGAAGTTGCCCTTTGAGGCCAGGGATCAGCAGAGTCCATCTGAGGTGATGAAGGGGATGGCACATAGCTCAGAGCCCCACAAGCTGGGGCTTTAGGCATTGTGTCAGTGGCACTTGAGATTGTGGTCACTGACTGAGCCTACGGTTTTGAGTATGTTTGTCAATTTGTTTGAATCCCTGTTTGGTTGTTTGGATTTTAGTCTGGTTCTTGTATTTCATGCTGGCTTCCACCTGACTGTAGTATGGGCAAGGTGACCTTGGAATTCTGAACTATTGAGATTTCAGACAGGGTTTTGTACGTCACACCCTGCTTACATGGTGCTAGTGGCATCCCATGGCCTTAGACACATTACTTCAAGCAGTCAACCAACATAGCTGCATTCCCAGACAGAAATACTTTGTGACAAGAGCTGTGGAGTGAAAACTAGTCCTCAGCATATTTCGTTTTCCAGAGCTGAGCACTGAACCCAGGGCCTTGTGCTTGCTGGGCAAGTGCTATATCACTGAGCTAAATCCACTCCTCCTCAGTGTATTATAAAACCAGCTTTCTCCTGTACCCAAGCACACAGTGGAACCATCTTTCCCCCCAATCTCCTGCGTTTTATTGTGTCTATTTTTAACCAAGCGTTAGCCTATGTAGTGTGTATGGAACCAACATGTGCCTGTCTTATCCAGTCCATAAAGCCCTCCTGGGGGGCAGCCACTACCATCCCGGGTTACCTTCCTCTCACTTGACTTAAGGGAGGGAGGCCCTAGGTCCGCAGAAGGATCCTCACAGGAGCAAGTTTGGGAATGACTAGGAGAGGCAGGACCTGCTGTGAACTCTACTCAGAAGAAATATGATTGTAACGTCTATGGCATTGCCTTTTTTGATGAGTCATGTATTCTTTAAATGAACACAGTATTTTGTTCTCTGTTTTTGGTCTTCTATCAGTTGTCATTGTGAACTGTTCAGTATCCAGCGCTGTCTCAGATGTTTCCTCCGCATTGCGCTGCTTGGGCCTAACAGGCTTCACCTGGACATGTCCAGCCAGCAGAGTGTTGAGCACGACACACCATATGTATGCCATAAGATCCAGGGGACACAAAGGAGGAGAAGTTCTGCAAGTAGAAATCGGGAAATCTCTTCCATGACCAACAGTTTGTACTAGTAGGAAAAATAAACATGTGCCCTGCCCTACGCTTTTGCACAGTAGCCGAGAGGTGATTGATACTAGGTTATCCCTCTCTGGGAAGCCTGTCTATGTTTTACTTTGTACCCTGTCAGACTGAGCAGACCTTCCAATTTTATTAGGGCCGTGATGTCCTCTGTACTTAGAGCTTTATTACTTGCTGGGGAAGCTAC
>OU015750.1:112255129-112298792 GCA_907169655.1 Acomys percivali
GCGCTGCACATCTGTCCTCATGTTCCAGAGCCCCACTGTAGCGCTGCTCACTGGCACATGACTGCTGGACTGCAGAGTTTGTTTAGTACAGGTTTCAGCTTCTTGTGTAAGTCTGCACGCGCCTGATGACATATGACGTGGAGTCTCTTCACATATCTTTTACCTATCACCTGTGTCCTCGATCGGATGTCTCTTCAAATCTGTGACCATTTTTAACAAGGTTGTTCACAATTATATTTTGAGTTTTCATTGTAAATAGGGTCTCCAACTCTGTGTCTTGTCTGGGTATTGGACGCAGGCTGCAGCTGTGGGAATCCTAACCATGAGGTCACGAGGTGGAGTCTGCCCTGAATTTTCAAGACCTTGAGATGAAGATTTTAAAAGAATGATTTGAAACTTTAAATGTTAAATTTTTTCATAGTTTATAATGTATTATGTTTTCAGTAAATATAAAAATGAGAAGTTGTTTCTTCTTCCTTTTGTTCTTTGGCTAGGGACATAGTGAACTGGCTCAGAGAAACTTGGAGCAGTTTTCATGATAATGAATTTTGGCTAAACTTTGCTGTAATGGTTTCTGAAATAGTTCCCCAAAATCTATTGTTATTCTTATAATACTAGGCTTTGCTGTCTTTTTGAAATATATGTCTTTTATTTTGTGTTTATAGCATAGCTGTATTGGCACATCAAATATCTGAGCATGTCTATGTTCATATAGAACTAACAACTTATTTTTGAAAGGAAAACTCAAAATCATCATAAAAATCCATAATTGTGTCAATGTTCAGGCATGTTTTACCAAGGGCATAGTTTTCTTTATAGAGCTCAAAAGGAATAATGCTGTATCAAATAATAGTTAGCTAGAGAGTGAACTAGCTATAGAATGAGCTTTCTTATACATAGGTATATGAAAATTAAATAAATTCATTTTACATCATATAAATATCATGAATGTATTTCTTTATACTACTTAATGTCTATATGTATTATAAGCTATTAATTTAGACTATTCTAAGTAGTTTGGACTTTCATAATAGAAAACAATTTCCTATAATTATATATAATTTTTGCCTCAATGACCAGGACCAGTTAACTGTGCCAATATGTTTGTCTAGACAGTGTAAGTTTAAATCACTTAAATCATTCTTAAAATTATCACAGCCTGCCAGGTAGTGGTGGCACACACCTTTAATCTCTGTACTTCGGAAATAGAGTTAGATGGATCTCTGTGAGCTCAAGGCAGCCCGGTCTACACAGATAGTTCCAGGGCAGCCAGGGATACACAGAGAAACCCTGTCTCAAAACCAAATCCAAAAAAGCACATCACTCTTGGAAACCCCTATCATAATTTATCATGATTTGAGTCATAGTCTATAAATACCATATTATATATAACATTGCAAATACATTTACCTGCCCAAAGTAAGACCTAAGCATTAAATTAGCCTTTAGCTTGAATGATTTACTCTTTTCCAGTACTGACAGCAAGTATCCATAAAAAGAATGATTCTGCTTCATACAGTTTCCTAAGAATAGCAACATGTATCCAGAGGGTATGTTTTTTAGATATCATGCGCTGGGGACAAAAAGAATGAAGAAGTGTGTCTAGATTTCTACACATTTGTAACCAGCAATTGGAGGTTGAAGTTTTGCATCTTTAAAGCTTATTCAGGTCTGCTCATGGGGTGCAGGTTCTTGTATCAGTTTACTTTCTCTGGTCACTTTCAAGTCCCCTGTTGGAGTGCTCTGCTATGAGGCGTGTCACATACTTTCATCCTTTATCTTTTTTTTCCTGTTCCATACCTAGTTAGTTCTTTTAATCATCCCTTGTAAATCAATCTTTCTGGCTCATTAGTCACCTGCACTGCACTTTCTAAATCTTCCTGTTTATATATATCCCTTTCTCCAAAACCTTGTAAAACCTGATTTTTCCTGTGCACAGGATTTATTGTCCATTCTTAAGTACATGGAAGATATGATATGCTTCCTACAGTAATGGTGCTCTGACGATAAAACGTCTGCAAGAACAGACTTTCTAGATCTCTGTTGATCCCTCTGTGTGTCGAAGGACAACTTAATTCCAGGGTAGATCTGAATAAATCTTTGAAATTGGCTTGCAATTGTGGATTGTTGAGGCTACGTTGGAGAGTAGATACTTCAAATAAAATGCCAAGATATGTTGCTTTTCAAAATGCTGTGTATTGTGCAAGGAGATTTCCAAAAGAAAGAAAAAGAAAGGAAGAAAGAAAGAAATATGCATATTTAAGAGGTAATAGAATTTTTATTGCTGTAAATGAACATGAAATATTTCTAACCATACATTTTTTTCCCTAGAATGTACCTAGCTATGTAGAATTGGTAGCTGCTCTCTGTTTTTCACTGGACACTCACAATTTCCCAGGATTCAAGGTATGCTTGGTAGTGGGTGTGAGTGTTGAGATTCAATCACTAGTTCACTAACACTTAACGGGCAGCACACACTCATGTGTGCTGGAAAACAACCTCAAACACTGGCTATAGTGAGTACATCTGCTCTTTATTCTCCTGCTCTGACTCCTTATTTTAAGCAATGTGCGTATAGATCATAGTCTGCTTAATCCCCTTGAAAGATGTAAATGCCAGGAAGCTGGGCATCTTATTTCTCTCATTCATGCCTACATCCTTGGACCTACAGCAAGGAAGGACTGCTTCTCTGGCCAGTCGGGCTCATCTGCTCTTTGTCCATCTGTGTGGTATTGGAAACAGGGCATCTCTGTAGTTAAAATCTAATCAAGTACTGTGGTGTACTTATTCTACAAAGCAGGTACAGAGTTCAGGGCAGGTTACAGTTGTAAACAAAAGCAGTCATGGAAAGTTTTAGAAGGAATAAAGTCCGGGGACGCCTGGGCTTAGTCAGCCATATGCAAAACCAGGCAATCCATCCATGTAGGCAGAAGGACATGCTCTGATGTTCCCTATGCTGTCAGGCGTGTGGAGGGGATGTCAGGAGCCTATCACAGGCCTCAATATTACGTCTGTGTTTAACTGACTATAGAAGCAGTAGCTGTGAGTGAGGAGGGAAAAACAGTATTAGAGGTCTGACGAGAGAATAAAAGATCCGAAACAGTCCTCTGCTGAGTGGTGCTGAACGGACATGGGAAGCGGAGTGGAACTGGCAGTTTTACTCCAGTCACATTAAGGTGTGTGGCCTTCTGTTCGGCTGACAGGAACCTGGTTTAGGTAGTGTTAAGGTTTTGCAAAGTGCATGAAAACAAGAAATCGTCTGGGGAAGTTCTGAGTGAGTGCCAGAGGGAAAGCTACCAAGGACTGGTGACTTTAAGCTGGATGATGTAGAAAGTGGAGAGAGGACCAAGCAGTGAAGATGGAATTTGCTGGAGTTTTGAAGTTTCTGTCATGAAGGTTTTCAGGTGACAGTTTTAGAGAACGGCACAGAAGTTGAAATTACGGACTGGCTGCGGATCCTTACAAGTAAGCAACTAGATGCCTTAAACACAGGTCCAGAGCATTAAGGATAACAAGACAAGGAGCATGAGTGCACAAATGTCTCCAGCTGTGTCCCAGATGCTGGGGTCTGAACAGTCTGGAATAGTCTGAATCTACAAGGAGAGTCAGGGCAAACTCTCCATCTGAGGTAGTGTTGTCTAATGGCTTCAGGAAAGAAAACCAATACTTTAGGGGAGACAGCATCCTTGGGAGCATGTAGGGTTTCTGTGAAAGAGGTTGAAAAAAAAAGATGTGAAGTGGCGCTGGGGTAGGCCAGTGACAAGCAGGTGATAAAGTTCCCAGGATGCCAGGCCGGGAGTGGGAGAAGCATGCTGCAGTGTTTGAGTTTTAGATGGGAGGCTGAGGTGGGTTCAGAAACCAGTACAGAGCAGGGACATGAACATGAAATGAGAAACGGTAAGTTTAGGACTGCCAGGGCCAGGACTGCCAGTGCTGGCTGGCTGTGAGGACGGAAGGGCCTGGGCTGCAATCCATTCTGCTGGGTCCCACAGGACAGGACTTGGAGAGGCTGCTCTGACTGGCTTGCTGAGAGAGTGGAGCAGTGACATGGTTTGTCAGTTATGTTTGTGTACATCTCTTCGGAGGAGGGTGTTGTGGGCCATGCTCGTTTTAATTTTTGCTTCTTTTAATGAACAGTCATTGATGTAGATAAACCCATCAGTCTTGCTTTTGTTGATGATGTATATTGTTATTTTGCTAGAGGAAGCCCTCCCCATCTAAAAATTATGTTTACTGAATTTGTACTTATTTGGGGTTTTGTTTGCTTTAAAGTTGAATTCTTTTAATATAGTATCATATTTTATGTATAGTGTTAAGAGTGACAATTTTATTTTAAATGAGTATGTAATCCACCCAGTGCTATGTATTTAATTATATAGTTTATTCTTATTCCTAATATTACCTCTATTATATGATCAAATTACTTAATGTAGTAATTCAACAAACACTTACTGAACACCTATTCTGCACTGGGCACTACTCATTTAACAAGAAACGTGACTGTTAATGATCCTTGTGTAGTTTGCCCTTTAGCGCAAATAAGAAGGTAATTACTGAATTTATGAAGCATTGTTAAGAGAGATGAATGATGGGTAAAAAGGAGAAAGAGCAACACTGAGGAACTGGAGAGATGGCTCAGAGATTAAGAGCACATATTGCTGTCATAGGGTTTCTCTGTGTAGCCTTGGCTGTCCTGGACTCGCTTTGTAGACCAGGCTGGTCTCGAACTCACAGCGATCCACCTGCCTCTGCCTCCTCGTGCTTAGATTAAAGCAGGGTGCCACCACCGCCAGACCCTCTTCCACTCTTAATATTTTTAAGTGTTTATTAATGCTTGCTTTCAGAGTCTTGACAGCTCCAGTTCTATCTTTCATTGAACCACCATCCTTTTCTCTATCATAAAGCTCAAATTTCTGCTTTCTTGGTCATCTTTCATAGATACGTTTCCTTTGCTGTGTACTTGAAATTCCTGGCGAGGACCCCAGTTTAGCCCTGCACGCTGGTTTTCAATAGAGCTTTGCTCTTCTTCCGGTCTTTTTTTTAAAAGTATCTTTGTCTTGATGCTGTGCCAGGTCCTGTTTTAACATTCATATTGGACAGTTGGCTTCTCCAAGAGCCTTATTTTCAGGAGGTTCCTGGACCTTGTTGCAGAAGGATCATCCCTCCAGGCTCACAAGCTAAAACTTCTTCCTCTGCTTCGGAAAGAGTGACTGTGGAAAACAATACTGGTTCATATGTTTATCTCGGGGATGTTTACATCCATCCTTGCAAGAAACACATTTTGTTCTTTACATTCTCCTCACTAGAAATGTTTTAAGCTGTTTTTTGACTCCGCCCATGATCTGTTCACTTTACCTGGCCCTTCGCCTTTCTCCCTGTAAGCCATGCCCGAAGTGCCTCTTAGCAATGAGTGGAGTCTGTAGCCCCTTCATTGTTATTGTTGTTATTTTTATTTATCCCACTGTATTTGTATGCGTTCCAGGATATAATAAATAAAGGGAAATGTTTATGCTAGAAACCATGCTAACTTGATGTTCAGTGTGTATTATTAGTAGTGCAAGGACATTTTCTCATTACCTCTTGTATTTCTAACATCAAGATGCATTGCCTGTGGTTACCCATATATCCTTGTGTACGCACAAAGAAAATACAGCAAAATATTTCAAAGGAGATACATGTGGAAACTCCTCACTAACTCGGGCGATGTGAGTGGTGTGTGTGTGTGTGTGTGTGTGTGTGTGTGTGTGTGTGTGTGTGTTCACATTACAAATGTATGCAATGCTTGTATAAAATTCAAAGCATACAACCTTATACGTGTACTTAAAATAGATCATGGCAGGGCAAGGAAGGCTATCTTTGACTGCAATGGAGGCCATTGCTAAAGCTCTCAGATTGATGACTTGTGTCAGTTCAGATGCGGTAGAGGGTGGCTAGTTCAGGCTTACCCTCAGTGTAGTGAGCAGGAGGCTAATACTTGGGCTTTATTTTGGCCACAAGCAACCAATTTTTACAAGTGAAGAATAAAATGTGTCTTTTCTAAGAAATGCATTTATTTTAAAAAAGAATACTAGACTTAATGTGTGAATAGACAATGATATATCCCCTATCAAGGACATAACATATTTTTAGGTATATTTCATTTCTTTTTCACTTTTTAATATATCTCTGATTGTTGAATGAACCACAGTGGGAAGTGTTGAAACCTCCTGCTTACTATGGTGTCTTACAGTTGAGTTCTAGAGACTGCTCTGTGTGGGTAAGGGTGTTTTGCATGTTTTTTCCTCATCTGATTTTTGCAGATTTTTCTAAGTCATAATTAAGGTATTTAATATCCCTGAAAATTGTGTGAAACTTGAAAGTACTTTATTTTACAGTGATTAGAAAGTGGAACATTTTTGCCAGTATAAATATTTTATTGCAGACGGTTCTAAAAATCGACTTTTATCAGGCAGCTGGTTTTTCTGGAAAATATTGGCTTGCATCATTAGACACAGCATTCTCAATTTTTTCTATTAAAATACTCAGAATATATACATTGCAAATGATAATCATGTCTCCACATATACAGACCCCACATTTTGCTCTAATCATTCAGTAAGAAGCAACTGCTGCAAGACACAGGGGGCCCATGTTTGCGTAGGAAAATGTTTTCCACATTCCTCATCATTAACGGTGCTATGAGAACAGAATATAGTTTAAAATATATTATAAACTCCTACCCGTTTGTATTTTCTTTTCACATTTACTCACTCATCTCTCTGGCCTCAGCGTTAGGCGTGACAGTGCATTTGCCAAGGTGCCTCAGTCACTCAGGCATTTTATCAGTCCTACAGGACAGATGCTAAATACACAGTCTCTTTGGAGGTCTCTTTGGAGACAAGTGGATAGCAAGAGCCACACGTGGGGCCTTAAATGCCTGGCCTTTTCTTTACTTAACTGCAGGGAGGGGCAGCTTTTAAGTAAACTCTGTGAGTCTTGACCTGCTAAGATCCCTTCTTGTCATCCAATTATTGCATCTCATTATGTTAGGAAAGGCTGACAGTCTTGGCTTCTTCTCCCACAATGGAGAATTTAAAGCAACACCATGGGCTGTTAACATAAACCAACCAACCAACCAAGCTATAAATGAGATACATGCCTGTCTAATCATTGATATCAGGGCAATCTTAGGCGATAGAAAGGCAGCATGCTGAATAAAACCTTAGCTCCAAGTGTCCTACCATTTATTTACCATTTCTAAATGCCATGACCGAAACCGACTCCCAGCCTTTGAGTCTTGACTGTTACAGAAGCTTCTGTAAGTCAAGTGGACCCAATAAAATCAGCATCTGTGAAAAGAAAATTGTTCCTAAGTGACCCAGCTAAGAACAACTAGCCTTGAAACATCAGCTGTAACATCTAAGTTTATCAAAAGTAACACAAGAGAGTCCATGCATACTTAGGGGTTTTCCCACTTCTGGCATCATATGAATTCTAGCCAGCAAAAGAGGCGGTTTCAACCCAGATCCTGTCTTACACTGAGAACATTGTATGCTTCTCAGCTTAGCCATCAGAAAAACTACATCATAAAATATTTGTTTTAACCTAACCATTATATAACAGTGCCAACTGAAATTTTTTCATTACATATACACAAAAGTAGCTCTAGTCTTTATTCATATTAGTCATATCAAACAGCCCCTCTTAGCGCTTTTAGCAAAATGAAATTATTTCATTAAATAGCATAGAAACTTTAGATTTTAGTCACGCTTTTCTATTGGTACAAATGAATTTCCAAGGCAGAAATGTGTATTTTATAATGCATATTTCACACAGAAAATACATTGATTCATTAGTATCAAAATTTTGGTTATAAAGTTGTGTGAACAATAAACTACTTAAATATATGAAATATATAGAAAATTCAGATGAATCACATGTGAGCTATTCATTGCTAGCTATAAAGCACATGAATAAAAAAAATCTAGGGTATAATTACCTGAATAATTATTTCTCATTTACATTATATAAAATCCAGGTTTACAGAAAACTACATTTCTATTTGGAGTCACTAAAAATTGCAGGCAAATTTTAGTAAAGATAATGTTTCCTGATGAAAGGACAGCGTTCCCCAATAATACAAGGAGCTGAGCCCTTAGTGCGCAGAGTTTAATATTTTGTGTTTCTTGCCACATTCTTACTTCTGTTACAGATTCTGTATATATTGTATTTATTATCCAAAATTATATCTATATTGGGGATAGTGTTTTGGATTGTCTTTTTTCTCCAATAATGCCAAGGTTTATGATTGTATGTAAAATATATTTTAGTAATAATTTCTCAATTTTGTTTTCTCTCTCTCTCTTTCTCTCTCTCTCTCTCTCTCTCTCTCTGTGTGTGTGTGTGTGTGTCTGTGTGTGCGTGCACACACACACACATGCGCACTTCTCTCTACTGTATCAATCGAGACAAGCTGTCTCACTGAACCAGCACTCTCAGATTGGCTGCCCTGGCCAGCCGGAGAGGTCTGACCTGATTTCCATATGTCCCTACCCCATTCTGGCTGTGGAGGAGGCTCTGAACTCAGGCCTTCATGCTTCTGTGTCAGGAATTTTACCGACTGAGCCATCTCCCGATTACCTCTATTTTTAAGATTATTTAAATTTGTATTATGACTCACGGATTTTTTGAGGTGAGATTTTGCTGTGTTACCTAGGCTGGCTTCACACTTGTGGCAATCCTCATGGTTCAGCCTCCTGAGTGTGGAGAGTGTGTGAATTTTTAAACAAAAGATCAGTGGTGCCCAAATTCTCTGGCCATGTTAAATAAGCTTATTAGTTACACATGCATCTTCCATTCTTAAGCACACCTTGCTTCTAAATGGATTCAGTAATTCATAATTCCAGTGTTATTCACTGATTTCACTCTTCTTGACTGATTTCGAATTACTATTAATTTTTCTTTCCTTCAGTAGTTACACCTGGCTAATAATTTATTCTGACACGCCATAGGGTTGTTCCTATGAGACCTATCTGGTTTAGTTTCATATTTCCCTTCATTCCTTCCTGGGCTCCAGGCTGGTTTCCGTCCTGTCATGGCACTGTTGTTCTCCACTTCCATGGTGTGCATTGGACTTGATAAATACCTGTAGGAGAGATTAAGCTTTGTCACAGGTGGAAGCAGTCTTGGTGGGCTTTACCCTTGGGGCACCCCATGAATACCTTGTGACAGACTGAGTGGAGCCATCCTGGGCCTGGAATTCAGGAAGCAGACCTGGGAACCCCACCTGGGCTATTGTTTTCCTAATGGACCCTCAATGGGAGAAGGAGACCACCCTTCCCATGTGACTCAGGCAGGTGGGGAAGAGAAAAACAACAGATTCAGCCAGGGGTTTTTGGGAGCGTGTGTGGAGAAAGCGAACAGGCTGGACTATCACGCGGGCCAGAGAGACACCTAAGGACTCATCCCATGCAACGGATACTGGAAGGTTCACTCTTTTGTCCCTTTAACCTTTTTTCCTTCTTGTGTAAGCTAGTTGGGTTGTATAATAAAGTTTAATTGTTAAAAAACAGAGCCAACATCTGGCGCCCGACGTGGAGCCCACTGGGTTCCACAGTCCCTAATGGTATGAGGGAAGATTCAGTATTCGATGGTATAGAAATGCTGTTCCAGGGTATCAGCAAAGTCGCAACTGCTGTTGCAAAACTCTTTCCTGCCTTCTACTTAGAGGGAATTCTCTGTTTTTTCATTGTCCTTTTATTACAATATTTCATGCTTAGAAAGATTAGAAGACAGGCTAATGACATAGAAAAGCCGGAAGGGTCAGTAAGTTCTATCCTTTTGGAAAAGATTGCAGATTTGACTGGACAGATGGAAAGGCTGAGAAAAAAAAAATGAAGGGATGGGAAAGCGGATAGAATTTTTGGCAATTGAGAGTGATAAAGGACAAAAAATAGAGAGACCTGAAAGCTAGAAAAAACCAGAAGAGTCAATAAGCTCTACGCTTTTGGAAAGAATTACTGACTTGACTGAACAAATGGGCAAAATGCAGAAAAAACTAGAAGGGCTGGAGAAGCAGAAGGCACCTTTGGTCAAAAAAGGTGGAGAAGGTCAGAAACCAGAGGCAGAGGAAGCCAGACCGACCAAAAGGTCTTTGGAAGTAAATGTCCCAGTGGAGGACACCCCCACAGTCGTCCAGGCACCTTCAGCTTTTCCAGTCACTGTAAAATATGAGAGACTATTTGAAAAGCACAATTTATTTCAGTTGGCTGTGTCAGAAGTTTCCATGGCTGTGGGGTAGAGGTGAGGCTGAGACACAAGGGTGTTGGGCAGTGTGAGAGCTGCTCATCTCACAGGAGCCAGGAGGCAGGTGAATGGAAAAAGGGTAGGGCCGATGTGCACTTTCTAAGGCACACCCCTATCACCCACTCCCTCTACTTAGCTTAGCTTCCACACTCTTAGCACCTCCCAACAGTTGTATTATAATCCATCTGTAGATAAACCATTGATTAGCTCCGTCCTCTTGGCTTGGTCACTTCTGGGAGCCAGTCTTAGCCGTAGCTTTCAGTCTAGTCCAGTTGACCGTAGAGCAGCCATGGCCGACGGATGCCTCCCTGTGTCACTGGACCCATAGCAAAAGCTCATTCCCTGATTCGTACAATGCTTTTCCTTTGTTTTCCTGCCGCTCCTAGTCTCCTATCAAAACATCCTGTTGTTGAACGTTCAGTGACCATCAGAGAGTCTTGCCCTTTTTATTTATTTTTTCCTCTATGTGCTCCCCTTTCCTTTTAGGGAAAGGTTGATTTCTAGAGGCTAAACCCGCCATCTTATCACAGCTGTTTATCCACCAAGCCCAGGGTGAAGGAGAGTCTTTCTGGTCATACGCTAGGACAGGAAGGAGACTTACTAGGAAGGGTAGCACCTGTGCTGGATTTCGAGGGGAATAGTAATTGCTCGGTTATTTGGGAGAAAGGGAAGAGGAGAGGACAGGGTGGAGCACAGAGAGAATTGACTGCAGACTGAGGGAAATGTGAGACCCCGCACACCAAGAAGCAAGGCACACCGCAGCTGGCTTTATCTGGTGGCGGCTTGTGCTTTGGTGCCTGTGCAGGGCTGACAGCAGAGATCACAATCCACTCCCGAGAGTCTGTGCAACATGTCAATAAGAAATCATTTATGGATCATAAGCAGATGAGAGATATAATTTAATTAGTCTGTTTGAATATTCATTGTGTAGCGCACAAAGGAATGACCTAGAGAAGACAGAGCTAGCAGCAACAAGAGCAAATAGAAGCCAGAGGGGAGCTCTCATACACTCTCAAAGCCTTCAGGTGCCAAATAAACGAAATGGGAATTAAAGATGGCAAGAAAACAATTTTGATCAATAGTCCAGTGTTTAATATCTTTGAAAACCAAGAGTCTGTACAAATTGGTAACCGTGTGGAAAAGAACGGAGTGCATGTCTGCAGAGATGTGTATTTGAACTTACACTAAAATGCAAGCCTGAGCCTCTTCGCATCTCACAGCACATCAGCTGAGCAACAGAATGACATAGTCTCCTGTTTAATTAGTGAATAATCATGTCAATAATCATGAAGTGCATGAACTCAACCCTATATCTCAAATAGAGGACCTTATCCTACAAGAATAATACAAAGTACAGAAAGCATATGCCGGAAGTACTTAACAGTACAATTACAATGGGAAAGGGGGTAGGTAGTCAAAATATAATTGCTAATAGTTGATATAAATTTGCTTATCAATGGAAACTGAAATTTTAATATCAGTTGCAAAAACATTGCATATTACACAGAAAAGAAACATCCAATAGAAACTAAGTTGAAAAGTCACCGAAAGTGTAAAGGTATGACACCTACAGGACCTGGGTTTCTGGTAACTTTATGTTCGGAAGTGTCAAATTACTAACTGATACTAGACTGGTTGCCGAAGCTCATCAGCAACCTTTCCTCCAAGTACTCTGAAGTCTGTGCTCATTTACATGGTTCACACAAATAGGCCATTGCAACCTTTTAGTATCGAGACCTGAGCCTTCGTCCTGCCTCTATTTCTGTCACCCACTAACCTCACATCCCACGTAGCCCCACAGACCTCACACTGATCCGCTGATCTTTGTATGTTGCCTAAATCCACTTCTAGCACAGTAACTGAGGGCCTGTCCTTTAGATGAAGGGCTTGCTGCCTGTTTCAGGAGGCCACTGAACAGTGAGACTCACAGCAGGGTGTCTAGTCTCTTTGAGTTCTTTGTATGTAAAGCAATTTCCTAAGGCTTTGTTGGAAACCTGTGCCAGTCATATCGGTCAAGCAGCACATCTGTGAGGGAGATGCCACCCTCACTGAAGCCTTCTTTCTATCATGCTGGGCTCCAGGCTGCGCCTCCTCACTCTGCCTCCTCCTGCAACAGGGCATCTTATCAGGGCCTGAAAACAATGTGATGTATACATACTAATGTCTTGTTTTAAGGCCTCGACAGGATAATCTTCCTAAACTTCCAGGCTACTAACCATTGCTTTCTATGTCTGACTTTTAAGGAATCCATTGCATATATACTTCTATATTGCTGTAAACACACATACTATACTATACTATATTATACTATACTATACTATACTGTAAGAACTGCTTTATTATTAAGTTGGCATATTGCTAAATGTCCCCTTATTACCGCCCCCACAATAGGAACTCACTTTTGCTGTGTTCTTCACATTCTCCCACTGCTCAGTTTGCTTATCATCTTAATTTGGTTGGCATTTTCTTCGTTTGTTCATTTAGTAACCTTAGACATTGCAGAACTTTTGGTAAGCAAAAACAGTTATGATGAGCAAACTGGGCAGATGCTGAGTTGCAGCAGTTCTGAATCAGAGTTCAGGATGCTGGCCTGGTCTACAGAGCAAGTCCAGGACAGCCAAGGCTGCGCAGAAAAAAAAAAAAAAAATCCTCTTTCGAAAAACCAAACCAAATGAAATCAAGCAAAGCAAAGCAAAGCAAAACAACAACAAAATTCAGGACGCTGGCTACACACGCTGCAGACTGGATTCATACCGCAGCAGGAACTCGGAGGCCCTGCAGAGATGCCTCCCCGCTGGACAGCAGCTGTGCTGTAATGTGCAACAATTCCAGGTTGCAGCTTATGCAACTGGGAATTATGATCTTTGCCATCTCCTGGCCTCAGTGTTTTAGTGAGTTAGCTAAATGGATTAATTTGAATTACCCACTGTCAACTTCCCATTTGAAGTAAAAGTCCTTCCTTTTTATAGCTCTGGTTTATGCTTAAGAATAAAAATAATGAAAAGGAAAATTTTAAATTTTATGATAGAGAGTTTGAGAGAGCCTTAAATTCCTTCCCACTTATTATTATTACTTTTGTGGCCCTATGACAGACACAGTGATCTAAGTCCTAAATCCATTACAGAACATTGAATAAATGCAGGCATATAAAGGACTCTGTCATCTGAAGTCATCTCAAACTGCATTCAATATCTTGCTTCCCAAGTGCATTAGCTTTTATTAAAAGCATTCTGCTGTGACATCCACTCTTCCTAATTGGTTTACGGATTGTCCCCACCATTCAGGCAATCTTAATTGCTTTTTCCCACAAAGCCAGTTTGATTTATGGTTCCTTGTTTGCTTTATATTATTTATAATAAATCAGAGTAGAAATCTTAAGACATAAAACAAAATTTACAACATTTCCTCTTCCACAAATACAAACTTACTTACCTAAGAATCCTTAGCAGTACTTTTATGTGTTTTGGGAGTTGCTTAGTCAGATGTTCATCTTCTGTGTGGTCTCTGCTAATAACACCTGTATTCTCTTCTTTTGAGTTACTCTGTATTTCACCTGGAATGCATAGGTTTAGGGAATTATTTGGGGTGCTATGCTTGTAGGTTATAAAAGATGCTACATCCCCATATGAAGCACACACTCACACAGATTTTGTTTGAAACTAAGAGTGTTATCCGAGGACACAGTGAGGGTCCCACTACCGCACTGCGAGGGGTAACTGATAATGCCCTCTCTGGTCTTACGAGCTGCAATTTTGAGATAACAAGAGCCAACTTGGAATAGATTCATAACAGAAATTAAAAAGTAAATATGTTTTTAAAAATGAAAATAAAGGTAGAAGATAACAGACACTGAAGGAAATAATCTCATGTTGGTGAGCATTCCCAAATTAACATGGGTTACTTTGGGAAATCCTCTTCAAACACAGACTTTCCATGGACCTTCAGGTGTGGAGTCATTCCTGTAGGGAGCACATGGAATTTATGGGAAGAAAGAACTGTATGTTGTCTATATCAATTTATAAAAAGCCTTCTAGGCTTCCTTAGAGAGAAATGTGTTCATTCCTTCAAATACTTGAACAGGTAGAATTTGAGTTCAGAATCAAAAAGATCGTATTATGTATAGCAGAAGAGACAAAAAGGAAATGTTTTTTTTTTAAAGAAATATAAAACAAAGAGGGAAGGATGATTGCAAACACATTTTAGGTCAAATAAATGAAGCTAGGCTTACTACATAAACAGATGACCTTCAGAAACAGATAAACTTAAAAAACAATAGTTAGCAAATATCTACCTAGTAGCCAAGTTTTAAAAGGAGATGCTGTGCTTTTCAGTTCTGTTGAATTAGTGAGGGTTCCAGGACCTGTATGTCAGCAGAGACATTGTGCAGAGCTTGCACCTACTTGTATCCTACTTAATAGGGGTGAGAGACTTGCCCTCTTTTCTACCGAGCGGCATCAGAGGACACCCAGTGGACAGGCGGAAATCATACTGCTGTCCACTGGGACAATGTACGGTGCTGGGAATCGAGCTCTACTCACACTCCAAATCATGGAGCTATGGTGCGACTTCGCGGGTGCTAGAACCCACTCCATTTCTTAGTACGAGAATGATAATTTCTTTGTTCTGATCCACGAAGGGATGAATACTTCTACCCCAGTTTGTAAATAATGACCTCTATCCCACAGCCCTGCAGAGACATTTAAAAAGAAGGTTTGAAATGCATTCTTTTCCGATCGGAGCTGTAGCTCAGTAGTAGAGGTCATGTCTAGCTGTTATGTGACTTTTCCTGGGGACATGTGTGCAGACATCTGTTCATTGCTGATAGGGCACTGACACCAGAACAAAGAGAAGGTTCTACCCCTGTGTAGCTTGGTGAGTCAGTGAGTTCGGTGGCATCACATGTAGGAGCGTGGGGCACTCAGAGGCAGCTGCCTCAATGACTAGTCTCCCCACATGGATGACAACTCAAAGAACATGCTTCCCCTGGAAACTGTTTACAACTTATATTAGTGTAACCTTGGGGCGGGGCATCCTGAGTTCTGTGACATTTTTGAAGTCTTATAAGTTTCTTATGAGTTTCATGAGCCTGTCTTTTCTCCAGGATGAAAGTGGCCAAGCAGCACTAGTATGCAAGGGGGAGGGGGTAGGGTGGGGTGGGGCAGGGGGAGGGGACAGAGGGGGTCAAACGGGAAAGAGATAGATAAGGACGAAAAGAACTTTAGAGTTTCATAATATAGAATTGCTAAAAGTCCATAGCACACCCCAACTCAGCAAGACCTCAAGGAAAATGAAACTGTACAATCAATAAACACCAGCATTTAAAGCAACAGAAAAGTTAGATGTGTGGTTAAAGAGAAATTGACATTAGCTGCCCATTGCTAAAAATGCTTCAGTGAGATGAAAACATTGGAAAAATCAAAAGTCCCAGAAAATAAAGAAGAATCAAGCGAAAGTTTTAGAATGAGAAGAAATAGTAACTAATGTTAAACAAGATGACTGTTCCAAAGCAGAGTGGAAAGGGCAGACGGGAGAATCAGCAAATAAGAAGATTAAGAAGCAGAAATCATCCAACCTGAGCAACAGTGAAAGATGACTTGAAACATAATGAAAATGTAAAGTCTGATGTCATTGGAATCTAAAAGAAGGAAGAAAAAGAAGTCGGGTCTGAAAGGCACCCAAACCTCCCACATTCAGCAAGTGAGCAATAATCTACAGATTCGCAGAGCTGAAATTTCATTTAACTGAAAATGTGTACCAAGGCATGTCATAAAGTTCTGAACAATAAAGACAAGGCGGGAGCAGCAGGGCACTTAGAAAGTCAGACATTTTGGAGCCCTGAGCTGTCTCCAGCAGCCATGGAGGTGGCATGGGAGCAGTGTTGTCTTTCAAGGCCTGAAAGAAGAAGCTGTGAGCTGCAAATGCTATAACCCGCTGAAAAACTGTCTCTGAGTGCAGAGACCAGGCCAGTCTCTGATGCCTGAAAAGTAAGAGAATACGTTCTCAGCATTGCAGAAAGGAAGCATTAAAGAAAGGATTTAGGGACGACCTGAAGGAGGAGCCTGGTGGAAGCTAAGTACAAACAACAGTTCAGACACTAAGGCTGAGAGAAAGTGCAGTTGTGTGGGGAAATAGGAGAGTGCAGGTGCAGGCTTTTCTTCTGAGAGAGTGGTCTCCAATTGTCCTTCTTGAGAGCTGACAACTATGTTTGTCAGTTGAAGAAGAAATTGTAAAAGTCTCTGATTATATTATGAACAGCCAGCAATGGAATATGTAGAGATGTAAGATTTCTACATAAGAACTGATAACAATACTAAAAATTAGGATATGTTATTCATATATAATGTAATCCTCAGACCAATCACTACACAAAGCCTTATAGTGATGCACACTCAAAAATTGATACATCAATATGTAACTCTAAATACATTCAAGTAATTCACAGGAAGCAAGAAATAAAGATTTTTTTAATTGGACAAAGAAAAACAAAAACAAATCAACATGCCGTACTTAATTCTTAATATAGACATACACTGAATTCAAGTGATCTAAATTTACATAGTAAATGGCATAAATTGATAGAGTGAATTATGTAACATGACCCAATGTTATATTATCTAAAAATATTTTCAAATATACTAAAAATCATGTTGAAAGTTTAAGAAGGTGGATAATGATAACATGAAATAAATACTTATTAAGAGAGATGATTTTTTTCCCAGAGTATCCATCTTTCTCCTAATTTTGGTTCATGAAAATCTATGTTCTGATAGCTTTAATATCATAAAACCCTGATCATAAGTTAAAAAAATAGTATGTCTATAATTATATTAAGTAAGGTAAACTTCAAAGAACAATTACCACACAGAGAGAAGATCATTGCATAATGAAACAATCCATAATAAAAATGGTCATTCTGTCAATAAGTCATAAAAGTCCCAAGTGTGGCTGTACAATACCAGACTACAGTGTGGCCAAATATGCTAAATAAGTATTTACAGAATGTGGAGTATTAGGCAAATGCACATTTTTAGTTGAAAGCACTCCTCTCTCAACAACTGATATAACAGCTGTTGGGAAATCACAGAGAAACACAGCAACGCTATCAGGAAATAGGACCAAACTGGTTGTTTTGTCGACCTGATGCAAACTACAAATACCCGGGACTCTCAATGCATGCACACCGGAAGGTTCAGCCCACTGTGGGCGGGGCCATCCCTGGGCAGGTGGGCCTGGGCTGTATAAGCAGGCTGAGCAAGCCACCAGGGCAAAGCAGTAAGCAGCACTCCCCTGTGCCTTCTGCTTCAGTTCCTGCCCACAAGGTTCCTGCCTTCAGTTCCCGCCCTGACTCCCCTTGGTGATGCACTACAACTGAAATAAACCCTTTCGTGCCCACCTTGACTTTAGTCACAGTGTTTGTCACAGCAATGGAAGTCTAACTAGGGCAAGGCCTAATCAAAATATCCAGAGCATCCTAAACAGTAACGGTAGAATGCATGTCCTAGATCATAAAGCATGACTTAGCAAACTTAAAACCACGAAGCCATCCAAATACACCAAGTCCACAGAAACCCAGAAGACTTTTGAAAATCACTGGACTATGAAAACGATATGCTACCTAACAGACTAGTTAGGCTAGCACCTAAAAAGTACTCACAGAGAAAGCTACAGCAGTGCATGCATACATTGAAAAAGAGAGGACGTCTCCAATCAGTCATTTAAGCATCCATAAAAATAATAATAAAAAAAAACTAGAAAGATAATTGCAAGTCAAGTTTAAAAAAAGGAAATAAACACAAATGAAATTGAAAACACAAACTATAGAGTAAACATCAAAGCAAAGAGCTAGTCTCCACAGAGAGACAGTAAACGCCTAGCAAGACTTGACGAAGACAGAGACACGAACTGCCAAGAAGCAGAAATGAATAATGGGTGGCATTACATATCCCACAGACACGAGGAACATGCTAATGGATCATTTTGAGAGTCTAGATGAAATGAGAATATCGCTAAAAAAATATGAACCACCATACAATAGGAGGCATGATTTGAATATCTGTATAACTCAAGGAAAGAGAATTTATACCTCCCAAAGCTCACACCTCCGTTATCAAAGACAACAGAAGACAAATCACACAAGCATATTAATTGATGTGAAAATTTCACATTTGGTAAAAAAGGTCATTCATAATTTTAAAACCTTTGGAGAAAGAAAAGGGGAAGAAAAGTGGGGAAATGCTCTACTTTATACTGACCACATACAGAACTGTACAGGGTTAGTTATACTAGCCCCCAAGAGGAGACACCCCAGGTGGATGTGACGGGGACTGTTTAGCATACTCTAGTATGTCCATGGCACAGAATAAGCTTAGTGTCAGAGTGTATTGAACTATCTTGAAAAACAGAATGTGTGCAGATCTCTAGAAGTTGTATAGGCGGAGTCAATCCCAAGGGGTTATACACCGCAGGGAAACTGGATAAAGAATACATAAAGTGTATTATGTAATGTTTTCTCCAATTGCACAGGGATCTACACTTATCTCAAGAAAAAGTCAAATAAGAGAAATAAAGTACATGGGACTTATGCTGCCCAGTCATCTAAAGACTCTAAAATAACAGTACCCACACCCACATATTCATACAATTCATGTGCACCACAGTACTATCATTTTCAGCAAATATGTGTTTGTGTTTCACGACACCATACTTTGGCCAAGTTTTCATTTTTTAGATTTTATTCTGTCACTTTTTCTGATGGTGTTAAAATGGTGTCGTGCTGGCATATAATAACCTTTTTAAAAGTAATCTTTTGGATTAGAGCGAGAAGGGGTGGGGAGAGAGGAGAAAGACAGAAGTTAGTCCTCAATCAAGTCACCAAATCATGGAGAAGCTTTAACACTTGATGAGATGCGAAGTCCAGCACCTCAGCTCAGGCCCCAGCTGTGCGGTTCCCGTGGTAACTGTGGGGTTGAACACCATCTCCTCTGTGTCCAGCTCCCGGTGGAGAAACCTGTGCAGTGTAGCTGTCGAATGTACATGGCCATTTTCCACCTCAGTGAATCTGGCTGAAGGTGGTTGTGAATAATTCTGAATCAGTACAAATTTCAACACTTCAGAGAAGAAGTGTTGGTTCTTTCCGAGGACCCCCACATTGTTTACTCATGGACACACGCGCGCCGAGTCAGTGCTCTGAAAGTCTGTATCCTAACCTCCAACAAGCGCCAGCTTCATTTCAGCATCCTGTTACGTTCCTATTTCTTAAAATCCCAAATACTACCTTCCAGACATAAACTAGAGACAATGTATGCATCCTACTTAATGACATTATTGCAGATGTTAATATATTTGTTAAAACTGAAGTTTCAGGAAAAACATTGTAAATTAATATAACAAGTCACCTTAAGCTAAGTTATTTGCCAACTTGTTCATATTGTTTAAAAAATAGTTGTGATTCTGTTAAACTAGTATATGAAATGACTGGTAGTTACCTTTTAATAATAAGTAAGACAAATGAACATGTTCTGCTTGTCTGTACTGTAACAATTCAGTAGACTGCAGTTTTATAAATAGGTTATTCAACATTCAATTCTATAACTTAGTGGATTAGTTCAGATATAGATAATGAAGATTTAAAAGATAGCAGTCAGCGTGAATAATTCTACTGAAAGCATTTCTTTTAATGAAAAATGCAGTTTGGGGAACGAGAGGGTCTCACATAATTTATTCTAATATGTTTCCTGGTGAATTGAGATTACCAACTGCATCCTATATGTACACATAGTAGGTCATGTTTCTTCTTTATAAACTCCCTAATTTACCATTCACCTTATATCTAGTCTATAATTTTGTGCTTAATGTTTATAGTAACATAGACCATCATTTTAAACATATACTCATATTGAGACAGAGAGAAAATTTAAAAGAAATATTTTAAATTCTTTGTTTCATCATCCTCCAACAGCGTACATCACACTTGAGTGTCAAATTTGTAATTATTAGATTTTATAAAATAAGCTGGAGTGGTGGCACACACCTTTAGTCCCAGCACTCTGGGAGGCAGAGGCCGGTGATCTCTCAGAGTTCGAGGCCAGCCTGGTCTACAAAGCGAGTCCAGGACAGCCAAGGCCACATAGAGAAACCTTATCTTGAACCCTCTCCCCTCCAAAAGAAATATTATAAATATTTAGACTTAATTTCAAGTAAATTTTCTGCAAAGGGTTTACATTATTTTATTTTAAGCCTATTTTTAAAAGGTAATGAGTTTTGTTTTGTTTCTTTTTTTTTCCTTCAAGGTACGGGGCCCTCCAGCTGCAGGGGCATTTAAAGAAAGGCCAACCAAGCCTACCGCATTCCGAAAATTCTATGAGCGAGGAGACTTCCCAATTGCCCTTGAGCATGACTCGAAAGGAAACAAAATTGCCTGGAAGGTAAGTCTGGCACAGCTGTGACAGCCAGCTGCGCTTGTGGGAGTGACACCCCAATGCCAAACAAACTTGGCGGCTGAGTAAATAAACTGGAGTAATTTCTCAGCTAGCCGATGGTGGTCGGAGAGCTCTTAGGGCCCCCCTGTGTCAGCCGTCCACCTTGACTAACAATTAAATTATAGCCCTCAAAGAAGAAAATGACAGAGTTGCTTTGCCTTAGCGAATTGTCCGCAGCCCAATTCATCTCTATTTTTATGAGAGCCTGGCAGCCCGGCCTGTTTCCAGCAGTCCATCAGATGATGGGCCTGGCGGCTGGATGCGGAGCGCAACAGCCATTTATCTCCCCCAGATTTCACCTTCCTGCAGGACACTTCCAAATGGAAGCTTTAATTACCTAAATGGATAGGTCAGGGCTGTACGCTCCCTGGGAATGCGGAGTGGAATACTCAAGAAGGCGGCTCCTCTATCCCGGCTCCACGCTGCCGGCGGCCGGTGGCTGGTGGCTGGGACCAGGCTGCCATCCCTGCCTGTTAGAGGCTGACCTTGGCCACCAAACCATTACAGCACGGATCCTTTCCCGACAAAAGGTTAATTGGTTTCAAAATAAATGTATTGCCTAATGACTCCATCTTAATGTGGCCATGCCTCTTTTCTAAGACTTACTGATATGACTTGTGAAAACAAGCCAGTCTCTTAACGAGAGAAGGCTTTTTACCATTTAGTTTGAAGAATGGATGTTCTTTCTAGCTGTTTCTGCTATTTAATTAATTTTTGTTATGAACAACTCTGCTTTGGGTGGTATTTATCAGCCAGAAGGGCCTCTCAGCCTAAAGCCATCAAAGCCACTGCAAGAACCACATCAGGTTAAGGAAAACAAAGTTTGGGCCCTCATCAAATAAGTGACTCAGCTGACACTTGAGCTAAGGAAGTCAGTGTCTTTGTCTGGAGGTAGGAACTCTCTAGAATTAGGAACAGTTAAATGAAGATTAAAACTCAAAATTGTTGAATTAAAGAATTTACCAGGCAAATCTCAAAGTTACCTTTCCTCCTCCCACACAGGAAGACAGAGAGCTGTGTGGATTTTATCTAGTCTGTCTTTAAAATCATTTCTCTGTCATTAGCAAGGACTTCTCGACTCTAAGCAGTCAGCTGAGCTCAGATGTATTACCAATGATGAGGGAAGCAGAGCAAAAGCTTTATTATTGAGCTTTGTGTAAATGTTTAGTGAGGGCGGTGAGACGCTTTATGACTGTCCTATGCTCCGTCACCATTAGAACCAGGACCTGTTTTGCGAGGGTGTCAGGTGGTAAAGAAAATGCCAGCATGTCTACCTCCTTCGGTGTGTTTGTCTTGGCGTAAGTCAGCACCTCTGACATTGGCAGTGGGTTGGGCTCCTTTGTATATGATTCCGCACAAGGACTCTGAGTTTGGTTACCTGTGCTATGGTTCAGATAAGGAAACAGAGGTGTTCCAAGCAAGCCTAATGCTCCTGATGGTTACAGGTAAGTGGGTTAGGAAGCTTTAAATAACTTCGGCCTCCACATACATTATATTCATGACAATTTATAATGTAGATTTATTTTGATCTCCTCTAATGATGTAATTTTAGAGGCATCAAGAGGCTAGAATAATTACCTTGAAAATAAATTATTACAAAATAATTAATAAGGAGGTACCTTTTTTACTTCATGTTTTTGAATCCAGCATTCAATTGGGGGTAAGTGCTGTCTTTCTTTCTGGGGATGAATTTGTTGGAACTACTATTGATTATAGGACTGATTGAGTAAGCTAAAAAGCAGTGGTAAAGAAGAAACGGTTTATTTACCAACAGCACTGGCTGTTCAAGCACGTAAGCTTGGGGAGGCAGCTTATCACAGAGCCTGGGCGTGTCTGTCTTTCAGGATTTTTTTTTTTTTCTGTATTCCAGCGTGACTGTAACATGAAAATACAGCACCGACGTTATTAGACGTAAGCTGTGGACATCCTCAGTGTGTTCATACTTACTCCTTGATGCGTTTACTATGGGCACAATCCAGTGCTAAGCAGGAGTAGGGGAGTTATTTACTATATTATCCCTAAGGATGGGGCTTTGATATTAAAGGGAATAAAACAAACCCCAGATCTTGCACTGTATTTACCTGTGTAAGGACATGCATCTGGTCCCCATGAAGCAAACACCTCTTCTTAAACCATAGCACCTTTCTCACTGCAGACTGTCCAGGGACAAAGTTCTCCCAGGAAGTAATAGGCCTTTCTCAATACTTCTTGAGATAGGAAATCCAAAGGCATTTGCAAGCACCCTGAGAGTGTGTACAGTTAGGTCAGAAAAATTCCAAAAGCCCTGTGGCTTGAAATACCTGGTCCTCGCTGCCCATAAGCCACACAGAAGACTGTCCTCTCAATCAGTCTGGCAGTTCCTCTCTGTCAAGGTACAAGTCATCAAAGCCCTTTCTCCTTGCTCAGGATTAGCTGAACCAGCCCGGGAAAGGCAAGGACAGCAGCTGCAGAGTCACCTTGTAAATTACCTAATACAGTCAGCTGCTGGAGACTGAAGCCTGCGAATCCCGAATCCCATGTCCCTTCTCCTCACCTTGACCTGACAGAGCAGTTTAGTGTACCTGGGAATGCTCCTTTGTTTCACAGGCCAAAACAGTATGGCAAGCCTTTGGCTCCCCACTTGAGCCTGTTCCTTGCAGACTCCCCGCAGTTCAGAACACTGCCAGCACAACCTTCTGTAATTGTAGGAGCATTGCTCATTTGCACTCTGCCGTGGTACAACTGGCCACATGTGACCATTAAGCTTCTGAAATGCTCCTACTGAGACCGAGAAACTGAATTTTTAATTTTATTTCATTTTAATTAATTTTGATTTAAGTCACCACATGGCTACCACATTCAGCTGGAGAACTCTAGATTAAGATCGTGGCTATGAGACATAAAGGCTAGATCTGTTCCTCAGAAAGATGATAAAATTATAAAATTTTATGTATAAAATTAATTTTATGTATAAAAACATTTTTATACATAAAATTATTGAAAATGACAAGGCAAGCTATATCTGTGTAGCTTTGCATAAAATAAATTTATTGATAAACATGAGAGAAACTTTATAAAATATATATAGCAGAAGTTTCTATATTCTTGCCCATTGCCAGTTTACCATCTCTGAAAGATGATTAGATCTGGTCTAGAATATGAAGTGTACCAGCCAAGCCTGGGGATTCTCTTTAAAGTTGTGAACATGCATTTTTAAAGATGTCTAAGGAACTCTTGTTCCCAGCTATTGGAGCCATGCAGAAGCACTGTGATAGCTTTTCCCACATTTCTCTGGATACTGTTAATAGTTAGGGAATAAGGCTTTTATTTTGTGGGTGATATCTTCGATATAAATGTTATAAGCACAGAAATGGAAAAGGGGCAGGTGGTCTTGATAAGGTACGACTCAGATACCAGCTTGGAAGATAGAAATTTACAACCTGTGTTTCATTTTTTCCACTGTAATTTCCATCCTTCTGTTTCTTGCACTAATGTAATATGAACCACAAGGACAGTGTGGGATGAACGGGGCTCTGCCTAACGGTTCCATGTGGACATCCTGGAGACAGAACTGTCAAGGAAGAAGTACACTGCACGTCCCCTCCACTTGTGCTGTGTCAGTAAGGAGTGGAGACAGGCATACACACACACCCCCACAGAGAGAGAGGGGGGGTAGAGGAGAGAGGAGACAGCCTGTGAGGGAGAGCGGCTAGACCCAGATGTTAGCGCTTTGGTAGCACAGGGAATTATGGGGAAGTTTATATTGCTTTCTGGGCATTGTCCCCTTGATTTGGCCTCAAGGCACCGTCCATCTTCCAGTAACTAGTGTGAGATCTTTAGGTCTCCCTCCTGTGTCTTTTTCCCCAGCTCTCCCTTCTCTGCCACTTCTTCCTGTTCCTACCTTCCTTTCCTTTCCCACTCCCCTTTCTTTTCTTCCTCCCCTTACAGGATTCACTTTCTAGAAACCACACTCTTTCCAGGAGCTTTTCTAGAGGAGACTGAAGTTGGAGGTCACCTGAATAAACTTTAAATAAAACTCATTTTTTGCACACTCGGTGCCCAGTGAAAATATTAATCATAATGAGCTGTGTAGAAATTATTATTCTATTATAACTTTGAGTTTCAAACTATTGTTTCATTTAATATTTTAACATTATTCTTTAAAAAAGCAGTCACTTCAATGGAGACCTTGGAAGAAAGTGTTAGGGAAAATATTATAAGCGCATCAGCTTTTTAAAAACTCCACCATGTGGTATTGTAAACCACTCATTTTAAAGATGAAAATCACTGCAGATGCTCTGAAGTGTCTCTAAATTCTTTCACTTTATAGGCATTTTGATAAATTATATTCAGTTCACCTCTGTCACTCTGTGTCACTTGGCCATGTGACATGCACTAAACGGTTTTGTTCTCTACTACACTTCCAAAATATCAACTTAGGATACCCACATATTATATGGATTTGACTAAGAAACAGACAGCCTGTAGCCTTCTGGGCAAATTATTATATACTGCAGCAAAATCATAAACCTCTCAAGTTGTGATAAAAGGAGAGCTATCAACATGGGCTTGTATTCTGCCTCAGAGTCCCCACTCTTAGTACTTTAAAGCCTCCCATGTGACAATACCTAGGAGGTCCTTGTCCTGAGAAGCAAGCAGGCATGGCTTTTGGGTGCCTGTTCCTCCACACTTTTACTTAACGTGTAAATGGTTTTCAGTAGTCACTTATATTCAGTAGGCCAGGCACCAGCAAGCGTATGTTAGAATGGACCTCAACAGCCTCCATTCACCTTTTCAAGGACTCATTGGCATATCAAAATTTTGCCTTGAAAGGATGCATTCCTCAAGGTGAATGTGTTAATTACACAGCTGCTATTGATTAAAATTCTGCTCATGAGACAGTTTCTCTATGAAAAGTATATCTTAATATTATTCAAGGAAGTATAAATATTCCTTTGTAATACTTTTTAATCAATGAGTGTTTTATCTAAATAAGTCAATTGTATATTTGCACCCCACCCTATTTAAAACTTGCTCTATGTCCCCTTATTAAAAAAGACAGAAGTCTAAGGTACATGGCGTTAGCATAAGTGAGAAGGTGAGGCTGGAGCCCAGGATTAGGACCGAGGTGGACTTGTTAAGACGCTGAACGAGGAGCAATGGGCTGAGTGTTTCTGAGTGAGGGAGGCCCAGCTCCTGGTCCCAGCCCAGCATCTCCCCTCCCACCAGCACAGGCTCCGCACTGAGCAGGAGCTCTGTAGTAAAACTCAGCCACACCAGAGCCCAGTACTCACACTTCACTTTTCTAGTCACCGATGCAAGTCTCGCCTTTCATTCTCTAGGAACCATTTTCCTGGTCTGAAGGACAATAATGTCATTCTTTTTAATTATGGGAGATGAAGGGAGATTTGTTTTATAATTATTAAAGTAATTATATTTTGCGAAGTACCTTTCACAGCAAATTTTACATAGCGGCCAAGGAAGAGAAGCAGGAAGGGGGGAGCAGGGCATCGGACTGGAGCCCGTGGTCTTTGTGGTTCAGAATTACAGCAACAGTCACAGGACTGATGAGCTCAACCCTGAGAACGTACCTGAAGTTTTGCACCAATGCTTTCCCAATGGTTAATTACTCTTTTTATCTCACTCTCAAAACGACAGAGGCAAGCTCATCTCTCTTCTTAAATGACGAAAAGCAAATGTCTGACTTGAATATGTTAGTCACGAAATGATGTGCACAAAACCTAGGAGTCCCTTTAAAGGGACTAGTGCAAGTGACATGGCTTGCACACCTCTCAGTCTATGTCGAGTGAGTGCCACATGCAGGTTTGCCTCACTGCTGTTTCTTCTGTTTCTTTTCCAATTCTTTTTCACACTCAGCAGCATCGGTATTCTTGGGTTATAAAAACCCATCAGTGTGACTGTTTTCATTGACATAACTGACAATTTCCTACCAGGAAAAAACAGTTACTTAATATAATAATTATTAACATGTGTGCTGATTTTCTTACAATTAAAATCAACCCCAAACCACGGTAGCTCATTATCCAAAAATATCATTGCATTTTAAAGTAAGGCACACTGTAACACGAGGGGACCTCATTTATTTGCCACTGGGACAGTCACTCATTTCTACAATCTTGATTTATAATTTAGTCCTTTGGTGCCTTCAGAGTCTTAAATGTTTCAATTTTTTAAGGATTCAGAAAAAATTAATGCTCTTCTTGTTGCCCTTAAGGTAAAGCTGATATTGATTTCTGAAATCATGTAGGCAAATTTATTTGAGTTGAATAATTGGCTTTACATGAAGAAGGATGAATGTGTTCATGGAATTTTCGCTGACTTCTGTTGCATTTGTGGAATGTAAAAGCTTTATTCAAGTAACAGGATTTAGTAGAATCTGTAAAGCAAATTTCACAAGACAAGTGACAATTTGCCTCATTTTTGTAGAAAAGAGATGCTACAATTCCATTGTTAACTCCTATGATTAATTAATAGCCAGAGCAGTTCAGAAACCCTTAGGAATAACCCCCTTCGGCAGTTAGTATGCAGAGCTGTATTTGGGGATTCCGGTTTTTGTACAGTGCTGTGCTTGGGGGTTTTGCTTTTTTCCATGTTCAACCCCATTCTTGTATTTGTTGTAAATTGTTCCACCTTCCATGTGCACAGCTTAGAAATTCAGCCCTGTGTCAGAAATTACTGGAATTTGGATGGGTGGGGTGACCTCTGAAGGTGGGTGAAAGGTTTTCTGCTGAATGGGCCAGTGCTCCCTGCTGCCAACATAATTTATGTTAGAAATTAGTGTGAATGGTTCACTTTTATGGAGGAGAGCTGCTTGTAGCAAGCCTGCAGAAACAATTTCCCCCCAAGCTTCCATCTGTTCCTCAAACTAGGGCATATGCCATCTCATCTAGCTAGAAAGTCAACTGATTTATAACTCCCGGAAAGCCTGTAGATTGAAAGGAAAGGCCAGCAACCGCTCGGTGACAGTGATTTGTTGGGCATTGGCTAAGGACAGTTCACATTACCCAGGGCCGGTGGGGAGGCATGCAGTGTTGTGAGTTGCAGATCTTTGTAGATGGACAGCCAGAAGGAAAACAAGCCACCTCCGCTTCTCCAGCTGGGCAGCACTGCCAAGAACTAAGAGAGGCCTTGCTTCATGGCTTGGGGAGTCTTGTAGCCATGATTGTGTGTTGTCACTTAATATCCCAGGAAGACATGAGAGTGCTACCACCACTGATTGGTGACCCTTGCCACCTTGGGGTAGGGCCTCTTGAATCTTTCAACTTGAAGTGTGTGCTGTTGCCTGTCATAACGTTCCATTCAGAGACACAGAGATCTTTGATTCATTTTCTGCGGTCTGCCTGGAAAGTGCATCTCTGGTTCTAGGCCAATCTGTAATTTGGGGAATAGCATCTGGCTTCCTGCTCATCACCTGTCACAGCCCTTTACTCAAGCATTACACAGATCAGAAATCGCTCTGCAGATTCCAAATGCAGTCAGATCGACTGATCATGAAAAAGTCTGTCACCATTTCATGTTTGTACTTAGAGTGGAGTGTATTTCCAGCAGTGATATTTGTGTTGTTTCTGCCTTTCCTTCAGGCAAAATCTAAATCAAATAATAATAAATAAGTATGCTGATTTTAATCCATTTTTGAAGCTATAATCTTAGGAAAATAATTTTATTCTTATCGCAAAGCCTATCCTGACCTTGTAAGTTTAGTGTAAAAGTCAGTGTTGGTAGACTGCTCAGTTGAACTCATGTACCTGAAATAAGCATGGGAATTGTTATTACTAATTATACATTTTTTCTTTCTTTTTTAGAAATATTTTTCTTTTTAAAAATTTACTGTAATTTATTCACATTACATCCTGATTCTTATCCCCACACTCTTCTCTTCCAGTTCCCACTCTCCCTCCCTCCCTCCCTGCCATATTCCCCTCCCCTAGACCTCTGATGGGGGATGCCCTCCTCCACCACTGTCTGGCCACAGCCTATGAGGTTTCATCAGGACAGCCTGCTTCCCCTTCCTCTGTGTGCTGGCGAGGCCATCTTGCCAAGGGGGCAGTGACCAAACTGTGGGCACCAGAATGCCTGTCAGAGGCTCAGCAGAAGCCCCTCCCCCTTCCCCACCCCTCCCTCTTTCCTGCCCCTCCCCCTTCCCTCCCCCTCCCCCTTCCCCACCCCTCCTCCTCCCCCCACCCCCACGTGGAGAATCAGCTGCCCTTCTTCTACTACGTTTTGTTCTTAACATGAAATGTACGTGTGTTTATCCTACAACACACGAAAACCCTGAAGAGCAGAAGAGATGCACAGGTCAGCATGCGTCCTTACTGAATGTGGCCGCAAACGCTTGCAGAAGTATCTGGAACTCACCTTTTACATCACTGAGCTCACAGCATAGGCAACATTGTCATTGCTTTCTAGCATATAAGACTTGCCTGGACATCTAAACTGCCTGCTTTGAAGGCAACACCTGCTTACAGCAGGACAATTGGAAAGTGACAAAACATGGACAGGAAGTCAAATTCATCCTGACATGTTCCACTCAGTCTTTTTCTTTCAGATAGTTTTTGTTTTACTTTCATGACAGTTTCACTTGAGCATTTTTAAGGAGCAATGAAAGGCTAGCTTAAGAGACCATAATGATAGGTACATAGCATTTTGAGAATTTTAATAGTTTTTTACAATTAACAGGGAAAGGTCAATTTTATAAATTAAAAAAAAACTATAATATTTATTATATTCTCTAAAATATGTCATAAATTAAATATAAACTATATGTGTAGTGTTTGAAATTGCTACAATAATTTAAATGTGAGTTTGTTTATAAGGTTATAACTTGAATAAATTAATGGTATTCAAAAATTGATTCTTTAAAAATGTTGAGACAAGGTTTTGTCATGTAATCCAGGCTGGCCTAGGATCCAAGGACCATCTGCCTCAACATCCCCAGTAAGGAATTATGGAACTGTGGCTCTGTGCTAGGCTGGCAACCATCTTTTAATATGCAGTTTCATTACTAATGCCTTTGGAAAATACATGTGCCAACATGTTTCAATGTGTACCTGTGTTTTACTAGGACCGTGTGTGGCTTTCATTGTAATAATTCTCATGATGTAATGCCCAATCGTGTGTGTGTGTGTGTGTGTGTGTGTGTGTGTGTGTATGTGTGTGTGTGTGTGTTTAGGATGCTTTCATAGTTAGATGAAGCTCATTTTTTTTTTGCTGCTGGAAAAAATGTACAACTATACCAAATCATTAAAAGTTAATCTTCAACCCCTAATATAAGGCATCTTCTTTCCAACAAATAACCCTGTACAATTTCCAAAATTGGGCTTCAGGCTGAATAAGAACCCATATTTTCTAAGCTATAAATTCCCAATCCTAGGTCCTTGTTTAGACACAATTCTCTCTGTTCATATATCATTATGCAATTTCATAAAAATGAAATGCTATTACTTAGTATGTGTAAATCCTCTCATGTCTTAATGTGTAGTTTTTCAGATTCCACATACATAAACACAATTACTTCATTAAATGATAATGACTTCCTTCCGTGACTCCACAGACTATAACATCACTGTAGCCTTTCATATAAATGCTAGAAACTGAAAGCAGTCTGGTTCTCAGTTCATCCCTGAAAATTGACTCTTGTTTGCCTTGTATGTACATTGTTTAGTGAAACAAGTGAGAAATTACTCTATTTTTGATAATTAAAGTTTGTTAATATCTTTTGTTCCTATATTAATATTACAAATTTATTGTCTGTTTCTTTGAACCATTTCCTCTTTTGTAAGATCATGGGCTGTCATTTTGGTCACACATTTTCTATTTCTTTCTTAGAACAAATGCTTTGTTCTCTCATCACTGCTGCCACCACTCTTGGGCTTTCCTCTTCATCTACTTTTTAAATTCCTGCAAGAGTTTTCTTATGCATTTGTATTTTCTTTAATATTGATCTACTCTCACTGCCCCAAGAGCAAGTTTTCATAGTCTCAGGCAAATTGCACAGCAGCTAAGACTAGGTGTCTGGTGTGACCACTTCATCCAGTGCTGGTCTGCTGGCCGGGCAGGATCCTCTGTAAGCCTGGACACTAAAGGAGGTGCAGAGTCACCTGCAGTCTCCACAGTGCTGTCCCTCAGCCTTGTCCTCCTCTGATCTGACCTATGGCATTTTGCTTACAAGATACACCATGTATAGGACAAAACTACTGCGTCCTACGTCCTGGTGTCTGTCTGTGTTCTGGGAGGAGAGTTGGGCATACTGTTGGGCATGAGGTAGAAACCAGACAGTATGTCATCTTGAAGATCACCCAATGCACCGTGACAAGTTGGTGACAGCCACTCCTTCTTCTTCCACCCCAAGTTTTGTGTCAGATCTTGTGCTTCTAACAGACAGATAAGCAGAAGATAGGAAAGCAGTGAAGGAGCCGCCTGCCTACTTTCGAATGAGTGCTTCAAATTTCAAAATCTCAAGTTGACTATAAATTATGTGCTTTTGAACTGGCACTTTGGGCCTTCTGTCTGTGGAAAATCCTTTTCTTTCAACAGTGTTTTCTAAGTTTTCGTGATTTTTTCTGTGAAAAAAAAATGGGATTTCTTAATAGATTATTTTCCACTGTTTCCCTAGATCATTCCATTTCCATGTAGAGACACCATGTCAGAGACCTTCGCTGGGCAGACACTAAAGCCACCAAATCTAACGTACTTTGTGTATTATTAGAGTGCATCTCATAATAGAAGCTATGCAATCTCATCAGCACTTAGCCAATAGTGACCTGTCTAAGAGGAATTGGGTTTTACAATGGATGTGACACAGGGCTGGGCGCTGTAACCTGGGTGATGTGGGCAATGATGCTAAAGAGCATGTCATATGGAATAGAAACTAAAATGTCAAAGAATTCATTTCATATCAAGTCTTAAATTGATTTCTTTTGCATAACTCACACATTTATAATCCTGTGTGTATTGAATGCTGTTGCTTTAGTGACATAGCCCAAATAATGTCTATAGATAAACTTTTCAAATTGAAAAATTATAATAATTTTACTGCTTTATAAATTGTGTTTGTTTTGATGAGTATAATTTTGGCATTTTGCTTTTATCCTATGTCAGTCATTTTATTGTTATAAATACTTAATATATTTTATATTTAAAATGGCCTTCAGGAGATTAATCTATACATCTCTACATTCATGTATTGCAGGAATGCCAAATCTCAATGAGACATTACTAACCCCAGCATTTAGCTTACTATTTTGAAATGAATACTAATACTTATATATTTAACCAGACATGACCCCATGTGAAAGTCTCTTGAGTCCCTATTAATATACATAGTACATTTGCATTCTAACCTTCATCTCTCTGGACATCTTTAATTCACTGTGTCTTCCTCTCCTCCCCTCAGTTCCTTCTTCCAATTTATTTGCACTCTTTATTTAAAAATTTTTTTTACATGTGATAAATTTTGATTATATTCCTTCCTCTCTCCCAACTCCTTCCAGATCTCCTCTACCCACCTCATAGAAAAGAAAATGACACAAACATAAGAATATATGGAGTCTGTTTTATGCTTGACACTACTGCTGGGCATCGGCTGGCCCTGTGGTGTGAGGATACACCCAGTGACTCTCCACTGGCGAAAGCTGACATTTTTCTTCCCGAGTGGTATCAGTTGCAAATAGCTTCTTCGTTAAGCCTGGGACTTGGTGTCCACTTCCCCTCCTCAGTGCTGGGATTTTGCCTGGTTTAAACTTGGGCAGGTCTCACTTGTGCTGTTAGAGGCTCTGTGACTTCATACATGTGTCAGCCCCGTTGAGTGTAGAAGACAGTTTCCTTGGAGTCATCCAGCAACTCTGGCTCTTCCAATCTTTCTGCCTCCTTTTCTGCATAGATCCCTAAGGCTGCAGAAGTGGGTTTGATGAAGACTTCCCATCAAGGGTTGAGCATTTCAAAGTCTCTTACTCTCTGTATGTTGTCTAGTTGCAAGTCTCTGTGTTAAATAGCATCTCCTGCAAGAAGCAACTTCTATGGCGAAGGTTGAACAATGCACGGATCTATGGATGTAGCAGTATGGTAATAAATATCATTTTATTGCTGTGTCCCTTTAGCAGAATAACAGTGTCAAGTTTTCCTTTGTAGTCTCAGGTCCTTGGCCACTCTAGCAGTGTCAGGTATGTGTTCCATCTCATGGATTGGGCTTTAGGCCCAATCAAAAGCTGATGTGTTATTCCCATAGCATTTGTTCCCCTGTTGTACCGCTATGTCTTGCTGGTGAGTCAGTGCTGTAGGTCACAGGGTTCATAGTTGAGTGATACTGATGAACACTTTTCTCCTGTGGTAGCAGGCAAGCTACCTTCCAGAACCATGAACATGAGTCAGGAAGGGTGAACCTTGTAGCTGGGTACCAGCTTTCTTCATGTTCAGTGACATGCACAGGCATGTCTTCAACAACGGAGTCTGTTAGGGTATGGAGAGCAGCTGAATAGTCTTGACACCAGATGTTTAGGGAAGTTTGTGGGATTCCTTTGGCCCAAGACTCTATAAGATGTACTCCTGGCACGGGAGGGTTTAGTTGGTGGCATAACATTTGTAACCGCACCATTCTCTCCCTCATTCTCTGGTGACTCCATTTAAATTCCTTTTGTGTATGTTTCTGTTTCAGGGCACAGCTATAGTAGTGGGCTTCCAAATGGCTCTTCAAAACCTTTAGTGTCAGTTGTCCTCCTCAGGAGCCTTCTTTCTCCCTCCCTTCCCTTCCCCTCCTTTCCCCTCCCCTCCCCTTCCCATGCAGGTCTGCTAATCTAGTTTCCCCATAGCACTATAGTCTATGTTCCCTTCCTTTCTATATATTTTCTTTATATTTTGAAAATTGCTACAGTTTAACTCTGACAACTACCCTTCCTTTAATTTATTCTTGTTTCTTTAAAGACTATAACTGTGATTCTGTTCATATCTACTTTTTACATAATGGCTTTTCATACTTTCATCATTGGTTTATATTGTTTGAATCTCCTTCTAAATTTCATATTTACATATTAATTTTTAGCTACTGTGATGTAAATTTAAGTGGGTCTTTTCTTGGAATTCCCCCAGACTTACGCTGATCAACCCATCTTTAAGAGACCCTTCGTCTTTCTTTTCTTTTTGTGCTGTGGCTTCCATTTTGGATTTGAATTGCTTCTTCATTTTGGTGTCTTGGAACATGCCTTCTTACTTTGAAGAAGGGATGTGTGTCATTTTTTAAATTGCTCATTTGGTATTGGTAAACTGTGGGCATATGAACCAGAGAACTTTCCATTGATTCCATAGTTTTTAAAAGATACATTAGTATCTTATCTTCTCTACAAAAAAAAAGGTCTGTGCTGAGGTACAATTGTTTCCAAGTGTGAGAGCAACTGTGCAACTTCTCTGATATAAAGAAGTCAAATGTAATAAAACAAAACATACTCTCTGTTTCACATGGAATTGCTTTAATAAAAGCAGTTAGATAGTGTATATCATATGGCTGTGTGTGATTAGTACACATGTATAAATTAAGACAAGATA
This sequence comes from Acomys percivali, assembly GCA_907169655.1. Classification (NCBI taxonomy): domain Eukaryota; kingdom Metazoa; phylum Chordata; class Mammalia; order Rodentia; family Muridae; genus Acomys; species Acomys percivali. The sequence continues at coordinate 112,289,425 of OU015750.1, forward strand.
GTATTTTTGTTTTATACAGTCACAAGAACAAGACATGAAGAATTTGATAATTGCAACCTATTTTTATACATATGCAATATTTCTGTATATATATATGTTATATGTTATATATTATCTTGTTTCTAATTTTGTCTGAAGTTAGGATTTCAATTGTCACTTTATAAAATCTTACCAGCAAGCCAAGGTGATCAGGACTATCTGAGGGCCACCTTTACCTTCTCATTTCTTCTCTGGGAATGGTGAATTTCTTGACAGCCATCATGCATCCATTGAAAAACATATTTAACCGCATCTCATTTACGAGAAGCTCTATGACTTTTTAAAAAACACCGTGAAGTAGTTTTCAAAAAGAAAACATAATATTACATTGGAGATACTCAGTTGTTAAACATCCTCCTTCCCTGAAAGAACTGCTTCAGACATATTAGCTGCCATCTTGAAGAGTCACTTGGGCAATGAAAAAGTGTTCGTGTATACACAAAGGGATTGCTCATTATTCTTTATATTTTGTAAATGTATTACAAGACGTGCCAGTGACTAGACTGCAGATATTAAAGCCACAAGTCAAAACCACAAGAGTTAAGATTTTTATAATTCTATTTGGGACTCACTAGCTTTTCCTGCCCATGTGGGTTATAATTTTAACACTTCATTATTGTAACTTATTGCATTTAATAAACTAACAATTGAGACTAGCTTCAAGTCTCAAGCAGCAATTTAGCAGATGGCTCATTTCATGAAGAAGAAATGTAGATCTCAGTGGCTGAGGTCTGGTCACACTGGGGAAATGGAAGACGGGGTGAAGAAGAAGATACACGTTACTTGCAACATTACGAGCAATGTGTTGACCTGTCGCTAACATTAGCATCAGACTGGTCCGTGGGGCCATCAAGCGCTGTATCTGGATGAGTATGCTTTCTGCGGAGTATATCTTTATGGGTTCTGTCTGTCAACCTGCTAGGACTGGGAAACAGTGCATGCGCCGATGAAGCACCTCTTTCAGTAAGAGTAGCCTTGAACGTAGACAGCAGCCACCCGAGGCTGAACAAGAAGAGCAAATAGGAGAAGGCCACCATGTGCGTTGTCAGCACTGCTGTCTCTACTTTCCAATCTATAAAGATGTGAGCAAGCAGCCTGTTTCCCTTCACTGTGGAGCTGCCTGTGCCATGCCTTCCCTTCCATGATGTAGTATATCTGCTCAGATTGGGAGCCAAAGGAAGTCCCGCCTCCCTTAAGTCGCTGTTGTTGAGCACCTGTCCCCATCATTGAGAAAGTAGCTGGTGTACCTACATTTCTGGAACCTTTGTGATAGGAAGTTCTGCATGTCACTAATGCATCACAGCACTACTTGGACTCTCCAACAACCTTATACTCTATACAGCAAAGTAGTTCTGCATGTAGAGTCCAAGGACACATCCTATGCCCTGCCTGGTAACTGCCACACTGGTCCTGTCTAAGTCCACCCATTATTCCACCTTCCCCTTATACTTAGCCTATTCAGCAGGCAGCTGCCCGTGTGTCACATTCATCTTAGAAAAAAGATTTTGAATTTATTTTTATTTTGTGTGTATGGATGTCCTGTCTGCATGTATGTTTGTGCACCACATGTATGCAGTGACCAGGAGAAGGTGTCAGATCTTCTGACAGTAGACTTAGAAGGAGTTGTTAACTGCTCACCAGACATCACTTGTTGCCAATAAACAGACGCACTTGTTTACATTCTAGCAGTTTATCATACTGAAACTGTATTCTTGCACATGTGCAGTGTAGTGGGGTGCAGTACAGTGGGATGCAGTATAGTGGGGTACAGTGTAGTCTCAAAGTGTGGCCTGAGGCAATATTTTAATAAAACGACTATGTAAAAGTCATTGGCTACTGATAATTTTCTCTTTTTAGAATGTACTATGATCACACAGAATAATGTCGTAAAGGGAAAATGCAATGAAAACCAAACAATGGTCTTTTTAGATCCTATTAATTACTGAAAAACATGCCGGAGTTATAGTCCAACACTAATGAATTAACAAATTCTATTTCCATTAAGGTTTTATTCCACTCAAAGACTAATTAAGGGATCATAAATGACTGTATTTTGTATATTTCCATGTAAATATTTTATGAACATATGCAAATATGTATTTCTTCTGTGAACAGTACTTTTCATTTTAAATAAAGCGATGCCTAAATAGTCAGGTAAAGACCCTTCCTTCTCTTTGAAAATAAAGCTCGTGCTCATAAGCAGACATGGGAAGCAAACTAGAGGGATGCAACTCCACTCAAAACAGAGGGATGCAGCCCCATAGACAGCCGCCTCTGGACACAGAAGTGCTGCGTCCACAGGCAGATCACACAAGAGCTAGTCCCGCCCCAGGCTCAGCGAGGTCTGCAGGAAGGCACTCACACGCTTGTGGAGAATTTGCAGAACCATGTACTGTTCTTCGTATGAAATCAGAAGCACATACGGCGGCAGCTGTGTGATGCGATATACCTGGGAGAGGAAGAGAAGGAAGTGAGGGGAAGTGAAGTCGAGAGCTGAGCACGGAGAATGTCCGATTGTCTGTTCTGCGCATTCCTCCATTCATCATGCACTTTGATGGCTGCATTTTGTTAGGTGCAGCCGAAGTCGCTGGTGACGCCAGCCTCCTCACAGGGTATACAATTAGTCACAAGGAAAATGAAATGAGAAGTAATTTTAAATCATGCAAGACTTCCTATGTTTGGAAATGTAAAGCTAACTATCTGCCCCACTGTCTGCCATACAAATTAGCAAGGAAAAGGGGCATTTGAGAGATCAACCAGCAATCCAAGATATTATCTTCAATTTTTTAAATTTTGTGTAATTAACTATAGTACATGTTTTGTGATTTATTCTGCTTCCCAAAATTAATATCACAAATATTCACCTGTTCCTAATGTAAACCTAGTGAGAGTTTTATAGCAGAGGAAGTATAAATAGGTCAAAATATTTTTATTGTAAGAGTTTAGAATATTTAAAGGGCATTTAAACATATAACCGAGCATGCTTTGAGTGAACATATAATCAAGTCCAGATTCCAATGACAGAACGCCTTGTCACTGTAGGGCGAGACCTTTACCCATCACTCCTAGGTTCAGGAGAGGACTCCTGACACAGAAGACAGACCGGCCAGAGGAAAGCATACAGATTTACTTCACAAGGACGTGGAGTCCTGGAGAGATGGCTGCTCCTGAGTGAGTGTGCTGTAGGATTGGTGAGGAGTGAACAATTGTGAGGCAACACGACTGGACAAAGCAAGAGTGTCTACTGGTGGCAGACTGGATGGAGCCAGGCTGGTGAGGCTCTTATCACAAAGCTAAGAATGTTCCTTTCCTCCCGTGGGAGAGCCTGCCACCTGCTCCAGAAACCCCCCACTCCTGAAACCAACCCCTTGGGACACTGGATCCTGCCGCACGTGCTTTCCATCCTTATTTAGAGAAGGACGTCACACATCCGCAAGGTGGGCTCTAGCGTGGTGGCAGCCGGGGAAACAGAGAGAGATGCAGTTGGCCTGCCCATGACTTCAACACTTGCAGATACAACCAACCATGGCTGAAAGATATACAGAACAAAGATTATTTCTGTGCAGAATATACAGGCTTTTCGTCTTGTCTGTGTAACCACTGGTGCAGTGTTTTGGCAGCATTCAGGCATTATAAGCAGGCAAATTTATGCAGGGTTACACATGAGCACTGTACTACCTCATACGAAGAACTTGAGCGTACATGGATCCAAGTGTCTGTGGGGATCCTGGAAGCGATCCCCTCTGAGTACTGAGAATGACAGTGGTCTGCTATGAGTGCCTTGACTATTGCTTGGCCGTGTTTCTCTCCTCTGCATCAGTGTCCCCTCCGATTCTCCACTACATCATAACACAAGCTACATGTACAGTTAATCGAACAGGGGTCAAGCTGAAGTGGGTGACTGGGAATTAAAATGTGGTGCATTCTTAGGGTTCACAGGGAAAACTGTTGAACTCAGGCAGGCTGGAAATCAAGTAGCATCACCCACAACTGTAAAGACTGATTTTACTATGATTTTCAACTGCGTGTGACCTGCCTGTCCCCAGCCACTCACTCACCTGCTAGACACTCAAGCTGTCTTCCTTGGCTTAGAAGAACTGAAGGTAAGACCTGTCCCTGGTCTTCTCTAGAAAAGTCTCCCATAATACCTCCTGGCCAAGTCTCCTCCTCAAGGCTCTGCTTTGGCAAATCAAAGTGGCCCTCTTGGTCATTCTCTATAAAATGACCCTCCTCCATGCCTGCTCTAGGCAAAACAGACTAAGAAAGTCATTTTGTTATGTGTCTCAGTCACTGCTCTGTTGCTCTGAAGAGACACCTTGACCACGCAATTCTCATAAAAGCATTTTACTGGGGGCTTGCTTACTTTCAGAGTTTTAGTTCATTATCGTCACGGTGAGGGGCATGGCAGCACGCAGGCAGGCAGGCAGGCACTGGGACAGTGGCTGAGGGTTACACCCTCATCTGTAGGTAGAGAGAGCACCACTGGGCCTGGTGTGGACTTTTGAAACCTCAAAACCCTCCCCCAGTGTCACACTCCCTCCAACAAATCTCACCACCTAATATTCTCAAATAGTGCTTACTCAAAACATACCCTGTCTCTATACTCTCCCCAAGAGGCAGGGCGTAGGGGAGAGAGCTTGTATTTAGACAGTCTTACTTACAGGCACATGGTTGCTGAGTGGCTGTGACTGAGAGGCAGCTTCAGGAGATGAAGTAGGAGAAGACAGGAACAGCGAAGGCGGGGCCTATCCCTTTCCTTACTTCCACCCCAGTCTTTCTCTGTCCCTTTTAGTTCTTCCCTTTACACACTCATTCCCAATAATCTCTTCTGCCTTCCTTCCAATGCGCTGTTTTGCCTTCCTCTGCTACCATTAAAGCCCACCGTTCCCGTGCTCGCCTTGAGAAGGCTGCTGCTGTTCCATGACAAATGGTGCATACGCCTTCAAGACTGCAAGGTGAATGCTAGATATTTTGGAAAGCCGCCGTGCCGTGTGGTAGAACTGGCCTGCCAGGTGCCACGAGGCCCAAGAAACAGGTGCACAGGCCCCAGACTGCACAGAATGGAGTTTATTGGGAACTTAGTGACAGAAATGTGGTCCTCTGTGGCAACCAGGTCCAGAGATTCCCCACTATTTGGGTCAAAACTAGGGGACTTCTAAAGTGGTCAGTATAAAAGTGGCTTCATCTGGTCAGAAAATATCTGATTGACTTTGTTTTTAATTTGTCAATATTTGATGCATGTATACAATGTGTCTTGGTCACAGCCACCCTACACCCTCTCACCTTCCAACACCTTAGGACTTCTCCTACACGTCACCCTTACTTCATGTCCTTTTTTTTTCCTCCACACTTTTAATAATTCACCGAGTCTAATCAGTGCTGTTCATATTGTTAACCCCACTGGTTGAGAATAAGGCCACAATCTTAGAGCCAAATTTGAAGTAAGCTTTAGTTCAATATTGGTCAGGAGGATGGGCTCTGGCCAGGCCCATCTCTGGGTTCCCAGGAAATGGCTCCAAGTTACATTTTGGAGAGGGTAAAAGGGCAAAGTTCACAGTTCTCCACATTTCCCACCATGTTCAGCCAGGGGCAACCATATCTCCTGCCTACATATGATCAAGCACATCCTGGGTAGTTGGGTCAAACAGTCCTGTTTAGAGAAGTGAAAACAGACACTAGCCTCCAGCATTTAACTTTGGTCCTCACAATCTGTACCAGAGTATATGGTCATCCACTGGGACCATCTGCTGTGGCTATCCCACCAAAGAAGAGCAGCTGCTTTCTCAGTAGATCCTCTGCTAGCAGTGGGGCATGAGTGGGCCTTCCCTGCTCCATGCTGGGGGTTTTGAGTGGCTTGATCTTGAGCAAGTCTTGTGCAGGTAACTACAGATGCTGTCAGTTCATGTGTGCAACAGCCACGTCGCGTCCAGAGGCTGGCATCTCACAGCCTTCCCCTCTCTCCTTCTTCTCTTACAGTCTGTCTGCTCCCTGCCTTCTTCCCATATAGCTCCCTAGGCCCTGCTGAGGGTGTGGTGATGGGGATGGAGGGGAGGTGCTAATATCAAGATCATGAGGTGTAGTTCTAACGATGACCATAGACCAGTCCGAAAGTTCCGCTTGGCTCTGTAATGACTTTGTTTACTTACCGTGTACTGAAAGCTATGCAGAGAAACTGACCAGATTGCTCAGGGCTTGTCATGGCAGTGGGCACTCAAAGTGGCTGCTGTTGGATCAGGTTGAATTTCCACAAGAGTGCTTGGGGTCCAGTATATGTATGACAGGTGGGGTCAAGTGGCCAGGACAGAAGTAGCCCTGCATATCTCTATAGGGTACCTTTAGACCTCTCCCATCTACGGTGGGCCTTCATTGCGGGAAGTGACTGATGCTCAGTTAAGATCTATGGATTTCCTTTGTGCTAAACATTTCACCAAATGATACTTACTGAATGCTTGAAATATGTCAAGTGCTAATTAGGCGTTAGACTCATAATGTCTAGTGTGTTCCCCTGGCACCAGGGTTCTAAATGTGGTGAAATCCTGGGCCTTAGAACATTTAATAGATTTGTTTTCTTTTTCTCTAGTTAAACTTCCTTTCTGCCCATTCAAAAGGTGTGTTTTTAGAGGAAAGTATTTAATATAATAAATAGTAACCAATCGTTTTTAGTGACTGTAGCATTCATATATATTCTGTCACCATTCCAATTTACATGGGCTGTTGCTTCTAAATTTCATTTTTAGTAGTTGAGAACTTAAAGTTCTTACTGTATTTGGTTGAAAGTGGTTTTCACAGTCAGCCTTTGTTAGTAGTATTTACAAATTCAAAGCAACTTTCCCAGCATCTATTATATTCTTTGTTTCTGCTGGGATTTGCAGTGTACGAGAAAGTAGGAACAATGTAGCTCATATTATTCCAATAATTAACATCTGTGAAGGACAAGCCTCTGCATAAATTCTCTTCATAATGGGAGGAAACGTGTGGAAACCCTGGTGCATCCTGTGCTGGGGTTTTAATATTTACAACACTGTCCTCTGAGGAACTGAATCTCTAGCTTCCACACATACAAGTGGTCCTTTCACGTGTTTTGTTTTTATTATTATTTTTTTGCCTAAATAAATAGATATGATTCCAAATAAACCATCTTATTAGGCAGTAGTCTTCATTTTTACACAACAAAGTCAAAGATTAGCAATTCTAATAGCTTTTCGAGTACTTTATTCCAAAAAGTTTTATAAAATATATAAAATTAAATTTTAATCAACATTTGAAAGCAGCTGTGATGCTGGCCCAGTTGTGTCCAACTTCTTCCCCAGAGCCTCACTCTTACAGTCAGGCATAGGGCAGAGCTGAAGTTTGCTATGTGCTGATGTGTGTCTAATAAACGCCATGTATCTGCCTTCCTGCTGCTGTCTCAGAAACAGAGTGGCCTTGGGCATCGCAGACCACAGTCCCATTGCCCAGCCTCTCAGCATTCTGGGAAAACAAAGCCACTTGAGCACTTAAGGCAGCATCCCTAGGCCGGCTAGATGGTTCAGCAGGTAAAAACGCTTGACACCAAGATCACCACCCAAGTTTGATCCTGGGGCCCACATGGTAGAAGGAAAGACCCAGCTTGGGAAAGCTGTCCTCTGACTTCCACGTGTACACATGCCTCTCCCACATACAAATAAAGAAAGTAAAGTGTTTTTTTTCAAAGATGCCACTCCTTCTAGACATTCCAAGGACTCCCAGGTGCTTGTTTTCTAAGTAATTACATCTTCCAGAGAGGTCACAGCTACCGGATGCCCCTTCTCATATAGAATACAGTATATTGATCAGAGTTGAAGATTTTAGGACATAAGGAATTCCATTTATTATAAACTTATTTCTGCAAGTAACGGTTTTATAAATATTGATAAAATCTTATTTCTTATTCTTTAAAAGTGGTAACAAAACGCACAGCATAACGTTTGCCGACATAACTACCTTGCTTTTCGCGGCTTAGTAGTGTTAGGTACAGCTGCACCGCTGTACTTCGCCTTCCCAGAGCTCGGCATCTTGTGAGACCAACAACATCCTACCCCTTTAAGCCACTCCCCGCTCTCTGTTTGCACTCCTCTTTCCTGTCTTTGTGAGAAATAACACGAAGAATTTTGTAGACATATATAATAGTTAATGTAGCCTCTTAAAAATAAATTAACTATTACCTATAATTGAAATATTTAGTAGCAGCTGGGTGCAGTGGCACACACCTGTAATCCCAACACTCAGGGAGGCAGAAGCAGGAGAATTACTGTGAGTTTGAGGAAAGCCTGGTCTACAAAAGAAGTCCAGGACACCCAACACTACACAGAGAAACCCTGTCTAAAAGATGAGGAGGAGGAGGGGAGGAGGAGGAGGAGGAGAAGGAGGAGGAGGGAAAGAAAGAAAAAATGAAATATTAAGAAATATTTACTAAGCTTCTAAAGTATGAAATTTTATCTATATTACAAAATATAAATTTATATATATGTCGATTACATATAAATACATTTAATTTAATTAGAAAATTTCAAATCGGCTTTAAAGAAAGTTTTTAAACTTTGTCTAGAGCCAGAGTAATTATTTAAGAAATGCAAACCTAACAAGTTATAAACCCTTTATTTTCTAAATCATTTTAAGCCTTTTTAATATGTACATATGAGCCCCAACTACTTAGTATCTCTCCCACCAATGTGTGTGTATGTATGTATGTATATATGTATATGAATACATATACACAATGATATATATTATTTCTGGCATTTATACACAGTTTACACTTCAACTAGCGAAGCACTCACATTTTGCAATATTTGAAAGTTACTGCAAAGAATAACTAGTAGCAGAGTTAGCAAGTCCCCAAGACACAAACCTAGTAAGAGGAATCTAGGCCTGGCGCACGCCAGGCTGTACAGGCAGGTGATGCCTTCTTTCATTTCTACCCAGTAATATATGAAGAAGTGAATGACACACCTACTTAGGAACCTTTACCTTACAAGCTCCTAAAAGAATCAACTACACACGCATGGTGCAGTTACCACTTATACTGCCTCTGTATTGGAGACCATGGCAACTTATTCTCTTACTTCTTTGGACTGGCAATTCACAGAGAAGGCCTGTTTGTCTGGGGGGCAGTATTTGATGTGGAAGGCAGAGTCTGGGGATGCTGTGGGAGGAGAGCCTGCTTTGTGGGCTAGAACAAGGAGAACAGAGGATGATGAGGCATCGGACTGTACTATTCTTACTGGAACGGGCCGTTGGTTCCCCCTCAAGAGCAAATAAAAATACCGGAACGGGCCGTTGGTTCCCCCTCAAGAGCAAATAAAAATACC
>OU015750.1:112298802-112361622 GCA_907169655.1 Acomys percivali
TACCGGAACGGGCCGTTGGTTCCCCCTCAAGAGCAAATAAAAATACCTCAGGAGGTTTTGACAACAGTTGGTAACATTGTGAAGATTATTACAAGATTTAAGAAAGGTGAATGCTACTATGAAACGCTGGGGGCTTTACAGTCTGGATCGCCACTCCCACAATGATCCCTTCTGGACATGAAGTGGTAGTAATTGATTTGCAAGATTGCTTTTTCACTAGTAAGCTTGCTGAACAGCGCAGAAAAAGATTTGCTTTTAGCCTTCCTTCAGTTAATTTACAGAGACCTTACCAGCATTATCAGTGGAATGTTTTGCCTCAGGGCATGAAAAGTAGTCTACACTCTGCCAGAAGTTTGCGGACGAAGCTCTGTTCTGTATAAGGCAGAAACATCCCCTTGTCCTTACTGCCCATTGTATGGGTGATATTTCTATTGGCTCATCCTAATCATGATGATTTAATGCAAGTTTTGCAGAGAACGACCCTGGCTCTTGAAGCCTATGGACTTAAAATTGCTCCTGACAAAATTCAACTACAATGTCCTTTCAATTATCTGGGTAGAATTATCCAGACTTTAGCCTCAGAAGTTGTGATTTCAGGCACCAAGGATCTTAGCCAAATACCAATTCAAAGTTTAGTTCTAATGTACTGAGCTATAAAATTTGAAGCAGAAGTTTTCTTGGTTGCCTTGAATATTCAATCCCTTTTCTTTATAATGTATTAAGCTAAAGTAAGTATAAAAGTGATTTAAATATATATGCTTGCATATAGCATTACTAAATTTCTTGGCATGACTTAGCTTTGTTTCAATGACTTGCCTGATGTTTATTTGGTTACTTTTTCAATTTTTCCATTTCATTCCATTATTTAAGGCTAGAAATAAATTATGTGAGCCAAACTATTTCATTTTTTTCATTATCCTAGTTTCTTTTTTCTCCTCATGATGAATACTGCTTAGAATGGCCTATTTAATAAAACATTGTTTCATCAGTCACTCCCATCTGATTTAATGGGCAAAATATAGGCAAAGCATTAGAAAAAGTATTTTTACATTAAATTTTATTCTGTCTGCCATTTGTCATCTTTTCGTAATTGTTTGTAAAGCAACTCCGTTTCTGAGCTCAAGATGCCACAGGCTGTTCTCTCTGCCAGCTCTTCCTTAAACATTTGTAACTCAGCTACCGAGAAGGAAGCTCCATCTGGGACCACAAGGCAGCCCTTAGAAATTCTTTGGTATACATCCTCCAAAGTGATAAAATAAACCAATCACAAAGCGAGCAAAATGGCTTCCGTTTAAACATCTAGCAGTAGCTAATGAAGCCTGTATATTTTATTAATAACTTTGTACTTATATAGCTACTGACAAGTACTATTTAAAATGTATGTTTGATCTTACATCTTGCCGTTGAGGCAAAGACCCTGGATAGATCCTAGCAGCCCAGAGCAGAGGGGGCTGTAGCTACGATGGGGTGGGGCGTGTGACTGCCCTTCTGTGACCCTTGCTTTTCCGGTTCCCTGCTACCATTTGTGTGAACCTGTTGCAGAAAAGAAAATTAGTATGGGACTTGCAGTCCTTCCATCAGACTCATTTCAATTAAAAATAATTCAGTGCAGCGTTTCAACTTCAAGCTCCTCTGTTGCCAATTTTAATGAAAGGTATTATGCTGCCTATGTGACACTCTTAAGTAAAACTGTTCTTTCGAATATGAAAAAAGGGTTAAAAATAGCATATTTCCTATCTTCTCTTTCTGTCTTTTGTTTTACTTCCTGTTAAACACTAGCCTCTACTAACTCTTGAGTTTGGATGTTTTCTGCATGTTTTGAAATGATGTTTAACTTTACCATGACTTGTGTATTTCTTCTTTGATTAATGCTATGCACATTCATTGTACAATATCGAAAACGGCAACAAAAAAAGAGAGTTCTTTTTCCCTTAAGTTTATACATCTTTCAATGCCTGTTGTTCTAGTCTTCCACTCCCCCGAGCTGTGTCTCACACACTGGATATACCTTTCTTCAGGGCCACCATGAAAGGTGGCGACTTGAAGTTCTCACGCTGGAGAGGGACAGGGACTGTCTTCCTTCAACATTCCTTGTATGTATCTCCAGCCTCATAAACCGAAGGGCGGGGTGGGGGGGGAGGGGGCGTGTCTGATGCGTTCCCTCTTTGTCCTCCTTCCTTTCGGTGGTTATTCTGCCTGGAGGCCGTTGGTTCTGAAGTTTTTACCGTCTTTCACACCATCTGTCTCTTTTTCTATCTTATCCTTAAACCCCAAGAGGGAGGCGAAAGCTTCCTGTCACCTAAGAGCTCCCAGTTTTATGTTTCTCTCTCCATCACTTTGGGCCACGTCCCTCCTTGTTTTCGTTTGTTTTGTCATGTGTATGGGGTGATTATCTTAGATTTCTTTGTGCCGTAAAGTAAAATTTCTTTAGAAAGAGGCTGTCATGATCAAAGGTTTCCAGAATACTGGGACACAAAGCTACACATTTCCTTTAGATCATCTTCTGGTTGTGAAGTGTAAAACTGATAATCATAGAGATCTGGTGACTTCACCTTTCAAGGCTCACCCCTTCAAGGCAGTTAGTTGTAATGCTGCCTCGCAGCTGCACAGCGGTTGCATGATAGCTTACGGAATTCCTAGATCTGGCTAGCCTGACTCAGGGGTATACATGCAGGTCATTTAACTTAGTCCTGAAGACATTATAAGGGCAAAGTGGAAAAGTGCAGGCTCTGAGCAGCCATGGGTGCACATTGCTCTGCATGAGCAAAGCAGGATAATACCAGCACTTCTTAAACACCGCACCCTAAGATGCTCTTGGCACTGACTACTTCAAATCAATTATTAAACAGCCCCAAGGATACAGCTAAAATGAAGTTCTGACAAAAACCATCTGCGTTGTCACAAGCACCCATGCCAAGCTGGCCTCTGGAAGCAGTTTCTGTCCACACAGTAGGAGCTGGAATAAAAAGAGATGGAGAAAGAAGAGGCAGAGCTGCCAAGTAAGAGAGTGTTCGTGGTCAAGGAGAAGATGACATGGAAGTGGGGTATTGTTTAGTTTGTATTGTCACCAGAGAATGGAGAGCTTCACTTGAGGTATTGCCTAGTGATATAGGATTGGCCTGTGACTGTGGCTGTGTGAGGCAGTCTTCACTGGTGACTCGTGTGGGAGGGCCCAGCCCACTGTGGGTAGAACCATCCCTAGGCAGGCAGCCTCTGCACTTTCTGCTCCAGTTTCCTGCTTTGAGTTCCTGCCCAGTTTTCATTTATGGACTCTGACCTGGAAGTGTAAGCCAACTTAACCCCTTCCTCCTCAAGTTGCTTTTGCCTGTGGTATTTATCACAGCAACAGAAAGCAAATGGGAACGAGTTGTTTCATAACACAGATGAGTTATAAGGGGTGAGACACAACTTGCCAATTACTCTCAAGCAGTAGCAACATAATAGTCCTGTAATTTTTGGCTGAAATTCACAGAACTACCTCCAAAATTGAACTGGAAGAACCAACAAGCAAAGAAATATGATGGCATTTTCAAGGAAGTCAATGAGAACTGTCTTATTAGGTTTAGATAAATGTGATAAGGTAAATACATTAGAGTGTTATAGGACTAAGACAGTCTAAGAAATCACAATGAAGTCTACACACAGAAATCATTTTAGCTAAACTAAAGGAGCCACTGTACTACACGAAGGAAGGGTAGACATTCTTCAAAGGGAACAGGATTAAAACTTTAGGAAGAAACAAAAGAAAAGGCTTTTCTTTTAAAAAAAAGAAAAATGATGTATGTAATTAAGTTATAGGTGAATTCAACTTAAATACAGAGAATCCACGTAGAGAGAAAAGAAAGCATTTCATTACCATGACCTCAGCGGACTCCATCCAGCACACACACCCAAGGTGAGGAGGAACCTCCGTGATCTGTTTAGCTTCAGTCAGACAACTTCCTTGAATTACATGTTTACAGTTTAATAGAAAGGTGCTGATTTGCCTCCAGCTGCTAAATTTAATTGCCAGGTTGCTCCTTTCAGTCTTTGCATTTTTGTTTGCACATTAGCACACATTACCCAATGCTTTCATACTCTAATATCATGCTCTAATCATTACTGAGCATCCCAACAAAGTGGTCACAGTTAACACTGTCCCCTTCAGGAAAGCAGAAGCCAAGATAAGTTGAAGGATGTGAGATGATTCTGAGGGAGGGAAGGAGACCGGACAAAGGTGGGGAGCCGCCAGGTATTTCTGTGGGTCTGTCCAGCCAAAAAAAAAAAAAGGAAAAGATGACTGCGTTACATCCCCTGGGGCCAGGCTCTCCAACCCCACCTCCTTGGATTTCACACTAGTGCTGGCCTCTTGCTGTCAATGGTCCCTCCTAAAGGACTCTCTTCTCACCCTGTTTGCCCATCTTGTAGCACATGTTTTGTATTGTGCTTTGGGAACTGCCAATGCAGAAAACTCTTCCTGAACCCTGAAGACACACTTTGGCGGTGAGCAGCAAGGTTCTCGGTTTGTGTTTACTAGTTCCTTTGCCCCATTACTGCTATGACTCAAGGCTACTTAACTTGGTGGCAGCATGCATCATCACACTTCCTGTGGCAGGGAGTCAGGAGGCCTTGTTAATTTTTGCTTACCAACAATTTCCAGAGACACTTAATTTTGAGTGTATAGCTGGCCTTAATATAAAGGCGGAAGCTCAGACTTAGACATGAGAACAGTCATATGGGAAGAAAAGATGGGGCACTCAAGACAAAAAAAGACAGAGTAGAAAAAGTATTCACAGGGCACCTTACCCTGTGCTTGCTTACTGGACTGACCGTATGCTCCTCCAAGGCATAAAGGGGCCAGGGCCAGTGTGCAACAGAGGCCTCACAAGTTCTGTAACAAGTGACTCGAACCTCAGATCATTAAAGAATCCCTGCTATAAAGTATTTTATGTCTAGGTTGCATGGAGTGGGCTTGTCACTGAAAGCTAGTAATGCGAGCCTCAGTGTTTTCAGGTGGGAAAGATGGACAGATTTGCTTTTAGGAATGATTTTCTATAAGGAATCTGGCAGATGATGTGTCAAGACCAACTGGAGACCAGAAACCTAGAGGGTATTCTCAGAATTCACCGGGAGTGAGGGGAAACCTGGTCCTGTTGGTGGAGGCAGCAAAGAGGACAGGCAAGGCACACAGGAGGCTAGGCCCTGCAGTTCCGGGTCAGTTACTGAGGAGGGAGGTGCTTAGCTCCTGGTGGGTGGAAACTTTGGATCTGAGGGGCTGCCAAGCCTCAACTTCCACTTTGCCTCCCCCAGAGCAGCCCTAGTGGGCAATGCAATCACTTCCTTCTTCCATCTTGCTGGAATTTCTCCTTTAGCCTTTGGAGGGGCTGGAATCCGAAGAAACAGGAGACAGTGCATCTGCCAGCCAGTCGGGAGGAGGCACGCTGGGACTCTTGGATACCTGTGGGCACAGGAGATGATTCTCAGTCCCAGTTTCAGTACACCTGGCCACTCCTGGATGAACATATGGAGCACTTGCATAGATGTACACACGTGCAGTTATAGTAGGTCTTCTGTCATGTAATAGAATATCAAGGAAAGCTCTGTGAAAATATTTGGAATTCTTTCTCCCCATCTTTCAAATTAGTTACCAGTCTCTGTACTTTCAGAGACTCCCCTAAGCCAATTTTTATGAAGTCAGAAATTTTGAAATACCTGATTTCTCTTCTTTGTGACTTTACTCAGGATTCTTGGCTGTTTATTCTCAGTGTAAGGCATACATCATGCCTAATCAGTTGGATCATATTAGCGTGTGGATGATATGGCTGTATTCTTCATGCCAGCCTCTGTCCTCAATGACAGGCACTCAGGTGCTTAATATGAAAGTGAGGTGTGCATGCATGCACACATATGTAGATGTACATTTCACATTCTTAACAATGGTGTAAAAAACCAAGTGCTGTGGAAATACACTCATATCTTTGGAGAAATCCAGGGGCTTGTAAACTGAGAGATTTGTGATTGAGTTGATGCCCTGTAAGAGCTAGAGGTTTGGCAAGAGGGGAAAACAGAGTTAGGGAGAAGGCGGCACTCCAGGCAAAGGAGATGGCGGAAGAGAAGTAAATGGAGAGGAGCAAATGGAGATTGCTGGAGAAGGGTAAGCAGCTTGCTTCTCTGGCACTGCGGGAGTGGAGGATGTGGCAAGAAAAAGGGCCCGTTGTGACTGTTACTGCTGGAGCATCCTAGGAACAGACGTCCGTGAGGGAAGAGCACCAGGGAGAAAAGAGGACAAGACGTGAAGCATCACCAGGTCCCACAGTCAGGGCTGATGCCTGCTCCTTGGATCTGAATTAGGCCCATCCTCTCTCCTGTGACAGAGCTCAGGCCTGTGAGCCAAACCATCTGGTTGACAGAATCGGCCTGCAGTTGCTGTGTCCAGGGGAGCCCTGTGAGCTTAGCTAGCTGACCCTCAGCCAAGCTGGAGGTCTGCAGGGCCGTGTGAGCATTGTCCGCCCTTGTCAACTTGTGGCTTATTCCTTTACTCGCTTTTGTTGCGTCACTAAAACGAGTGGAGACTGTTTAAAACTCTCATGAAGCATCGGTAATTATACAAATGGGATGATAGCATACATTTTACAGGTTTTGTCAAAGAGGATTGAACCCAGGGCCTCATGTGTGCTAGGCAGACACTCCATTACCGGTCTGTATCCTCACTTCCCAAATGTTAACATTTTGAAGTATGTAAATTCTAAGGTAGGTCTCAAATATATTACAGAGAAAAAGCATGGTTTCTAGTCATCAAATGACAGTAAGTAACAATTTCCTTACAGTTCAGTGCTCAGCTATTTAATTTAACTAGTTATAG
This sequence comes from Acomys percivali, assembly GCA_907169655.1. Classification (NCBI taxonomy): domain Eukaryota; kingdom Metazoa; phylum Chordata; class Mammalia; order Rodentia; family Muridae; genus Acomys; species Acomys percivali. The sequence continues at coordinate 112,305,644 of OU015750.1, forward strand.
CTTCATCACTAGAGTTTGTAGTCTAGCATAATTTTATCACAACTCTGTCCAAAATGTTATGTTCTAAAGTCAGATAGTTCTAAGAACCCATAACATTGAATGCTTAGATTCACAAAACAGCACAATGCGCAGGTATATCTGTGGTAAATGTTTGCTTGTGGCTCCCACTTTTAATTACTCTTTTATTTGAGTATTTTACAGAAAATGTAGCTAAGCTACTCATGTATACTGTATAAGACCTACCAGTATCTTCATGTGCTCAAGTGAAATCACAGCTAATGGTAGATGTGTCAGGCAGCTAATCACAGGGTATCTGCAGCCAGGAAGTAGACAGGCAAGAGCAATGCTGGTGTTAACGTGGGCTCACTTTCACTCTGTGTGTATGCGTGCATGTGTGCATGCGTGCTTTGCTCTTTTGTTCAGTCAGGGACTCTAGCCATGGGATAGGATGGTGGCTGTCTACATTTATAATGGCCTTCCCAATTAAACCCTTCCAGAAACTTCCTCAGAGATACATTGCATGGATTAAATGCATTAGTGATTAACTTCAAGTCACCAGTAGTGCAATGGTGGTGCATTAAGAAAAGAAATCAAACACTTCCCCTTGGAACCATTTAATCAAGGGCAAGCCTCAATTTGAATTCTCTACTCGATGCTTACAGTGTCTTCTGTCTGTTATGTGAGTCTGAGTCTGTGCCTAACTGAAGGCTGTCGTATGAATCTGACCCTGTGTCTGTCAGCCTGTTGTGTGACTGTGTGTCTGTCCCTAACAGAAGGCTCTGCTCTCTCTTATTGAACAATGCTGAAAGCACAACATGGGAAAGGAATGGGCTATTTTACTGACATCGCTAACAGAGTTTAGAAGGAATTAGGTCAGAGTTCCAGCTGACCCAGACAGCAGACAGTGCTGCAGACACTACTGTTGATCAACTGTATCCGTACCCGGTGCGCTCAACGCTTATAGTAGATATCCATTCTAGAAGGTTGCTTTTAACCTCTGTATTTACTGCTGTCAACAGATGATGCACATGCGTTGTTCTGGGTCAGGGGCATTGGAGAGCATATGAATTAAGATTAGAGATTTCTTTTGTGTTTATTGCAATCTTGGCAAAATTGTCTACACATTTTAGGCCTCAGACTATATTTGTTTAGTATTTGCATTACATAGTTTTTTTTTAACTGATTCTGTGAAGTAAGGAACTGTTTTGTTTCTGATCTCAAAACAGTGAAAAACTTTTTGTTTTGTTCATTGTTCTTTGCTTTCTTAACTGTGTAAGGTGCCTTGCCCTTGATGAGCAGTTAGTATGTATAGAATTGTGTTATGTAAAAGCTTATTTCTTCTTCTTATTTGTGAACATATAATCTATTATGCCAGTAACAGTCTCTTCCACCTACATAGTCTCAAAAAATAGTTCCAGTGCTCAGGTCGGGCCAGCCTACAGAGTAGACCCACCCCAGAAGCCAATGGCTCCTCACGTGGGCTCCTGGGTGTTAACCACAATCCATCCATCTAATTGCAAACATGCTACAAATTAGCCCTGTGTCTTGGGCAGCTGCTGAGTCTCTCACTGCTTTCATTGTCCCCAGTATCTGGAGTTTGTGCTGTCCATGTCCCTGGGAATAATAGCATCAGAGTGACCACACCTACTAAGGCTTAGAAGAGCCAATGTGTATTAAAGCACCCAACCAGCCACAGAGCCAGATGCCAAGAGATAGTCAGATTGTAATTCTCAGTTTTGAAATTACTAGGAATGAGGCCTGGAGAAATGGCTTGGCAGTTAAGATCACTGGCTTCTTTTCCAGAAGACCCAGGTTCAATTCCTAGCACCCACATGTCATCTCACAACTGTTTGTAACTCCAGTTACAAACCTGAAACCCTCATACATGCAGGCAAAACACCAATGCACATTAAATAAAAATATATTTTTTTAAAAAGGAGAAATTATTAGAAATCTTGGCCTCACCCAGCTCTTCAGTTTAAACTAATGTCTACAGTCGTGGAGATTCTTATTATGCTTTTCAGAGTGATTTAAATGTGGTAAATTTGTTCGAAATCATATATCCTGTGAAAAAAGATAAAGTGGCTTTAAACAATAAAATATCCTACAAATAGAGTAAAAGCCTCAACAGAGAGACCATCAGGACATATTCCAAAGAGGTGTGAATGTAGAGATGCAGGCTGCTGCCCACTGAGCGGGGTGACCTCAGCACATCAGCACAATGGCTCCCTTCTTAGGAAAGAGTGGTCCTGGCTCCATAAGACTTAGCAGATGCATAGTGGACACCTGGTAGGAGACATGAGTCATCACCAGTAATAGACCCTTCTAATTGTCATGCCCCTCTCATGACAGGCAGCCTCTGCCTCAGACTTCTTCCATGACGTGCCTTTGGCCACTTCTAGCAACCCCAAAATGTATAAAATGTGATTATACTCTCTGTTTCTGTCTGTCTGTCTGTCTGTCTGTCTGTCTGTCTGTCTGTCTCTGTCTCTCCCTCTTTCCCTTACACACACACACACACACACACACACACGTGTGCACATATGCTCACACCCACAAGGACCGGAAGTCGAGGCTCCAGTAGCTAATTCCTTCATGTAGTCTTAGAGGCTCACTTGATCAAGATGATGTAGCTCCTAAACCGGTAGGGTGACCAGAAAGTGACTAGGGTCACATCACAGCCCTTGAGCTTCCCGTGGTAAAATGCAACAAGGAATTCAAACAGACATGTTATTAACTGTGTGTAATGCCTCAAAAACAAACAAACCAATGGACAACAGTGGAAACAAAACACTACAAAAAAATGAAAGCTTTGAAGAACTGAAAGTTCATGGGCAAGACCATTTTGATGTGGTTTAATTGGCTTAAATGATTACATGACTTAGTTTCATGAGTCCAGCCAATCAATATCTTTTAGCCATTTGAGTCATCTTTAATTTTCTGTGCTGTGCACACAGCATTTTAGACAACCCTTCACATCTGACGTTTTGCCATACTTGCACTTGAATCCCAAGTGTCTCTCAAAGACACAGTGCTGCCATGAAAGCCTTCCTGTGAGTGAATTTCATTTCTCCATTTTTGGCTGAAAATACCTGTGAAGTGATTCCAGCCTGTTTACCTAGGCCTTCCCTCAAGAGGTGAGGGGATTAGAGCTTGAAAGACGGAAAAGAGGACTTGCCAGTAGGTGGCTCACTATGAATGTGCTTGGGACGGGATCAGACGTGCCACCCCTCCTCCACTCAGCCTTTGTTTTCAATCCCTGCTGCGCGGAGCCTTTTTCTGTAATGCCTGAGTCATTTGCAGGGGGGTGAAGAGAGGAAGAAAGAGTAGAGAGCAAGCATGCACCAGCCTCCTCAGAGCGTAAGAATAGCATGGCCCCAGCTTACTCCGAGTGGTCCCCAAATGGAGCCCAGACCGAATTCTCTTCCCCACACACAATTACTTGTTCTTTTGTTCTTTGTGTCCTTGGCAAAGACTGAAAGAGCTAAGCCTGTAAGACTTGGGCCCTCCTGTGTCACTTAAGGAATAATAGGCCATTGTCTTCATTAAGCCACCCTTGTTTTAGCAAATAGAACCCAGAGGCTGGGGAGAGGACATTTTGAAGGGGGCCAACCCAGAGGAGATGCTTCCAGGGTTCCCTAGAGAAACTGTTTTGTTTCTCTGGCTTTATTGCTCCTTGCTGAGAAGATTCATATTCAAATGGGCCACGGCTGTGAATGGCGGCTTGCACATTCTCATGCACCCAGGAAGGCGATGATTATGGCTAATTACAACGAAGAATGAAACCCTAACCAGAGTGCTCAATCAGATTGTTGCTCATGCATGAAGTAACTAAGACCGGCCAATGGAGGTGTGATTCTGGTAATTACAAACATTGTGGCCATTTGAAAAATGCTTAGTAAATCTGTTCAAGACAAAATAAGGTCTAATTAATCACTTTAGACTCTGATTCCTCCAGTTGTTTCATTTGCACTTAAAAAAAAAGTTTAGGGTCTCTTTAATAAACCAAATCTAATATAAAATATGCTTGTAGTCCACACCGTGTTGGAGGAACGCAACTGTTACCTGTCCCACTGGTTTCTTTTCTTTCCATCATGTCGCAACCTGCCTTTCATGTAACTCAACAAATGCTCTTTAAAAATAAATGTGTGCCAATGCTTGTCATTATCTGACAGCCACATGTTTTTTGAAAAGTTATTGTAGAACATCAACTGTTAATTTAAGTGTCCAGATTGCTATGATAATTGTGCTGATGTGCCTTAACTCTCGAACATTCTGAGAATGGTATCTGTGGTCCTGGATTGTAATACCTAAGGATGTTACAGGATGAAGAGATGTTATCTTCACCTGACCCGTTCCAAGGAGCAGGACTGAGGCCACTACAGCAACAACAAGTGAACAACACGCGCATTCAGCGTGAGCACTCTGTGACACGAGAGTCCTTCAGAAGTAAAGACTAGGAAATGGCCTCATCTGTGCAGTTTACAGACACTTGTTCAGTGTGCTTGGGGAGGCAGTAAACTGAGAAACTCGGCAAGATCTTGTGCTCACTGTCTTCCCAGACTTCCTGTGTCACATTCCTTCTGTCCTGTCACAAGGGTCTCCACAGAGGGGAGGAGGGGAAGAGCGTTCTTCCAGGCTTCCATGGCTTCTTTGGGGAAGACAGTGGGGAATTTCAGTTTCCAAAGTCCACATGGAGAGGGCACAGATGGGACCTCCTGCAGACTCGGTTCCTTGCCTCCTCTCATAGAGACGAGCGTGTTTGGGGCCTGCATATTATGAGCATTGACAGTATTCTCGTTAAGTGACTGGTGGCCAGTACAAAACCAAAAGTAGGGTGTAGGAACATGTATATGTTTCAGCATCATTTTTGTTTTCAGAAACTTTTTAAACTGGAGACATTGAGTGGCTACTGGAATGAGTTTCTCTATTTTTCTGTCTGTAAGTTTTCAAATTCTTTTTTGTTTTCTCATCTAAAAATAGGTCTTAAAAGTTGCCAGAGTTAATATAAGTAGAGTGATGAAAGCATTTCATGTAAGGGTTCCAATGCCTCAGTCTTGATATTCTTTAATTTCTGAAAGAACTCATTCTACCCAACTATTTGAGAACTTTTCTATATTGCCTTAATGCAATTTGTATCTAAACCAAACAGAACTATCTTTTCCAATAGAATTAACATGGCTAAAAATTAAACTCATTGCAGATCTTTAACAGAAGGAGTTGCAGGGCTCAGAATCACTGTCCTAAATATGGCTCTTTGGGGGTCACACTCTGGCCTTCCTGGTCCTCCACTCTGCCCAAGGTTGGCAATAGAATTAGAATGCCTCTAGTCAAAGGAGGAGCTAAGCCTGCAAGGCTGATTTCCCATCTCATCCCTTCTCCTCAAGGCTGTCCTATGACAAGCGCCTTGCCCTCTTCAGAAAGTACGGCTGCTTCCCTCCCCCTGGTCACTGCAGTGCTCCCTCCCAGTGCACTTCTGAACCTCTTGCTCTGCAATCCTGGATAACGTCAGCACACAGCAGCTATTTCCTGGGGTCTTTGCATCTTCATTCCTGGGTGTGTATGAAACTTTGGCTAGATATATTTGCTAACTTTTCTCTTGTTGATGTGTGAGCCAAGGATCCTTGCAGTGGGGTAGAAAAAGATCATGTCTTCCCGCCTCCAGGAGCAAAGGCTTTGCAGTCTGAACTACTGCTGTCTCTGAAGGGTAGAGTGGTCTGGGAGGCGGGGGAGAGCAAGGAAGACACAAAATAGTAAGGGAAAAAGATCAATCCTTTGATGGGCATCTTTTATAGTTAATTTTTCCTTTGAGCAAGAGATGTAGTAGGTGGATCGCTGTGAGTTCGAGGCCAGCCTGGTCTACAAAGTGATTTCAGGACAGCCAAGGCTACACAGAGAAACCCTGTCTCAAAAGAGAGAGAGAGAGAGAGAGAGAGAGAGAGAGAGAGAGAGACAGAGACAGAGACAGAGACAGAGACAGAGAGACAGACAGAGAGAGAGAGAGAAAGAGAGAGAGACAGAGACAGAGAGACAGACAGAGAGAGAGAGAGAGAGAGAGAGAGAGAGAAGAGAGAGAGAGGGAGGAGAGAGAGGTATTAGAAGATTTATTAATGAGTGGACAGACAGACAGACAGACAACGGCAAGGCAGGGATGAAGGAGTTCAGGATAAAAGGGATGAAAGACCCAGAGATGATCTTGTTTTAATTCCCTTACATCACAAATGGTCTGTTAAGTGGAAGCTAGATTGAAGCTACTAGTTTTCTCATAAGGAAAACCTTCTTGTAGTAGGTAAAAGATAACCTTGTACATAAGGCTGTATAGAGTGCGGTATTTCATCTCTCTACTTTCCAGTAATATAAGTACATTGCGATCATCACCAAATAGAGCTGTGAGCAACAGTGTGAAATGATAACATGGGGAAATGAGTTTTAGAGTCTTTTCTTTTGGTTTTTTTCTTTTTGGAAAAATGTCCCGTCCTTATAGTAAACCTTATCAACCTGGTGGCCTAATGGCACATAAAAGCTGCATCCTGTTACAGGCATGGCTCTGAATGCCAGGATACCCACTGAGGCATCCAGGATTTTGTGTCCCAGGGTAGAGAACTGGATCAGGGACACATGGTTAGAAACCTGAGGTTAGAAACTAGAGGCAGTGTATGAAAAGAGAAAGCACTCCTGAGAGAAGGCTTGGGCCAGGGAGCAGGAGGAACAGTATGCTGTGCTCCAGAGCCCCTGGGGCAGGGCCTTTGTGACCCTTTGTAGGTCATTTGCAAAACACCCACCCTTCCCATGTTTGTGTGTCATAGGCTTTTCTTGGGTACATTCTGTACCTTGTTAACACCACTGGGTGAGAATAAGACACCATGACAATTTTTTGAGCCATATTTGAGGCAAGCTTTATTAAATACTAGCTGAGAAGATGCACAGTGGCCAGGTCCATACTTAGGATTCACAGAGAATGTCACTGAATTATATTAGACGGGATGGGCCAGGCACATAAAAGGCAAAACTCACAAGGCCAGGAACTTCCCACTTTTGTCCAGTCAGGGGCCAGCATACACCCTGACGTCCCTCCAGCCCACATGATTAAGCACGTCCTGTTTACAAAAAGTGTCTTCATGAACATCAGCCCCCTGCATTCCAGAAGGTTATTGGTTTTTGGGCAAATAGGGCTTGCAGGTTAGAGGTATTTTGTTTTATGAATCTCTTAAGCACAGAGATTTAAACTTAAAACATAACTCTAGCCCTCACGGTAGCCCTCCCCGACAGGAAGCATTTCCAGTCTTTCTCTACCAGCCGGCTTCTTGTGTGTCCATCTCTAGGCTCCACTCTTACTACTCTCTTCACAGTATTTTCACTCGACAAGTGATAAGGAGCCATTTGCTTGTGTCACGTGGAGTTAAAATCACTGTGGCTATCCTATTTGTTGAAGCAGGTTTCTTTTCAAGTTTGACAAAATACAGCACTTACCTTTATAAGCTGATATTTAATATTTAATGGTTTCTCTCAAATTTCTAATTGACTGGTCAATATATTGTTACAAACTTTTAAATTTTAATCATGAGATATGAATTTGGAATGCTTGGGTGTGTGTCATGGCCGAGAAGACTGCAGACGTGTTCTGGATGAGCGCCCTAGGGAGCCTGAGTGGGTCATTACTCTGCCCTTGTTCTGGTGCCTCATGTGAATCGTTTGCCGTGTGGGAGCATGGTTTGAAAGCTGATGCGTTTGAGTAGGTATTTGAGACCGTGTGAAGTCCTACCACCTTCCCCTGATTGCACTGCATTCTGCTGACTTCCTTTCCTACTCACCAAACACATCAAACACAGATGCAAATTAGGTAAGGCCACTTCCTGCAAATCTGCTGTCAACACACTCCAGGGAGCAAAACAGCGGACAAGGAGAACTGCACCTCACAGGGCTGTGCACCGTTGGCAAAGCGAATATTTATCACCATCGAGGCTGGCAGGAAAAGGCACTAAAAAGCATGACTATGTGAGCTGAAACAACCCAGTGTCAAACCTGAAAGGGTTAATGATACTTCTTGATGACTCATTAATAACTTAGTGTATTCTTAGCCCGGTGTTGTATTAAACAGGTAACATAAGATCTCTGTTTTCACTCATAGGTGAACCTTAAAACAAATTGATACAGTTGTTTTAGAGTCTGAGGAGGGCATGTCTCAATGGCATGGGTGTAGCACACACAAAGGCGCCAAATTAAATTCCCAGTACCAAAAATAAAATTAGGAAATAAGTATACTATATAATATTGTGACAGAGAAAGACAGTGCAGAGGTTGTATGTTAGTTGAATTCTTACTGAGGCCATTTTAGGTTTTCTAGGGTCGGATCTCCTTGATGAAGACTCCCATGAAAAGTCACACAGCTCTGTTCTAAAAACCCAAGATGAAGATACCCCAGCTAACTTCTGTTAGCTTCTGTTAAACTGCTTGCTTGTGCAAAGCCTCTCCCTGCAAATGCCTAGTGAGATATGAGCATGTGGTTTTTGCCTTTGAAAACCCCTTGCTCTAAATTCTTGGGGCTACACTTGGGTCCTGAGCACCTGAGTGCAGTCCCAATGGTCTGAAATAAGGACTTGAAAGTGGCTATGTCTGGAGGGATCTTTGTACTAATATGTTAAATATCATTTTAAGATTTTCAGTTTTTCAGGACTATGACTATAATAAACACAATTAGTAAACATATTTAATTTTGAAGATCTACTAAGGTAGAAATATTTGGAATCTAGTCAGTTTTCTAAATTTTTATTATTGCTTTTTATTTCTCAATAAAAAAATAAAAAGGACAGATGAGAAAGAGACTCAGAGAAAAAGCAAATGAAGCAATGAAGTGGTCAGCTTGGGGAATACCCCAAAGTCACCTGAGTTCAGAACCACATTCCTCTTCCTTGCCACTAAGTCTCCTTGCAAATGTGGTTTACCTTCATTATCACAGACTAGAGCAGGCCTGTCACAGAATGTTGCCTTAAGTGTTGGGTAAATCTTATTTTGAACCTCTTTAAAGCATGCTAATGACCACTTTGTATTTCTGCTACAATCTCTGTAATACTCCATGTGGAATGGTGGTCCTAAGTGTCCTGTAGAGCGGACTCCCCGAAAGGATATCTGCAATGCAGTCTTTGGAGCTGGACCCCCTGCTTGTGTGCAAAGACTCCAGGAACATGTGCTATGAGGTGCTTGAAGTATGTGGAAGTTGTCAATCCGTAGAAGGCACAAGATATGCAACCTTTGAGGGCCCTCCACATGACGTCATGTCCTCTTTGACCTTGCAGAAACTCGTAGTTGTAGGGAAGAAGGGAAGACAGCTTTGGCTGCATGCTTATAACAGGAAGTGAAGGGACAGTACAGGAAAGGCCTTCCAGAGCCCATTTTGTCCCCTGTGGCAGAGGGGAAGGAGCCTTCCTTCACTTGCTCAGCACTCCGTGCAGCAGGGGAATGACATTTCTGAAAAGATGAAGGGATGGTTTACAGGAAGGCACAACTGGTATGTGCAGGGCTGTAGCTGAAGCAGAGCATTTGTCCATGCACCTCTCGAGCGAGAGGCTGTCCTTATGACCTAAGGGATTACCTGTCATGGACCCGGAACCGAGTCCCGTCCATCTGGTCTCTGGGACAGTTGGACCTGTTTGGCTGCTTTCACACATGCTCCCCATCCAAGACGTAGAACTATAAGGACTAGAGATAGGCACAAATCACGTGCCAGGATGAAGACAGCTACCTTGAAGGGATGCCATCATATTGAAGACTTGACTCGTGGCTCTCTGGTCCTTGTGCAAACAGGGTCTGGCCATGTGGGCATCAGAGTCTGTCCCATCCCCAAGGCAGACTCCACTGGGGCTTCTGTGACCTTTGTCCTAGCTTAGATCTTGGTTGAAGATGAATGTGAAGTCATTTACTTTTGCCCCACCTCCCAACCCCACCTCCTCAGGTGCTCAGTGGTTGACAGGAAGTGCAGTAGAAGTGTTTCAGGAAATACTCTGTGTGGCACAGATAGCCCAGGCTAGCCTCACAGTGGTCCTGTGAGTGCAGCCGGCAGAAGGCCCTGCAGGCCTTCTAGGCAGGTTCTGGGTTTCGGTACAGATGACACTCTGCTCTAGCATCATGCCAAATGTGAGGCATGGGTTCAGCTGATCCTTGTTGAGAGAATAATCAGGTAAGTACGTGAATGAACCAGACCTCAGTATAAAACCAGAGACAAACTACACAGCTTGTGTGTCTTTTTAGCCCAAGGATCTGTGTATACCACAGCCAGCAATGTTGGACTTAAAAGAAAATGCAAGCCTCAGTTTGTCACGGACACCTCTGAAATCAAACAGCCCACCACCATTCATGAAGGTGTTTGAGAACATGTCAGCAGAACATCTGTCTTCTTTTCTTTTTGAGCACTGGGGAGAGAATGGCCCCGGGTAGAAAGTGCCAAGCCATCATTGAGAGGTGAGCTAGCTCAGGCCTGGATGTAGAACCACATCTGTGCAGTGAGCAAACTCGATGTTACAGAAGCCTAGGCTGTGTTCTTCCGCACACGCCATCTTATGAGATCTCTAGAAACGCAACGCAGTCTACTTAATAAATAGGGAAACACGGCTCAGGGAGATTAATTTGCCCAAGGTCACATAGAGTTTTAAAAAATGGATAAATCAAGATTTGAAGGTGTGCCTGAGTCAGCTGTTCATGCTTCCCTGCCCCCATCCCCCTCCCCCCACTTCTCCCCCTCCCCCCATTTCTGCCCCTCCCCCTCCCCCATTTCTCTTCTCTGAACCATTTACTCTCAAAGGCTTCTGTCTGTCTTTTCTTTGCTTTTTTGTGCTTCTTATTGAACAACCTCACTCTCTACCCCTCCTAACTCCTTTGTGACATCATCTCCCCTTTGTCCTTTGATACATCTTTCTCTCTCCTGAGACATTGTATGCCTCCCCCAGTTTCTCTGCAAGACGCAGAAATCTTAAGTACCAATGGTAATCCCTCTGTTGCTAAATGGGACCTTTACAGGATTGTCCTTTTTTTTTTTTTTTTTTTAAGCTTTTGGTCCTTCTCCCCCTAAGTTGTATGTCATGTTGCCTCCTGACAGTTTACTGAGTCTTTTACACATTAGTTAAATAAAAACGTAAACCCTCTCACTGCCAACCACCCATATTCTGCAGCCTGACTTCATCATGAAGCCATCACTTGGCATGAATGATACTCTTAAGAGAAACCGATGCATTACAGAGAACAGAGGGAACATCCTAAGAGATAAACCAGTGCTCACCTAGCCCTGCCTGCTTGATGGTGCCCTCAGTATACGGGGCCTTCTTCCAGGAACGTGGCATTTAGTATCCTAAGAGTTTAAAGATCTAATAGTTACAAAATGAAGTAGAATGGAGTGTGGGGGAGGGGGAGCTTTCTACCTGCCCATCTACCACTCTTTCTATAAATGTTCATAAAAACATGTGAAGGAAAACCGCAGTCCTCGTAATTATCGAAATTCAGTCTAGATTAGTCCTTGATGTTTTCCTTATGTTTAAAAGCCTAATGTACCACTGCCATAGCACATGGCCTTTAAAGCCAGCGCTCATGGTAGAAATTTCATTGTGGGGAGGAGTCTTGCCTGCCTCTGACTGCTCGTGTTCCTTCATGTTGCCTGCCTGCTGAGTACATATGCTAGGCATTGCTTCTGGGCAAGTTCTGCGCACTGTACTCTGTTGTACAACCTGACCTAAAGGGCATGCTGTTTTGTTTTATGTGTCATACACAAAGATTAATTCTTTTTACCCTTTGCCAATTTTTGTTGGTAATCAAAACATCTTTAGGATTACACCTGAGGGCAAGAACATTTGCAGAACCAGGAGATCTTGAAGCAGTTACTATCTAGCAGGTCAGGGTTTGCATGCCCGAGGAACACACTTCCTTCAGAGCACAGGCCTCTCCAGTCTGAGCACAGTTCAAGAAGAACATTGGGGTTTACTTGGGGTCCCTCCGTAGCCGCAGGCATGAGGAACCTTTTCTAAAAAGCCTGGGCATACTGAGAAGATGGTAGCACTCTAGAGGTGTCCCTCTGCTTGGTTACCATTATAGGGACTCACCACCCTGTCAGAGTTATATTAAGCCTTCTTACAATCAGCTGGGTGTGTCACAGTGAAAACAGGCTTCTGTTTTTGTTCTTTTCCCAAAATTCATATGACAAATTGCAACTACATTGATTCTGTTACAGTTGCTGAAATGAATTTAAGACACCTTCCACTGCGGCTGTCTGGATGGACAGTTCTGCCCACTGAGCCTCATAAGATGCTGAGAAGGTTTACAGACACTATGTATCATCTCAACTGTCTAAAACTGCTTTGTATTTCTTGAAGACTCCTTAAGTTTATTTCACAAAGGCTTATCTTCTCCAGAATACATTTAACTTGCCTCATGCAATTAGTATTTAGAAAGGCTCAAATTAACTGGAACACAGCAAAATAGAATCTTTAATTAACTAGATGTTTTTTTTTCTTTTTGTTCTACATTTAGAGCCTGAAGTCCCTAGGAAACAAACAAAATAGCAAGGATTTGTTTTCAAAGCCACCTCTGAAGGTTTTGCTGGGTCAGTGACTAGGTAACAAGGATTTCATATTACAGACCCATAACATTATGATTCATGTTCAGTAATGAAGCAGACGCAAGAAATGCTAAATTATATGTTGTTTGCTAAGGCACAAAAGCCAGCTAAGAGAAGCGAGGAATGCTCTCCCCAGTGAGAGGCTGAACGCAGCCCCGGCTTCCTAGCTAGCTACCTTTCTGAAAACCAAGAAATTAAATGAGCCCAAACTCTGTTTCTATTTTTCCAGTAGTCTGATCTAATTTATCAGACTGGCTAACAAACAGATGAATGAAACATGAAAACTACTTGTGAGCAGAAAAAGAGGTTATACTTTTGGTGGAAGCCACTGCCTATTAAGACAGTTGCCATGAAAGCTTTGCACGTTTGAGATGCAGCAACTGGAGCCCTGTCCTTCTACCCGGTGCCTACTCATGTCCCCATGACACTCACTGGCACTGAGGGGTGGTGTCCTTAGGGTCAGCCTGAGCATCATTTCTTCTGTAAACCTGGCTCTTGTTCAGACTCTTACTAAAGCTGTGGCTTTTAAATTCCCTCACTTTATTTTTGGAAAGGATGGGAAGGACACCACCTCTCAGTGCCATTTACTTATCCCTAGCTTCTGTGTGTCCGTTAAGTACTGCAGGGGATGAAATGACCATCGTGTGCTTAGTGTCTTCCCACTCAGCCAGCAGTGGTGCTTTTGCACATCTATCAGGAAAAAGAGCAGAAGGGCCATAGGGGTGGGACTGCCACCAAAGAGCAACAAATACAAATAAACACAAATGCCCGGATGTTGAAGAGGTCAGACAAAGGCCCTTTGTAGGTCCTTTCAGGCTTAGGGTATTCCCTGATACTGTGATTCACTCAGTCCAACCCGTCATTAAAGTCTTACCACATATTTTCTGAGTCTATCTCAGAAGAATACCATGTCTGCAAAAGACTGGAATGTATTATTTGGGAATAATGAATCAGAGCAAAAAAGATGTTGAGTCCATGGTATGTTATTACTTTCAAGTGTGCTAATCCTTCCTTTATGAGATTTAATTTTTGTGATGTTTACCTTGCCATCCAGCCTATTGTCAGAAAAGAGAATGACTCTGTGTTCTGTGCTAAGACAAAGCAGGGAACTGGGTGCTCTGCCCTCACTAAGGTAAACACTGGAGTCGCAATGAACCACGGCAGGTCGTAGGGGCCCTTTTGTTTGCCAGGATAAAATTAATACTTCACATGTTTTCTGAGGAGTTTGTGAGATGTTACAGATTTATTTTTAATATAGTCTCAATGTTTCAAAGCTAGGAGATGTGATGCCTGATTCTTGATAAATTAATTTTCAGTAATACCATATGCAAAATATGATTACATTTTCGCCAAAGAATATTCTTCTATAAAACTTTATTATCATTCTGAAACTAATTAAATATTGTAATTTGCAAGTAATTAGAAATTTACCTGAAGACACGAGTCATTCTGAGGCCATGTGGAACTTTATGTGATTATTTAATATACTCTCTCTTCTTGATTGCTATATCAGGGGTTGTGGTTTGTACAGTTTTACAAAAACAATAAGGCACATTAATGAACAATTGATGCAAAAAATAATAAAACCCTTCGTCTCTAGAAAAGATGGCGGGGGGGGGGGGTGTCTGTTGGAAGCACCTGCAGGCAGAAGGGTGGCTTTCCTGGGTCCTCTTCCTGGGGTCTCACTGTCCTGGGCCCCTGGACACTATCTCTCTATTCATTGTCAAAAGACCCTGCCCCACGTACCTAGGTCTCCCCCATCTGTTTCCTGTATGCACAGAATGTATCCAGAGCAGTTGACGTGCTGCCTGGCGGTAAGTCAGTGTTGTAGAGGGGCAGTTACACTGAGCTAGTTGCATTACTTTCTGTTTCTTGATTGTCGCAGCTCTCTGGGCTAATTTTTAATTGTCAGTTGGCGTATATCCCAGCCGCTTTTCTTGCAGCTCTTTGATTGCACATCAAGATGCTTCCCTCTTTAGAAATACAAAAATTTATCAAGATGCTATTGTTCAGCTACCTGCTTTTGGAAGTGAAACGACAGCTGCACTTTCCTTCCTTCTTTATTTTCCTCTTTCTTTCTTTCTTTCCTCCTTTCTTTTTTTTTTTTTTTTTTCTTCTCTTCTGAGACAGGGTTTCTCTGTATAGCCCTGCTGTCCAGGGTGTAGCTCTGTAGGCCAGGCTGACCTTGAACTCACAGAGATCCGCCTGCGTTTGTCTCCAGAGTACTGAGATTAAAAGCTTGTGCTCCTGCAGAGTAGAAATTTCTGGATGGGTAGACAGCAAAGTTACAACACATATATGAGATTTGCAAAAGGTGGCTGTGCGATGGCTCTTTTCTAGGCTCGCACTCTTGCTCAGGCTCCAGATCTCCTCCCTCCTCCCTCAGCCACTCTTTCTTTCTTCTGATGTATTGAAAATTGATTGGTGCTTCAGTTTTTCTGAGATTGAATGTGATGCAGTGGTATGACTTATGAACAAAATCCAAGGTCTGAAGTTTCATAAAGTGCTGTTGCCAGGGTATGATTAAGAGTTAACATAATCAAGAAAAAGATATAATTTCAAAAAATCTTAGTTACTAGGAGAAAATTAAGAGGATGGTATGGGGGCAGGTACCTGCTTCAGGTAAACCAGCCAAGGAAGGGTAAATATAAAGTTTTAATAAGAGCTACACAAACACTACAGGTCTGTTGGGATTTCTAAATATTTAAATACAAAGCATGTGGGTACCCTTTTCTACAGTGCCTTTTTGAACAGCTACCGTATACAATCATGTTTACATTATCTACACATTTCCTTTTAGAATATATTTGGAATGTGATCACTGTTTTAACTTGCAAAGATCTGTTAGTTTGGGTAACAATTAGTCTCCAAGACATTGCATACTTCAAAAGATTGTCACTCTTTTCCATGCATGTGAAACTCAACAGTGTACTCATAGGAGCTCGCTGTGTAGCCCCGGCTGGCCATGAGCGTGCAAACCTCCTGCATCTGTCTCCAGAATGCTTGGAGGGGTGGAATTGTACCCTGCTATTTCCAGTATATTGGAGACTGCTTACCCATTCTAACAGAAATTATAGCAGGGATGACTGTAAGCATCCATTTTACAGATGCACTCAGGACCACAGGATCCAGAAGTAGCACAAACCAAAGTACCAAAGTTCCAGGAAGAGCAAGGCAATGGATTCCCAGCTGGGGACTCTAAATTCTTGTTTAATGCATACTGACATCTGAAAACAGCTAAAAGGCCATGCCTGTCTCACCCCAGCACCCCAACTCCATGCAAAGCTAAAGGACTTCCAAGGGCAGTTTGCATAAAAGAAATCTGATCACTTCAAGGGTGAGTGTTTAGAGGTGCTCAGTACCTTATTATCTCCTGTTATACTGATTTTGGCCTCAAGGACTGAATATCACCAGGTCATGAGCTCAATTCTATTAGTGTATTCAAAAACATAATTACTCAATTAAGAAGGGAAAGTTGCAGAAACTAGTTTAATGTGCAATTTAGTCATTTACAGTGCTAGTACAAGCCTGATTGGGATTAGGTTCCAAAAATAAATGCTACAGCGAAGCTTTCTGCCCAGTTTTCTTCACTTGCATCTACATGTACCATGTGGCTATCAAGAAAAAGTTAATGATACTGAATTGCAAAACTGGCATTTTTCAGGTGTGCCCTTCCACACTCCCTTCTGGTTTACCATTGTATTGTTACTGCTTTATGCAGTGGCCACTCATCATTATGTGCTGATTGGCTCAGAAGCGGTGGGTCCCAGGTCATATTTTGTGAAAATTTGTTATTTATGAAACCCTCACATTATTTCCTATGCTCTTATGTGTATATCCCTGCAGGTTAGCAAGCCCATAGTTTCATAATCTGGTCACACCAGGGAAGAATAAAGTTGGTAAAAATGTTTACCATTGTTTTTGTTTACTGGCTAAGCCTAGCCTTCAGAGATCATAGTAGGATGCTACCAGTAATTGATTAGGCATAAAACCAACAATGAAACAAACCTGGATGACCCTCTTATGTCTCAGCTAGACCTTAACTGCCTCAAATGCACTAAAGTATCACACATCATGTTTTACTCCAAACAATCTGAGATACTTGGTGCTCCATATGCCTGTGATAAGCATTTTTCTAGAAACGAGCTGTCTGAAAAGCCAGTTCATCACCCAGACTTTCAGGCACTCATGCCTCCTACAAATTACTGCTCCAGAGCTAGGTATGAAAAAGAAGAGCTCTGTGAGGCAGTAGCAGCTGCCCATTGTCCAGACTGGATAGAAAGAGCTGGGTTACCATTACCCCTTGGATCTCTTCTGTCCAGCAAGATCCCCGTCTTGCCAGGGCATGAGATCTAGTTACAAGCAGGTCCTACAGCTTATGGACACCAGAGCCCCTGACTGCACACACCCATGTTCAGCCTCACATTGACACATTGATTATTTCACAACCTGTTCTGTATTGGAGCAGGCTCTTTTACAATTGTTTTGTATTCTAATAAGTTAAATAAGGCATATGCATGAAGGAATAGAAAGAGAAATGAGCTTTCCTCCTGCTATAGTTTGAGTGCGAAGTGTCCCCCACAGGCACATGTGCCAGAATGCCTGGTCCCCAGCAGATGGTGCTGTTTGAGGAGCAGAACCCTCTGCTGGTGAAACCTTGTTGGAGGAATGACATCAGCCTCTCTCCTCTCTATGTGTGGATTAGCCATGATCAGCCAGCCTCATAGTGCTGCTGCCATGCTTTCCCCCACCATGACGGAATGTGTCCCACAAGGAAACAGTCCAAACAAACCCTTTCTTACCTAGCTTGCTTTTGTTGTCTAGGGATTTGACCACAGAAACAAAAAAGCAACTAATATATCCTTCAGAACTTTTCATCCAACTTAGCATTTTCCTCATGTGGAAATATAACTGTTATATCACCGTGTACTTTCAGCATTATCCAGGGATTCAGTGTTGACTCTTGGTCCTAGACGTTTTTCATCTACCTGCTTAGAGTTTCAGACAAGAGCTCTTTTCCTGGAAATGCCTAATAACCTTAGAATTCAGGTCTCTGTGAAGTCACACAGAAGTACATGGGAAAGGCTTGTGAGGTCTCTATCCAGGGTGCAGTCACCCACTAGCTCCTGACACAATGAGTGTGCACTGGACTCAGTAGCACACAGTATGCAATACAGGGAGCAGTGAGCTAGCTATTGGCTAATGTTCCAAACTCTATTCTAAATTGGCTTATTTTAAAGTATCGTTAAACTTGTATTTCCAAGAAATCTCCCTACTTTCAATGTACTCTGCTAAGTATCTGTTGACGGCTCAGCCTTGGAAACAGTGCTCTCATTCCTTGGCGCTTGAGCTCTTGGCTCTATCTCTAATGGTTTGACACAAAGTTTTTCTAGAGGAAAAATATGTACAGGTTTCCTTCTCTAGATAGAACTCGACATTTTAACAGCAGTCTCCTAGCTCTTTGCAAATGCTGCATTGTGGCAGTTCTTCCTGAATGGCACACACTGAGGGGAGCAGCTCTCTGAAGGTGGTATTGCTTATGTTATGGCTACCATAGGGATGAGCTCCAGAGAAAACAGCCACAAGAGGCTGTCGGCCACACTTCTGACAAGAGGAAAGATGGGAGTGGGAGAGCAGCTGGGATGGTGGGGCACATTGAGAATTTGCCCTCCGGGAACAGGGGAGAGGCACGAGAGAGCAGCCTCCTTCAGCAGAAGGCACAGCAGAGGGGCTTAGACCTCTCCAACACCCGTTTCTTCCCTACATATGGAATCACTTTAACATCAGGGGTCCTTGGTTAATTGTGAGCTCTTTGGGACCAGTATACAGTGGATGCTTCCTCCTCCTCCTCCTCCTCTTCTTCCTCCTCCTCCTCCATCTCGTCCTCCTCCGTCCTCCCTCCCTCCTTCTCCCCTCCTCCTCCTTGTTTTTCTTCTTCTGTGACTTACTTGACTTCTAACTTTAGGAATTAAAATTTCCAGCTACATCTGGTTCTAATTCATTTTAATTTTATTAGTTCTTTAGAGCTTTGAGTCATATACAATATGTTTCTTTTCTTTTCTTTTTTTTTAAACCACATTTATCTCCACTCTTTTCCCAAACCACCCCTCCCTTCCCTACCTACCTAACATCATGTCCTTTTTATTAAAAATGCAAACAAACAAACCTCATAATCACTTTATGCTGCTCCAATATTCTTGGCTGTGTGGTCTTCTACTGGATGGTTACCATGTCACACTCTGAGGGAGAACTGACTCATCCTTTCCCAACAGTTAACTGCCAATCACTCCATTGCCAAGGGTAGGATTGTGTGCCCAACTTCTCTCTCCGTGCTTGCATTTGCTCTGGTTTGGGCTTACCCAGGTTTTGTACCCACAGTCACAATTGCTGTGAGTCAGGTGCACAGCCACTCTGCTGTTTCCAGAAGTTTCCTTGTGGTCACCCACCACCTCTGGCTATGAAACTCCTTCTGGCCCCTCATGGAAGACCCCTGAGCCTTGGGAGTGAGGACTAAGAATTCTGCAGTCTCCTGTTCTCTGCACTTTGGTGTGCAGTTGTAGATCTCTGTGTTAACTTCCATCTACTGCAAGCAGAGGCTTCCCAGACGAGGGCTGAGAGATGCAGTGATCTGTGGGTGTAAGAATCAGTCTGTAGGAGGCCGTTTAACACTATGCCTTTTTAGCATCATAATAGTAACAGGTTCTCCCCTAGAACCCATGGCTTGTCTAGTCATAAGTTATCAGGCCAAGAACGCCTGATAGCTTAAAGAAATCTCTAGAGAAAATATTTTTCAGTGTCACTTGCTTTGCAAACAGTGGTTCCCCTCCTTGTCCAGAAAGTTTCCTTGTCCATCAGAAGACTCATTGCTTTTCATTAGAAATATAGAGACGCACCATCTTCCCCTTTATGGAATTATATTCAGCAACGATCAGTCTCCTGTCCCTGTATATTAGATAGCACAGTCACCATGGCAACAAAGTTCAGTGCTGTAAACTGTTTCTTATGACATTATTTTGGGGAAATAAATTAGTTTAACTCTTTAAATACTAAACTGAGATGTAAGAAATGCTAATAAATAAGCAATAGATAGTATGAGCAAAATCCAATATGAGTAGTAACTCTGAGGCTTTGTTATTTTATGAAGAATCTAAACATAGTATTTTTTACCTATTTGTATGGATAAAATGCAATATTATGATTCATATTTCCATAGTATAATTAAAATTTAATGTTATAGCATTGAGAGAAGGGAGAGTAAATTACAGAAGCAGTTTTTAAAGTCAAGTTTGTGAGTAATAAGAAGGAAATAATTAAATGTAATTTTTGATGTTTCTTCCCATAAATAAAACTTCACCAATATAACTATCATGATGAATAATTTTCCAAATAAAGTAATAACAATAAACATTTTAGTAAGGATTAGCTTCTTAACTTACAGTGTGTTTGACACTTTAAAATATTAGAATAATTCTTGCTTTATGTAATTTTTCTTTTCTTTATTTTTTCTGCTTTTTGTCTACAGATTTAACTGTTTACTTACTTTACACGTTGAGATGGTTTCATGTGTGTCAGTCTTGGTTTTGATCCCCATCACTGAGGCGAGTGTTGCAGAACACTATAAGTGAAATACAGAAATCTTTGAATGTTAAGACAAAGCTAACACATATAGGAGAAGTTAAAAATTATACCTTCCACTTCACACAAAGTAGACTGTGTTCAGCTTATAATTTGCCTTTATTAATAGTGCCCTGAGACATTCCGTGCATGAGCCCCACTTCATCCTGGCTGTGACAACAAGCTTCACGGTGTCTTCCTTCCCTGAACTGGTGACCCGTGGGCGCTACTGCCGTTATGGAGTGTCTCTTATATTCAATATTAAAATTTCACCCCACTTAAACTTTTATTCACAAACATTATGTTTCTTACAAAAGCTAAGTGTATGCAAAGAAACTTGAACATGTCCTAAATACCTTCCTTCACTTTAAAAAGAACCTCTTAGTTTATATATGATAAACTTCAAAATTAAACCCAGTATATTTGACTGTTCGCAAACGGTAACACTGAGCTTCATGTAAATGTGGACTAAACACGACATTGTAGCTGAGGACCCACAGCCTGTCTGTAACCTTCCTCAGGAGTCTTATAATTCTTGCCAGGAGAACTAACCATTATTCCTGGGGAACACTGCACAGGTGCCACAGGTGAGACAGGTAAAGCTGTGGGGTGATGAGTCTAGTAAGGTGTTGGCTCTGTTTCTTAACAATTAACCTTTATTATACAACCCAACTAGCTTACACAAGAAGGAAAAAAGGTTAAAGGGACAAAAGAGTGAACCTTCCGGTATCCGTTCCACGGGATGAGTCCTTAGGTGTCTCTCTGGCCCGCGTGATAGTCCAGCCTGTTCGCTTTCTCCACACGCTCTCAAAACCCCTGGCTGAATCTGTTGTTTTTCTCTTCCCCACCTGCCTGAGTCACATGGGAAGGGTGGTCTCCTTCTCCCATTGAGGGTCCATTAGGAAAACAATAGCCCAGGTGGGGTTCCCAGGTCTGCTTCCTGAATTCCAGGTCCAGGATGGCTCCTCTCAGTCTATCACAAGGTATTCATGGGGTGCCCCAAGGGTAAAGCCCGCCAAGACTGCTTCCACCTGTGACAAAGCTTAATCTTTCCCACAGTAAGGAGTTCAATCAGTGGCCAAGTGGGGAACGTGCTGGCCACACCTTCTGCTGCCTGGCATGCACAGCACAGGGAGGAAGGATTTGTTTGGGGTCAAAATCTCAGAGGTCTCAGTTTATCATGGCGGGAAGAGGAAGCTCGGTAGAGCTCACCAGCTCAGGTTGTAGAGGCCGGAAGCAGGGCAAGGATGCTGGTGCTCAACAGACCTGCCACTTCCACCTGCCCCACCCCTATGAGGTGTGGTGCTGGCTCTTAGTGAGGATTGTCTTACCTTAGTTAGCTGTGTCTAGAAACACTGCTGCAGACGTGGGCTTTACCAGTCTCCTAGGTGTCTCTCAACCCAATAAGCTAAAATCAAGATTAAAATGAGGAAAATTCACTCATTTATCCACCCACCTATGATCCAGTCAACAAGTATGTATTGAACACTTGCTGTGTGCTAGGCCTTGGGTTAGTTTTTGCAGATAAAGAGTAAACAAGGCAGATAGAGATATTACTTTCTTTTTAAAAAAGATTTATTTATTTATTGTGTATACAATGTTCTGCCTACATATATACCTGCATGACAGAAGAAGGCATCAGATCTCATTATAGATTGTTGTGAGCCACCCTGTAGTCATGGGGAATTGAACTCAGAACCTCTGGAAGAGCAGCCAGTGCTCTTAACCTCTGAGCCACTTCTCTAGCCCTGAGATGTTATTTTCAATATTCCATAAAATATGGAAGATACCAGTCAAAATATGTCCATGGCTAGTGAAAAGATGGGGGACTTTTCATTACTTTCCCCTTTGGGTCTCAGCTTCCTGGCATTCTTATGGCTATGTCTCCCTAGAGCATGCAAAGATAAGTGTGAGGGGATCCATCTTTAGAGACCTCAGCAGAGCACCTGGCACATGGCAGGTCCTAGGCACATGGTAGCCTCCTCCCTCTCCTGTGACATCACCTTGGAGTCCTCATCTCATTGTTTCATTGATGTAAAAATCAGAACATCTGAAAGAGTGACCCCAGGGTAAAGACACAGATGTGGAAAGAGTCCAACAAGACACAGCTGCCTCACACTACATGCTGAGGATGCAGGATGCAGGATGCTTTGCTGTCCCCACATAAACAGCAGCAACCCTGGGGAGCGCTGGGTTTAAATTTAGTCCAATAGACCCCACTGAAGTGTCATGAAAGGCTGTTACCTGGGAATTTGTGGTGATGTATCCAAGCCCCTCACAGGAGTCTGCATCAGGGTTCATCTCTGTGACGTTAGTTTCAGGTGAACTCACCTAGGACTGTTGTGAGAAATATTGCGGCACCAATGCTCCAGCCGACTGTAGCAAAAGCAAAGGAGGAAAATAGAACAAAGCGTGTCACACACCATGCTGCTGAAGAATAAATCTTTGCACGACTTTGAATATCTGAGGTGGATGGCGGTATGCATCCACAGATCCGTGTTTATGAACAAAAATAGCAAAACGTAACATTCCCAGCCTTTCAGGCAAGACTAGGTTACACAGCACAAGGTCAGTTCTGACTAGTAAGCAAGAATACTTGAAAAGATAAAAGGTAAAACTTAAGTTCATTTTAGGATAAAATCATCTCTCACTTCTATAAACCATTATCCCTCATACGCAGTACAAAATCTGCCACAGTGAATAAATTGTGCCTATCTGGTGCCTTCTTCCAAATCACAAATCACAAATCACCTTGATCTCAATGTGGCTCCATGTGAGCCTTGCCTACACCCTGTGAGTGGACAATGGGCGTTGAGTGGTAAATCACGTAGTCATGGCTAGATGGTGTTTGAAGGCGTGGATGCAAATGTAAAGCCATTTGAATCTCAGCTGGTTGTAAGACACACTTCCTTTGGTTGTCCTGTGGATGTGCATAGTGCTGTCCTGGTGTCAGTAGCTGCTCACTTCACAACTGTCCTTGAGAATGAAAGGGACAGAAAAAGCCAGAATGTAGACTACTTCCTGGCCAGCCCTGTAGCAGATGCTCTGCTATAGCATGGCTATTGACGGTTTATTAAACTCCTTAAGGCCAGAACTTTGGTTTGGTCTTTATTCTGTGTTATTGTGAGTGAATACCACAGCAGTGCCATTTATAAAGAAAAGAAATAGCTGTCTTATAATTCTGGAGGCCACGAAGTCTGGGATGCAGTGGAGCACCTCCCAGAACCTTCTTGTATCATTCCATGATAGAAGTACGAAAAGCAGGGTGTGACTGAGAGATGGAACCGGTAGCCTGGGACAGTTTTGTAACCAACATCCCATTGTAGCCCCCACCAGGACAGAGGAACACAGAACACAGAGCCTAGACCCTCCTATGGAGCCTCAATGCCCATCCCTGTCAAGTCAAGGATCAAGTTGACATTTCGCTTTTGGAGGACACAGCCACACTTTATTCCAGCTTTGCTTCATGATAAGCAAACCCAAAGGTTGCTGTTTGTTAGGGAACCCATTTTCCTTTAGCGTTACAGTGGGGTTTCTAAGTCATCCCTGCCTTCACGCAGAGGTTAAGCGCTAGTGAAGGAAAATTCCATGTCATTGCCTCCAATACATCAGGAAATTTGAATTAGGACAGAGATGAGTGAAGGTTCCAGAAACTGCATAGGGACACAGTTTTAGATATATTCTCCTAGTAAGCATGCTCTCAAGCATCACATTAGTGAGCTGAAGAGCTCCAGGAAGGCTCTCTTTGACACAGTAGAATGTGAGGACTCTAGTATTGTGTTGTGTTGTGTTGTGCTGTGTCATGTTGTGTTGTATGAGGGAAGTACAGTTCGTGGGGATGGATCCTAAGAAACCAATGAGTTCACTTAAGCAGAAAGGATGAAAACCATACCTTCAAATTGTGCTGAAGAGGACTGCCCCCTCCTGCAGTCTGGCCACTACTTCTGTGCCCCAGCCCATGACCAGCTTGGCTCTCACAAGCCTGGCGTCAGCCACCAGGCATTCTTCATCCCACTGCTTCTCCCCTCCCTTAGCTCAGCACTCATTTCCCTGAACTGCCGTTCCTAACCCCCTAGGTCCTGTCTAAACCATCTGGGGGAAGCATTAGCATCTTGTGACTGCTCATTACATGAAAGCCTTTGTCCAGGCTGGGCACCCTCCAAGCTGTGGCCCTTATGGATATGAGTATCTCACTAACATTTCATTCACTGTCAAATCCCAAGTCTTTGGACAATTCCTAACTATAGTCGCTCATTACTTATTTACTAACTGAATCTAATTTCCATATTTAAAAGATGAAGCCAAGATCCTGAGCCTCATTCTGTCATGACTAGTTTTTTGTTTGTTTTTTTTTAGGTGATCACTCACTAACCAGATTGTTCCCATGAGTAGGGAAGCATCTTTGCTGACGTCATGTACTCTCTGGTACATGGGAAAAGCCCCACAGGAAGTCTTTCCCTTCATAGCACAGATCACTGGTATTTCCTACCTGTTTAGCTGGCCACTAACTAATTTCTCACATTTGGAAAGTATGCTTCCATACCACCATAGAGATGCATTCACTGATGGTATTTCAAGCATCTCCCACCTTACAAACGCCCACTAAGATAGAGTCACTCTCCACTCCTCTGAAGACATGGATTATTCAGGTCCCCTGCTTATTTGCAGGACTCTCAAGAGTGTGAGTCAGCTTGGAGATCAACTTTATATGTCTTTCCCATTATATCTTCGAGTTTTATGAGCTTCTTAATGTTTTCCCAGTCTTAGGATAAACTCAGCCCCAATGATCTTTATGCAACCAGAAGAAATAGCAAACATTTCAGGAGGAGGCGTTGAGTGATTTTTCAAATAGCAGGTGATACATGCATACAAAACACAGAAATAAACAATGGGTATAAATAGTAAGTTAAAAAGAAAATTAAAGATGTTAACAGTAGATGAATATAGCTCTGTAGGATAAAAAATAGATGTCGTTTTTATTTTTGCAACTTTTGGTAATCTGGGATTACTTCCTAATAAGTAGTAAAAGAAAACTCAAGTAAGCAAAGGTAATCATTGTGAGACCCATGTGGCCAGCAGTGGCTGGGGTCGGGGTTGGGGGTGGGAGGTGGTGAAGACAGAATCTCTATTTCATCAACTTTCCAATGGTTAATCTGCCTTAGCACTAAAAATCCAGTATTGGAAAATTGAAATTCCTGGGACTCAGATCCAGCCCGTGCAAATGAACGCAAATGGCGGCACACAGTCCACTCGTATGTGGCCCAGGCTTCTCTGCCTGCTCGGCATGCTAGCTGAACTTCCTGTGTGCTTCGCTTACTGGAGACCTCAGCAGGAAGCTCAGTATCGATCTTGCCGCTGTTATAGTACTCTATTTTCTGAATTAAATTTTGTTCTTCATGCCTTTGTTACCGTATGCACACTAGACACTCAAGGAAGATAAGCCGCAAAGGAACCCCCGCTAAGCTCTGCAGAGTTTGACACTTTAACCGATCTCGGTCCCCAAAGGCTCTTCTTCCTCCTGGTTGTCCTCCTAAGGTTCCCAGAGCCACCTCCTCTCTCCTCACTCTGTCGTTTGTTCCCGTGTTACTCTCGTTTTCCCTCTTGGAACCATTTTGCAATTTTATGCATCGTGAGTCTGATAAAATCTTACAGGACTTCATGACAGCAAAAGGCCCACTACCCCTGCGAGGAAGCGCTGAGATCCGCTCCTCAGTCCCTCCAGGTGTGAGCGCCCTTGATGCAGCAGCTCTGTGAGGAGACTGGCAGGACCCTACCTAAGCTCAGGACTCAGTTCACTAATAGTTTTCAAGGGCTGCTGTTGCCTCAAGCTCTGACCATTTTCATGTCTTGGAGAGGATATTGCCTTTCATGTCTCTGCTGGTGTTACAGGCGTCTATAGAACAGCGAGTCAGCATCTCCCCCTTGCAAGAGTTACTCCTATTTCTTGTCTCTTTCCTGGTCGTCAAATGAATGAACAAAATGATAACTCTTAGATATTATTAATTTCATAATTTAAATACTGTCTAAGAGGGAAGAATGCTGTCCCTGGAGAGCTGGCATGGCCCCAGCTGTATTTAGAGGACAGCTTTGACACTGTGGATGTGTTCCTTCCCAGCAGTCAGACGGAAGCAAGTTCCTTCCACATGGGGAAGTCATCGAAAGTCAAGTGAAAGGTTGATGGCACGGAGAAAGGGGAGCTATTAAGGATCTCAGCCTAGACCTGACAGTGAGTCTGCTCAGCACACGAGGTCTCTCTAGGACTGCAGGATTACAAATACACTTGCTGCTCTATTGCATGTGGCACCTGTAATCATCAAGGTATCCCTATGACAGTATCCGTCTGGAAACTTGACTGTCAAACTCTCCTAATACTCAGAGTGAAAGAATTAGTACGTCAGGATAAACTTATGCCAGGACAGAATGTAGCATATTGTTAGCTGTAGCTGTTATAGCTTGTCTAAATTTAAGTGAAGTCTTAAGATCTCCTAGAAAGTTCTGCCCTCACCCCACCCTTGTTCTTGAACTCATTCCATAGAGTAAGCTTCATCCATGTTTGCAAAGTGCCCCATCCCCAAAGGTAGGCAAGTGCCTGCTGTCAGTGTTGGTAGCTGCATTAGTCCATTTGTGATGCTATAACAAAACACCAGAGACTGAGTAATTTATAAATAATAGACTTATTTCTCGCAGTTCCAGACAGCACTGGCATACCAGCATCTGGTGAAGTTCTTTCTGTTAGACTACATTCCTCTGTTATAAGAAAACAGGCAACTGTAAAGCCATAGGCCTTGCAGCAGCACCACAGTGGTGCTGTGAGAAGCAGTGGGCTGGATGCGGACTTCATCTCACCTGAGGAGCCAGAGCAGCCCTCCGGCTTTTGCTGCGGGCCTATAGCTGCTCTCACAGCAATGAAGGGTTCTAGTGTGTTCTAATACACATGTTCTATTTTAAGTCTGCTCAGATGGTACCGAATTTTCTACACCATTGAGCCATTAAAAAAATTCTTCCCTTGAATTCTGCTGGCCCCTAATCATGCTATTACATTCAGTTTTTCAGATAGGTTGACAAATTGAAACCAGCTGTAAACATTGAAGTAGTTTAAAAATAGACATGTTTTCTCCAACCCTTCTGGGTTGCCGCATTAAGCAATAAAACAGTACTTTATAGCTTGTTAACCCAGATCTGAGGGATACCCTGTGCACAGTGCATGTGATCATTGTTTACCGTGTGCATCAGCTTGGCAGTGCCACACTCCCCATACTCTGCAGGCGTCTTTGTCCAGCCTGCCTTGGCATTCTCTTTTCACTTATACTTTAGCTGACTGATGCATGTCGTAGAAATTGTAAAGATGTAGCCTCCTCTTAGAGCAGCATCTACCAAATGCCCTCACCAAGCCTGCAGCCTGCTCATCTTCTTAGACCCCCCAGTACCTTAACTCAGGTGTCAGGATCGAAAGGAACTGTCTCCTGAGCATACAGCTCCTCAAGTGCTTGCTACTGCATAGTTCACTGGACTCAGCAGAAGGTCAGTAAGACTGCTAGAAGCAGAAAGGGTCAGTAGGCAACATAATAGTGGTGCAGAATTTTATCACCCAAATTAAAGCACATCACAGCAATTGGAATGGTCTGATGACTCTGAAAAATTGGCAGATGTTTTAGAAAGAAATGGCTAGTCATTAGAACTCAGGCTGGCTACATTAGGAGGTCAAGATCTATTACCTTAGAGACAATTGTCATAAATTACAGCTTGTCGCTGAGCAAAAAGAGAAAAGAAAACCCTAGCTTAGTCTTGAGACTCAGGAGATAGGTGGTTATATTGGGGCCTTAAACCCCTTCTGTTGCTCTTTAGAAAAAAAAGGCAAGAACTAAATAAGTTATAAAGCATGTTTAGCCTTATTAAATGCATAAATTTTTATAGCTTAAGGAATAACATGAAGCAATGAAACCAACCTTGTGTCTAAGTCTTCAGTCCCGACCACCTGTGTGGGTAGGTTTGGTTTGTTGTTGTTGTTGTTTGTTTGTTGTTCCTCTTTACTTTTTTCTGCCATTTCACTGCCAGCATCTGAAGTCTCGGGCACTGCCTTTACTGCAGTAAATGATTATTTTTACCCTAACTTTGTCCCCGGTGTCTGCTGCCACCTACTCTGGTCTTTTAGAGCTAGCCTCATCCCAATGTGTCTGCTTGTCCTCACTGTTTGGACTCCATCCTCAGGCTTGCTTACATAATCAGGAACCATTCTTTCCCCACTCTGCACAAAAATTGCCCTATATCCCTTTTGGTTCTGGGGGTGCTAGAAACAGTCTGGAATGATGTGGTCATTCTTCTTGCTCATAATAGCAAGCAGCCATATTCTGCCATCCTCCGGTGGAACCCTAAACAGTAGGTGGTCTTGGAAGCTGTCTAACAGGCAAGCTGCACTTTGCTTTCTCACTTTATGCAGCCTTATGTTTTTCTTGATCCCTTGAGCTATGTGCCTCTGCGACTGATGATTCTGATGATGGGAATCCAGAAAGAGAACAAGACCCACCTAGAAGACTTGGTAACATTTTGCCTCTCCATGACTCGGCTGCCACATATGCATATGGTCTTGCTGTAAGGCAACAATTAGTTTCCTATGGACTGACTTTTCAGACAAAGCATATTCAGAAACACAGCCAGCCTGACCCCAGTGGAACTTTGATTAATGTGAGAAGCTGACAAATGTTGAGGGACCCGCAGAAGCTCCCCTAAGTTCTTGAGTCTAGTTGAGACTCACCTTGACCACTTGCTAGTCTTGTGGGCCCCTGCCCCAGTTGTAGACTGGGAGATGGACAGGAGCAGACCCCTGCCATCATATGCTGTGGATGGAGCTCCACCGAGAAAGCCATGCCAGGCTTTTCTGACTCTTGTGTTACTATCAGGGCCTCGGCTCTATGTCTACCACTTGAGGACTATGAATAGGCAGAGAGACAGAGGCAAACCAAGCTGATGAGTGAGCTGTCTGGGTTACTCATGAAGATATCCATTACAAGCCTACTCTCAAATGAGACTGATTAACTCCAGCTGCTGACCAAGCCCATGTCACCATAGTGACCAGTTCCTCCAGTGTCCCTCTGGACAGAGTCAGCACATCTACCACCCCATGGTGGTATATGTGTGTAAGGGTATGCTGCACTTGTGTGCATGTGTGTCAGGATGTGGGATATGTTGTATGTGAATATGGGCGCTCATCAAGGCCAGAGGTATCATATCCTCTTAGAGCTGGAGTTACAGGTGTTGGTGAGCCACCTCATATAGGTTCTAGGACCTGCACCTGGGTCCTCTCCAAGAGCAATACACACTCTTAACTGCGAAGCCATTCCCAGTGTCCATATTTCTTTCTTTATCTTATCAGCACTCACAGACTGATTGGTTAGCACAGCTCCTGGGAGACCAGTGGACTCAACCCAATTTTAACTCAACCACCTTGCTTTATTGCCCTGACTCAAAGTGTTTGGACAAGGACATCCACAGCAGAGTTCTGCCTCCTGAACCCCACATCAGTTCCCACGGGCTGATGGGGTTCTGTGCTTTCTAGGAGAATTCTCTGAGCACCCTGACCCATCCATCCTCCTGGTTGCAGTGTCTGGGAGAGGGAGAGAGTGTTGGGATCAAAGTCCCTGATTTTGCAAAGGCTGAGGGAGAAACACTACTTTTGTACACAGGAAGGGAAGCTGGAGACTTTGTCCTTTACTGTCACCCCTAATGTCTGCCTTGCTTCTGAAAGAATGCATCGAGGGCAGCTCACCTCACCGGCACGACTGACAAGACTGCCATCTATCAGCTCCAGGTTTGATTAGATTGCCTTTGCCCTGTGACCAATGGAGGAGTCTACTGGCAAGAGCAGCTCATGGTTGCCAGCTGGGTTAGTGGTAAAGACACATGAGGGTGGAGAGATGTGGCTCTTAAGGAGTCCTTTCAGAATCAAGGATGTTGCTTCATTACTCAAACTCAATGAGAAGTTTTAAGCTTACCAACTGCCCAGGAGCCTACATTGTAGCTACTATCAAAGAATACCTTCCATTTTAAATAGATCTCAAACCTTTGGAAAGGCCAACTTGAGGACACCAATATTCCAACCAACATGTTGTTGTCAGAGCGTCATGCATGCTCCAGGACTGTTGTACTCCTGTGAGTCAGACATTACGCTGTTCTCCTTCCTCCATACATCCCACTGATGCTCATAAATACTGCCCATGCTGCATTCAGAGCACTGTGGTGTTCTCTCTCTGCACTTGGTGCCCTTTACTCACCATGTGGCAATTTACCCACATGATCAGAGCCATCCAAACAGAAGGATGGCATGGAAGTTGTCCTTGACTTTAATAGATGTAATCAATGACTTCTCTGGAAGGCAATTATGTCATGATCTAATGCTGGCCAAAAGAGTTGCAGACTTGCCCTAGCTAGCCTTGCCACCAATCACTAAGGCAGTCATTAACGTCTCAGAGCAAGTGGGGATTGGCAGAAGCACAGTGTGGAGGTGTGGTTGCTATTTCCCTTTCTCTGCTCAGATGCTCTTGCTCATCCCTAGACAAATGCTGACTCTGAACCTGGAGTGCACTGAACATCCTTCCCATTACATGAATGACTGACACATAGGAAAATATTTCTGTAATACTCTCCCTTAATCCCAGAACCACAATTCAAGACATTATAAGCAAAATATCATCAAATAATATACCTTCATCCAAAAATGTTTCTTTATTATAGGGTTTGTTTTTAGGTCAGGCAGGTGGGAAAAACAAAGGCGATTAAAACATGCCTCCCTCTCTAAAAATATTATAGTCTTGTTGGAAAGGAGGCACCAGCTTGAGGAAGGTAGTATGACACCTTTTTGAATCATTATCTAATAACAAAATTACTTGGGATGGAAATAAGTCACATAAAGCCAGGAAAGTGGGGGTAACCACTGAGGGATGAGAAGATCTCTAAGGCATGAGGAAGTAGCCCTATTTGGGCACCTTCCAGGCCCATCTGGCTATTTGTTCACCTGTAAATAGTAAAAAGTGCCTGTGATTGGAGGACTGTGATGACATTCTCAGGGGACATGAATCTCTGGCTGATACATAAATTTTCCCTTAGGTGGAGTCTCCACAGAGAGGTTTTATAATTGTGCCTCCTCTGTTGATTTGGAATGCTCTCTATTCATCACATATGCGTGATGCTCTTGTGGAAGAAATTATGGCAGCATGATGATTTAGAGGGAATACTTTGATTTGAACAGTCTGAAGCTTAACAAAAATTTGGTGGAAATCGTAACATTTCTTGTTGGCGTGTATTGTTGCTATTAAAGGAATTTATGAAACATGGTGAAAGTACTCATTAAGTTCACCAAACATGATAATACCCACACAAAAGACATCAAAAGACTCATCCAGCCGTACTGAAGATGAAAATTAAACAGAACATACCATCCAACAAGCTGTAGCCTTCAGGTAATTATAAAATACACTCTTGTATGAATATGTATTCTATTCAAGTAATAATTCCTGATAACAAAAGAAAAACATATGCCAGCTCTGCAGCACAGCTCTCAGGCTGGCATCTTTCCCCCAAATCTTATGGTCTCTTGTAGCATCCATGAGGTTATGAACTACCTGGCCTCCTGTCTCATGAAAACCCTTCCTTCATCTAGCCAAATCTTGGCAGTAGTGCCAGACACTAGGCAAGTCAGTGTTTGGGTTCCTTGTCTAGACTTTAATGGCCTAAGACCTGTGTAGTGTGGAGACAAGGTCTCCACTCCCAATCACTTTTTATTTCTGAGACCTTGGGAAAATCTGTGTATGGTGCATCGTGCCATCCCACCTACAGTCACAAGACTGTCACCCAGTCTGCAGTGCTCTGGGAATCCATGACTGAGC
This sequence comes from Acomys percivali, assembly GCA_907169655.1. Lineage (NCBI taxonomy): Eukaryota > Metazoa > Chordata > Mammalia > Rodentia > Muridae > Acomys > Acomys percivali. The sequence continues at coordinate 112,337,735 of OU015750.1, forward strand.
ACCATGATGCTCACTTCTCAGTGGGCTTGCCACCCTCTTTGCAGTGCTGCGCTGAAAGGATAGATGAAGGCTGCATGCTGGCTTTCCCCTCGTCTTGTAGAATACACTAGGAGAGAGTGCTGGAGTGCAGTAAGAAATGGTACCGAACATTTGATTGATTCTAGTTGTGTTTGGTCATTTCTGTGTGGAGATGAATGTCCCATGAAGCTAAAAGGGACTCTCAGTGGTGTTACCTTCTCCTCAGAATTTGGAGGGCACAGGCAGGCTAGCCACATGTTCTTATAAAGTTTACATCAGGGAGATAGTTCAGCTTCAGTCTGTCCATAACTTTGCTTTGCTCTAATCTAACCCCCTTCGAGGGCATTTCTCACATGGTCAGTAGTTCTTGGCATGTTTAGGGCTCAGGGAGACTGAGTTGGAGGTGGGAGCTTTGTGTGACTAGTTTTGCGACTTACTCTTCCTCAGTGTGCAGCTCACTGGCATGCCAAAGTAGACAGTCAAAGTCAAGTCTGCCTTTGATACGTGAGAATCATAAAATATATTGGTGATACAGGGAACTTATGAAGAAGATTGTGTGTTCATTCACAATGCAATATACTGCAAAGTATAAATGCGTTCATGTATTGATTTACGTCTGAGTGAATTACATAAACAGAATTCATCAGCATTCCTTCCTTTGTATGGCATGAACCTACATAGGCACTTTAGAGTAGTCTGTGTATGGAGGTGAATTAATTTTGCCTCTTGAATAAGCTTGACAGCCCAAAAAGCACATGTATCACAGCTAAACCAATCATTCATTAAGAGAAATAGAAAAATAAATAAATAAGGAATATGCATTCAGACTGTTAATGAATGAACTCTTCAATTCATAAAGAGTATATGTATATATATATATATATATATATATATATTCATTGGGGAAATATTTTAATTTCTTGCAATTTTCCCTGAGGTCCTGATACAATGGATGTACAGTTCTCCTGCATCTATCATCAATACATCCCAAGCCCCCAAGTGAATACCTGGAACGTGTGGGTAGTACCAAAGACTTCGGCATATCTGAATTTCTAGTATTACTGTGAACATTTCAACTGGTGTGTAACTCAGCTCTCACTGTGAATGGATGCTGAGGAGCTGAAAGGTATCATAGAAGGAGGAAGGTTTATGCTTTCACAAGTTTCGGTCAGTAACCACTTATGGCCACCAAGTCCAGCTGCCTGCGATGAAGCAGAGCCACATGACAGGGGAACATGAAAGGTGCACACCTCACAAGAGCCAAGAAGTAGGAAAGAGAAGGCACAGTGAGCCCTTCTACAGCCACACCCCAGTCCCCTGAAGACGAAGACGCTGTCTCCCTCGAAGCGACACTTCAAGGTTCTGTTTCTGAACATGGCTGTGTGGAGGACCAAGCTTTCAGTGCACAAGCCATTATGAGACTAGGGGTGGGGCTTCCTATCCAAACACAACAGTTTACCCTAAAATGAAACTAAAATATGCATTATATACCTCCTGAGTTGCAGGCTTGTAATTTTTTTCAAGTTATCATGAATAAAGAAAGAAAATGCCAACAATTGTAAAGAAGATGATGAATTGTCTTTCAGTCTTCTCTATAAAGTGACATCAACCACTTTATCTGCCTTTTCTCAAAAGCTAGAAACCAAGGTTGCACCGAATTTAGGCTCACCCTATATCCCTCCAAATACTTGACATCTCTGCAGTAGATGGGGTCACGCAATACCAGTTGGCTTAGAGATTTACTCTCCCACAGGGTAGACTGAACTTGCAGAGAAGTACATATATAAATGCAAGAGAAAGTGTTGTCCATCCAGTATTTACAGAGCATGTCGGTTCTGGACCCGGGCTCTGCATTGTCACTTTGAGATTCTGGGGGACCACATGCTGTGAATGATGCTCCAGTGGCTGGAGCTGTGTGCCTGTCATCAGGGAGTTTCTTCACTTGACACTAAGACAGGGGTAAGTAGCCAGTAGTTTGGGAGTATATAGTCTTGGAGGACTTTAAGCTGCTGGTGACAAGAGGGACAGAACTAAGGAGCCTGGCTCAGAAGAGACCGAGAGAGAGATGGCTTCTGTCTTCTAACATTTAAAGGACTGTCACAAAGAGGTCAGGCCTTTACCCGATGCTGTGTCTCCTCCAGAAGTACTGGAGCGAATGGGCTCAACTCACAGAAAGAATCGATGCTAGGAAGAGCACTCCAAAGATGTAGGAACCTGTTTGGGAGGATGATGAGTGTCTCGTCACTGTCGCCATTCGCGCTGGACAGGTTAGTTAGGGGAAGGCTATGAAGGAGGGTCACAGCTTCCTCCACTAAACAATGGTGAAGGGAAGGCTATGAAGGAGCGTCACAGCTTCCTCCACTAAACAATGGTGAAGGTTTCTCTCCTTACTTGTTGTCTTTTGAGAAGTTGACGTATCTACCCCCACCAAGGTAATTTGTTCTAGGATGATGACAGAGCAAAGGATGATGGGTAAATGAACTAGCTCTTCAGCTGCATGCAAATTCTTTCTGACAAGGAGTAGAATGAGCATTGGCGTTCCGTTAATTTTTAAGAGACAGGAAGCAATCAGACAGCAGAAGCATCGTGCTTGTGCTCATAAAGCGTTGGCTTCTGGATCCCTGTTACCCAGAGCACCACATGGGGTCACAGGAAAGAGACACTGGCACTTCTTTAGTGTGATGGTGATGACATTATTGATTACACAATTTGTCACACACTTTATTTCTTAGATTTCAATTGAGACAACACTTTCCCTCAATCCATTTCGGATGCTAAAGATGCATCTCCACTGAGGATGCCTAAAAGAACACGCTGGAAGTTAGGAAGGAAACTCTCTCAATGGCAAGAGCATTAAAGTCCCCTCTATGGGGATGGCCCATTGGGTGCACTTGCTGTGAGTGTCCTGAAGAGGCATCGTCCTCTCTCCTTGCCTTGTACCATCATGACGCCACCTTGCTCTTCTTGATAGTTTGTGTTTGTGACTAAGATCCTCAGTCACTGAACACCTAAATATGTAGGCTTTTACAATTACAATGAATGCTGTTTCTGACATTTCAAAGACTTTCCTTGTAGCACTTTGGAAATCCATTATGCAGTTCTTGTATGTCTGTGGCTCGATGCATAGATGTGTTCTGTAGGCACTCCAGCCTTGCAGTCACAAGGAAAAGGGTCATGAGCATGAGGCCGTCAGCGCTGATGACTGGCTAATGTGAGAGCTTTGCAAGCCTTTTCATGTCTTGTATGGCTGATTTGTATACCTTTAAATATCCTCCAGATAGCATAGTTTACTTTATATGAGTGACTATAGAAATCCTAAGTGTACACATGGCGCATACCCTTCTGCATTATGTATTTTTATACTTTTAAGAAATAAGGTGATTTCCATGGCTGGCTCTTTTAATTTATTGTTTTGTAGCTATTCCCAAAGAGCAGAAAGATAATTGCTCTGTCTTATTAATGCACCCAGGGCTTGCCACTGTGACAGTGTATGAAGAGAAAGGCAAAATTGAGCCGTGTACAGCACACATAAGTCAATTTTGTCTTCAGTAGGAGGGTTTGAGTTATAAATGATGTCTTAGCAATAAGAGCAAAACATAGTTTGGCTCTACTTGAGTCTTCAAATAAGTATCACGGACAATAACTTTATGGCTGGATATTTGATCAAATTATTTTCTTCCAAACTGCCAAAAAGAAAAATATCCTTTGATCAAAATGACCCTGTTACGGATGCTCTCCTCAAGGCCCTGTTCTTCCATTTCAAAGGCATCGTAACCACCGTGATCCAAGGCAAGCAGATAATGCACCCGTCATTTGGCCCTTTTTTCTATTTCTACATTTCTACTTCAGTAATGCACTGTAGTGTTAACCCTTCCCAGCCTGGCAGACTGAACTAGATCAAATATACAAGGCCGAAGCATCTCATCATTCCTACCTTTTTGTTACAATAAAGCTGAATTTCTGCTAGCTCCTGAAGATCCCTGGCCTTGTTGTGTGTGAGTCTAGCAATGCCACAGTGCTTGGTCACGTGCTAGGTTTGGGATCAGTTCTCCCAGCTGCCTATATAAATGAGAAGTGTCACACTGTGTTCAAGAAGCTGAAAGCAGAGTGAGGAATGTTTGGCATGTATTTTTCTCTAGGAGAAAGAAACCGTGCTGTATTAATAACCTAATTTGAATATCTGTTTATTATTAGGAAAGAAGCTCACCCCTCTTACCCTGTGTGCCTGCTGCCTTTCATTTGGGAAGCAGCACAGCCCGTTTCCCGTGTGGTGGCGTTACCAACCAAAGGCTATGCTCAGCCAGCCCCAGGCTGACCACTGCGTCAGGGCCTTCCAGAGAAGCGGGCTTGACAGGGCATACATACATGAGTGATTCACTTCCAGGAATGGGGGTCACATGGCTCTGGGGGCAGGCACGTTCAGAACCCTCAGGCCAACAGGCTGGAAACCAAGGTGACAAACAGTGGTCCCCACACTGCCTTCAGTGTTGGTGCTGGCTCATGCCCAGGCCTCCTTCCATGCTGGGCAAGCCTTCCACCAACACAGCCACAGAATTTGGCAAAAAAGTGAAAGAAGTGGATGCTGCAACCAGCACCACAACAAGAGGGATCCCCGTGCAGCGAACTTTGGCATCTTTTTCTCTTGTCTTCTCCTTTGTGGAGATATCTTACTTGCTTGTACTGACTTCAAAAAAGTAAATCAAATAGTTGCTTTATTTCCTCTGCCTTGATCCAGAGGAGAAAGTTAAAATGAGGAGTGAGTGAGTGCACGCTGCCTTTCCTTTCTTCAGCTTCTTTTCTTCTGCCTCCTAGTGAGCCCCCCTTTCTCCCATGGCCTTCTCTCTGCTTCCAGGGACATTTTTATAGTTTAGGAAATAACTTTGACACAGGAGGATTTTCTTAGTTCAGTAAAAGTTGAATAATCAGTAAAGAATAGCACTTTTCAACAGTTTTTAAATACCAGGTTGTATTTCAAAGATCATCTCATTAGCTTAAAATACATGTACGCTGGTAATAATGGCAGAGCAGAGCTCTGACAAAATACCTGCAGTGGGCTGTGCTCCTTTCCGTCCTTGAGGAGGGGCAAGCCTCCCCTTCCTAAGCATCTGTTTATGGGCAACCCTGGAGGCTTCTCCACAGGAGACACGAAGAGATCAGTATACCGCTAAAGAACCAGATTGGCACCCATCACCAAATCTCATTCGAATCTCTGAGCGTCAGGGCAACTCTCATCTACCCGGCACATCAGAAAAAATGTCCAAGTTACCGGTAATGCAGAGTGAGTTCTAGAGCCCAGAGCATCACGGGGTTGGAAAGCGACTGAGTTTGGGGAAGAAGTACAAATGTGCGGAAATGTAAATTACACTAACGTGTGGGCATCCATCAGTGTGAGGAGCCGGGGCATGTTAGGGTTTGGGGGGTTATAACATTCTATGAAAGGTTCCTTAAGCAGAAGCCGTAACTAAAAAGCTCTCCAAATAAAACTAAGTCTCATTATTGAAAAGCACTTTGTTCATATACCATGAGTTCTTTATTTCCACTATTTGCATATATCAGTTTTTTTCTTAATTCAAGACATTTTGTCCTGGAAAATATGCATTTGTTTATGCAAATTTTGTCCTTTCAGTCATGCAGATTTAAAGCATGGCTTCTCTTGAATCTATGCTTTTGAAGTAGTCTAGGTTCAATGGCACTCTTTGCAAACATTATCAATACATGCTGACTTTTATGTGTTTTGCATGTGACTATCTGCACCCACTCATAGAGCAAGCTTAAAATCAAATAATTTACCCTCGTTACAATTAGATTCTATTTCTTAAAAACCTTTGCACGGTCTATAAAGAAGTCACAGAATCCATCCAAGAACACTAGCTCTAGCAAAGCAGGAGATAGAGCAGAGAATTTCTCCATCAGCCCAAGTGCCATGCCACAGGCTCAGCAGGCAGGGTTCTCTAACGCAGTGGGGGAAAAGATGATGTCATTAGCTTCAACACCAGTCCTCAAATGTCACAAGCTGAGACTCGTTACGTGTGACTCTTTCTAAGGATGTGGGAACCTATATTTTTCAGCTGTTATTTCTAAAGATTGCATTTACTATTGAACTAGACTCCAATACTATTGACACCACACGGCACATTTCAAAAATGAGTTCTCATGTCTTTGTTTTGTGTTCTATAGGTATGTTGGTGACATTAAAGTCTATTTTTTTATTTATGTAGATAAAACCTAAAGCTTATGGCTGGAGAGAGAGAGCACTCAGTCAGTGCTTGCCATGTAAAACAGCCGCTCTGAGCTCCTCACACGAGTGTGAACCTGCACAGGCACACCACATGCAAAATGGCATAAGAACCACACCTAATATGAGTAATTCAAAGTAATTCCAGGATTTAGCCCATGGTATTAGTGACTAAAATCTCATAGGTTTTGCTGTCTCCTAGGACAACATGTAGGAAAACTCTATGGCATTTCCTGCCAATTTTGAGATTTCTGTGCATCTTAAGTTCACTAAAGCTGTGGTTTGGGTTTGTTGCCACAGAATCTCCTGATCGTACCTGGGGAGTTAAATGGGAGCACATACTCAGGTGAGATCATACACAGCTTATGCAGTCGTTCCTATTAAGAGGATTCTAAGTATGCAGCGCCAATGAAAAATGTACTAGTGTGTGCTTAGCTCTGAGTTCAGCAGAGTTGCCCTAGTTCGCACACACAGCACAGCTCCCTACACCTCTAACCATAGCAAGGTTCAAGGCTCTTAGGTTGTACCTTAAAGAAATCCAGCCTAGCCCAAGTACAAAGCAGGAAGTCCTTTGTTCCAAACCCCAGTGGCTCACTGCCTTCGGGTCCAGCCCGTCCCGAGGATGCCTTGTCTCAGAGCATCATATCTGAGCAGACTGTCCATCAAGAGGCATGAGCTGGTGACTGAAGATCCATATTCTGTGGCTTCAGTCACCCTGGCATAGGTGAGCAGGGGTGCACTCTACTTAGTGGCCTTACATGAACCTGCAGGGTCCAACCCCACGGGCGCAGTGTTGGCAGTGCTTTGCCTAACAGGAGTCAGGTGTGCATCTCGTGGCTGTGGCAGTACCAGTGGGATCAGCCCAGCCTACTCTATGTGTGGATTCTTCACAGGAGGAAGCCGGCATCAGCACCCATGGAGAAATGGAGTTAAGTGTAGACAGACAGGAAACAACCATCAGACTGCCGACTTGCGCGCCTGCACTTTTTATACCTTCATAGTATGGGATATCAAAATGGCTCCCTTCTATCAAGACCTTGAAGACAGATGAGACTCCTCAGTCCACACTGCCTGCTGACCTCACCCCTCTGCTTCCTGACGTGCTGGTTTTATCTCAGATGACTTCCAGCTCCATTCGCATAACCCCTGTGATTCTTGCGAATTAACAGACTTCTTTCTACACTGCTTTCTCCTCTCTGCTTACCAGTCCTTCCACAGTGTTGCTCTGGATCACTATTAAAAGCACCCTAAGCATAATCACCTTCAGTCGCTTCCTTTCCCCACCTTCCTTCTCCGCTCCCAGAGAGAGTTAGAGATATTTCTTAGAGGTATTTTCCTATGTGTCTGCGGTCCTGTGTGCATACAAGGACCCTCGGAATGTAGCGCACTGTATTGTAGCACTTGATTTGTGACTCTTCCCCATGAACAATGAATCTTTTCAGGAATAAAGGCCATGACTTATTTGAAGTATTCCCCAGGGCCTGGCGCATAATTGACACTGGATGAGTGGTTGATAAGAGTGAACGTGTGAGTTAGTGACTAAATGAATTCGGGCCAGCTTAGTACCAAACACCTCCTTGTTTCGTCTGTGTAAACAGCTCTGAGAAGAGACGCTGGGAACCCAACACTTGTGTAGCATTGTGAGTACAAGGTCACCAGCGGAAAGCCATGACGCAGGCCCCTGATCATTTACTTAAGCTGTGTGACAGCAGGTGGAAAATCTAACCCAGGGCTCTGGCTAAGAAGAAGGGTGTGTGAGAGTCTCCACCTCTGCCTCACTATCCCCCCTCCCTCTCCACAGTGTGTAATGAATGCATTGTTATATAGGCGAGGGGACTGAGATTCAGCATACTTGGAGAATGTGCTCTAGATCACCCGGGTTAAAAAACAGGACCAGTAATCAGCCAAGGGCTGCCTGGTTCGGAGTTCTTCACCTTGGAGCTGGGAGTGTAGTTCAGTGACAGAATGCATGCCTAGCATGTGTCAAGCCCTGGGTTCCATCCCAAGCCAAAAGAGGGGTGGTGCCAGGGTGGGAGGGGCAAGACAGCCCCTATACTTTCAGCTGCCTTGGAATCCCTGAAGCTTCACAATTTATTTTATCAGCAGATGTAATGATACAAATAATACTTTTTAAATTTTTAAAAGTTTGTTCACTTTACATCCTGATTGTAGCCCCCTCCCTGTCGCCTCCTGATCCCACCCTCCCTCCGTCATAATCCCTCCCTCCCTTCCCTGCTCTTCAGCTTGCGCAGGCCAAACAGGAGCTATGCTGTTTTCAGTTCACACTCATTTATTTCTGCTTTGCATGAAGTGCAGAGGCACTACAGTGTGATCAAGGCAGTAAACTGGCTCTCTGGTCTATACGTGAAGAGTCACGGGGTTCAAAAACATGGACAGTTTCACCCGAAGGAAAGAACAAGTGTGGGAGATTTTGTTTTCTACCAAAGACAATTCCTACACAAACCTCGGAACCTATGGGTTTTCTGCCTCCTGTTGCCAAAAATAAACGAAGCCTTTTGGGCCAGTAGTTTGAAGGTACTTAATTGGAAATATTTCTTCCAATATTTTGGAGCAATAAATTGATTGAAATAGCTACTACATTTAGACTATTTATAAACACACACACACACACACACACACACACACACACACACACACACACACACACACACACACACACACACACACACACACACCAGAAAACTGGAGCGCTGTTGTCCAGGCTTCTGTGTATTGCTGGTTTTTCAGTGAGATTCCTGATGAAGCTGAATTGAGGTCCAGGCTGTGCTTTGGTTTTGTAGCACCTGCTTTTGTTACTCTGTTCCTTTCTCTTCTCCTTCCCTTTCTCTTTTAAAGATTAGTTAACTTCTTCAGTGTTTAATGTATCTCTTAGATACAGGCCTCTCTTTCCTATTTTGTGTCAGTTTGTGAGTTACAATATGGATGCCTCATGTTTTTCTGCTTGCTTGTCTTGAAACACCTGTTTTTTGTTTTTCTTTTTTGGGAAATTTGGGTTTGGGGGATTTGTGGGGGGGGCTTAAACCTACCAACACTAAAAATATCACAAGACAATGGTACAGTTTTAGTGCTAATCAGACATGCATGTGTAGGGAATTGAAGAAGGAAAATGTGATTTCCATATTTACCCAGGTTAACACCCCCACCCCATGCTCTTCCTTAATGCTGGAGTTCCCAGTCTCCTCAGCCTGAGGAGCTTTCTCCAGTATTTCTGGTAGAGTAGGTGCATGGATGCTTGGTTTTTCGTTATCTAAAAACTGCCCTTCCTTGCCCTTCATCCTCGAAGGCTATCTCTACCAGACAGAGCCTTCTGAGGTGGCACTTTTCTCTGAGAATCATAAAGATGTGGCTCTCCTGTCTTTTGCTGCCTTGACTTCTAGGCATTTTAATTGTTGTTCCTTTGTATGTAATGTTCTCGTTTCCTGGCTGTTTAAGATTTTATTTCTGCCCTCAGCCTCTTGCATTTAGACTTTAATGTATCCAGATATGATTTCTTTGAAATGGCTGTCTTTGTGTGTATGTGGTATGTTGATATTCTAGAATTTATGCTTATTGACTGGAACCAAATTTGGGGAGATTTTTGTCCCATTATTTTTTTCAGGTATTTCTTTCTCTTTTCTTTGTACAGTCAAAATTACATTTATGTTACTTAGCAACCTTTTGCTTTCTTGTCAGTATTTTCACCTTTCACCTGCTTTCCTTGTGGCCTTCTCCTGTTTAAATAGAGGCTATATCCTGCTGTACTTTGCTGGAGACTGCCGAGAGTCTCATGGACTTCTTTACTGCAGTACAGAGTCAGCTTACACAGGCCCGCTGCTGCTTTGTTTCTTATCCGCACACACAGCCAGGTCTCACTAGAGTCAACACTTGTCAACAGGCCCACATCAGTGCTTGCAAGTGCCCCTTTCATGGCTCATCAGCTTCTAGATCTTCTAAATATACTTTTTGTTCTTCTGCATTTCCAAAAATGTCTCAATTTGAGAATACACCTTTTTGATTCTCTGCCTTAGAGTATTTGGTTTGTAGGTTGTACCTTCCAAGTTCCCATTCAGTCCTGATGTTGCGCGGGTCTTAGCTCAGTCATGATGCTTTGAGGAATTCAGTCTCTTTCTTTATTGCTGCAGTAGCTCCGCCCACACAGTTGGGTTCTGTGAAGCCCCGTTATATGCAGCATGTCTCTAGGCATACTTATAAATAAAAGCCCATGGCCACTGAAGCTCAGGCCTCTGTGATTCCCAGCTTCAGCACTTCCCTCAGGACACGTGTCCACCACCCATCATCTCTATACCCCTGCCCGGAAATTTGGAAACTTTTCAGTCTTAATTAGTGGGCCTGCTTCTGGCTCTGGAGAAGATGAGTCAGCATTCTGACCTTTGCTTCTGAGTCAGGAGACACACGCCTCCAAGTCCACGTGTCTAGACGACTCTAAATCATAGTATGCACCCTGACCCCAAAGTCATGAATTAAGAAAGCATTCATATCTGTCTTCTACCTTGCTCTCTTTGTTGTGAGGCCCAAGTCGGAAGAATACTTCCTCAGTTTTAGACCATGAAGTATCACCCAAATCTAGAATAAACATATAAAGTCTTGAGATGTTTATGATGAAAATGAATTCAATCCAACATATTAAACAGCAATAATAACAACAACAACAACAAAACCAAAACAAGACATTACTAGAGCCCTGGTTTCCACACCCTTGCTACTCACTCCTGCAAAACCTGTCTTCTCGCTCTCACCTAATGTCTCCCCATCTTTCTCTTCTTTCCGCCTCTCTCTTTTCCTCTGCCTTCTCATCCCTCTTTCCCCCTCTCTCTCTTCCCCTCTCTCTGACATTCATTGTACAAAGTAAAATGTGCTTCTGTTTCTAGGCTTTCATTCATGGCTGCATAGGTTGCTCACAGTCTTTACTGATACACAAACAACACAGTGCTCACAAGGTGCCAGCTGTGCTTACCTGAGATTATTCAGAATGATCACACTGGCAAGGCATTTTATCAGCAAATTCAATGTATCTTTATTTAGACCACCAGATTGCTCAAAATAATAATATGCAATAAATTGAAATTTGATTTTCCTTATTATGAGAGATGCTCATTTGTCATAGCTACAATTAATCTCCCTAGGTTACATTCATTTAAAATGTGTTCTGTTAGGAAATTTGATAACATTTTATTTTTAGTGACCACTAACTAATATTGAGTTATATTCTGCTACCTCTGGAAGAACCTAATATATCCATATGAACATCAAATAAACACATAACTATGGTATAATGGATGTCAATCAGATTTATAAGGACAAACTGAAAGAACTTGTGAAATGTTATATTCTCACCAATTTTAAGGACAGGACATGGATATAGCTTCGTAGAGCAGTTGCTAACTGTCTGGGCCCAGTCTGCAATCATGTTTTTTTCATATTTCAACCACAAAATGATTTAGAAAACTGAAAAATGTAGCAACATTTATGTTGGCATTTAAACAGCCTACCCCTAGGTTGCTTAGCAACTTCTGATGTCATCACCTGCCACTGTCCTCAGGGGCCCAGGATTAAAAAGGGCAAACTTTCCCCCTCATGTCTCTCTGTCTCTATCTCTCTCTGTCTCTGTCTCTCTGTCTCTGTCTCTCTCTTTCTCTGATTGTGTCTCTGTCTCTGTCCCCCAGGAGCTTCCTTTTCTCTCGAGCTTCTACAATAAATCATATACCATGCATATTATGTGGCACATATTTAACAATTTAGATGGGTAGAAATATATGTATTCAACAGAGCACATTGGTAGATAGGCTAATGAGAGACAGTTTATAGGGCAAAATAAATTGACTATCATGTGTAAAGGAGGTTAGCATACATAAGTATTAATAGGAAACAATTCAAGAATATAATTAAGATTCTTCAGTGGATTTACAATAGAAAATGCGTAGCTCCACATCAGGTTTGACCATCTACTTACTAAATAAATGATTCTATTTTTATTTCAAAGGTAAATACACTTTATAGGTCCCTTTTAATATTATAGTGAGAGGCATTTTACCAGGTTCATATATAATAGTCAATGTAGTAATATGATAGTGTTTTAGGGTACAAGGATGATATCACCAAGTGAATAAGTTTAGGAGATTGCCAGGACAAAAACCTGGATCAGCAAACCAAACAAGGGCACAGGCTGAGTGAGAGAAGCAGCCTCTGGGCTGAACCATGTTCTATGAAAAGTGAGAACAGACAGTGGCTGAAGGTTGCATCTAAGATGTGAGACGTGGCACAGAACTCATGAAAGTAAAAAGGAACTATATTTCCAGAAAGAAGGGATATTGAGGTGTGTTGAGTTTGTGCCTACAATCTGTAGGAAACAAGCACGAAGAAGAAACACATGGCCCCATCATCCAAGGCCCCATGTCCAGCAGGGAAGCCCATTAGTGGTCCTCCTGACACTGAGTGGAGGTAGTGGGTGAAAGAGAAGAAACTGTGAGTCAAGCAATACCTGAGTCAGGCTCCAGAAAAGCACTTCCTAAAGCATCTTGTAAAAGGATGTAGATCCTAATCAAGGGCTTGAAGTGGTTGTTACAGGCCAGGACAAACAACAGTGGCCAGAGGAAGGAAGCAAAGGGGTTGGTCAACTAGACATAAGGTCTATAATGTGTTTAGACCAAATGTTCAAAATGAGTTCTTCCAAACATAGTGTGGTACTTAAATAATTAACATTAACTGAAAGAAATCACTGTAGTAAATTTTACTAAATACAATGTTTGTAGAAAATGAGCACTTTTATATATGTTTTATGATTCATTAAAAAAATTTAAGCATTTTAAAACTTAAGTGTATTTATATGATATGAGTAAGACAAATAGGTACACAATCTGTCAATGTATCACACAATTTAAAGACATCCATGAGTGTTTGTCTGTGATGAAGAAATGTCCTCTCAAGCCTGCATTCCACAGGCCCCGCGTTAGCTTATGCACACCGACCTCTGACCTCTCAAGAGTCTTCTTTGGCCTGGTCTTCACTGTCCTGCCTATCATTGCTCTTCCCCAGGCAGAGTCCTGAGTGTGCTTCAGGGCTTTGCTCTTACTGGATGAGGGAGGGGAGCAAACCGTGGGAGAAGGAAAGAGAGGAAAAAGGAAGGAGAGAAGAAGATGACATCTCCCCATGTGTCTTTTGACATCATGGAAGTTAATCATGCTGAAGTTTGACTGCTCTTCTCTCTGAGATGGAAGTTATGGATTGTTATGGAAATGACACAATCGCTGAATTATTGTATTGGGACAATAGCGTCAGTCAATTGAGATTGTACCCTATCCTGCCACATCATGGCTCATTATTTATATTCTGTCACCTACCCCCTTCCCCAGTCCTTTATGAGACTCTGCTCCTAGCCTGGAGTCTGGCGGTTATGTGGACCATGGTATCAGTAAGTCTTTGGGTGCATATTTCTAGCACTTACACTTCCAGTCTTGTTATAGACCTGGTGGGTTTTATTAGTGGTCCATGCTCCCTTACCAGGAAGGTGTTTTTTCAAACCATCAGCAGGGTGTGGAGCATGAGCAAGAAAGGAAAGATCGGGAAATCAAAACCCTCCCCTGACTTTGTAGGTGCCTCTCCAGCTGAGCAGTCTGCTGCAGGTCTTCCTCACACTAGTAAAGGCACGATAGCTTCTGCAAAGAGCACAGCGACCACAGGGACACACGTGGCCCTCACAGTTACTGCTGCTAGGCAGTGGAACAGAAGGCAAAGGTCATTAGTCCATACTTAAATTAGAGCTTGTTTCCCTCCTAGATAATGAGAACAAAAGCTATTATTTTAAAATTCTTTGGAAATGTGAAAATAAATGCTATTCATATTATATCTGCCGAAGGCTTTCATAAAAGTGCAGTTAATTTCCACTATAATGTATCTATTATATTTTGTGTTTGTGAGGATAATTTGAAACATATATTTCTACTCAGGGACTTTTGAACTAAGCAGTGGAACAAACTGCAATAATTAGCCGAACCACTAAACTGAAGTTGAATGTTAATGGGTTTTATTTGAAAAAATTCTTGTTACAAAAGAATGTTTGAGAAATTTAAAAAGAAAAAAATTAAACTTCGTACCTACGTCAACAGGCCTTGTCTGTTACCTCAGCGGAGAGGGACAAGGGAAGGGGGTAAACATAGCCCACTGTTTCAAAAGGAAAGGGGCTGCCAGGTGGGAGGGCCCTGGAGGACAGAGCCCCTCCCACCCTTGCCAAGGTCAGTGTGTAGTGGGGCAGCAGCAGCCAGTGTTTGACAAGGAGGCCACCTATTCCTGCAGGCACTCCTGCTAGGCTTCCTGTTTCTCCCACCTCTTTAACCATTCAGGGAGTTTGGCTATCTTGTCTCTCAACACTTCAGAATTACCCATGAATTATGTTTATGATGTGTGTGTGTGTGTGTGTGTGTGTGTGTGTGCACATTCATGTGTGTTTAGAGGACTCTCGAAGGAATCAGTTCACCCCTTCTACCTACAAGGGTTCCTCTGCTTGAACTCAAGTCTCAAGCTTGGTGACAAGCTCCAATGCTCACTGAATCACGTGACCAACGCAGAAAACATCTGGGACATCACGGCACTTCTAGGAGGTGTGTGGGCAGTCAGATCCAGATGAACATGGAACAGTGCTTGCTAGGGATTGGAGATTAAGATTAGGGAATTATTGTTTAAAAGGAATAGCTTGTTGGTTTTTCAAGTCAAAGTTTAGGATATTGGTACATAGTGATGTCACTATACCTTACTGAATATACATTAAGAAAGGGTTAAAGTAATAAATTTTAAGTTTTACCCATTTTACTACCATGGAAGGTATTTTTACAAAACTCCCTAGGTACTACTGCAACTGTCCCCAAGAGTAGGCAAGACAGCCAAGACAGCCCGAACTGTACTAAACAAATCAATGAGTGCAAGGGGAACCATAAAAGCTAATAAGCTGAGTAGTATTCCATAGTGTAGATGTACCACAGTTTCTTTATCCATTCTTCTACTGAGGGACATTTAGGCTGTTTCCATGATCTGGCTATTATGAATAAGGCTGCTATGAACATGGTTGAGCAAATTTTCTTGTTGTGTGCTGGTGCATCTTCTGGGTATCTTCCAAGGAGTGGAATAGCTAGGTCTTGAGGAAGCCCTATTCCCAGTTTTCTGAGATAGCACCAGATAGATTTCCAAAGTGGTTGTACTATTTGCATTCCTACCAGCAATGAAGGAGTGTTCCTCTCTCCCCACATCCTCTCCAGCATGATCATAATGAGTGAGTTAACCCAGAAGCAGAAAGACTCAAATGGTATATAATCACTTATATCGGCATACTAGCCCAATGGGCATGTCCCACAAAAGCCTTCCCTTAACAAGAAACTGGGACAGAGGGGAGGACATCCTATTGGGACTCTAGATGAGAGAACCATGTGAGAATAGCAATGTAGAAGGATCCAGTGGGTCCTAGAAACCAACAAGTAGAACATTATGGTAGGCAGATTTGGGCCAAGGGGTCCCGCTCCAACTAAGGCATTAGCCAAGGACAATACAGGCAGTAAAATTTAAACCCCTACCCAGATCTAGCCCATGGACAGGACAGTCTCCACACTTGAGTGGAGAGTGGGATATGACTTTCTCATGTACTCTGGTGCCTCACATTTGACTATGTCCCCTGGAGGGGGAGACCTAGTGGCACTCAGAGGAAGGACAGCAGATTACCGAGAAGAGACTTGATACCTACCCTATGAGCATATACAGAGGGAGGTAATCCCTCTCAGGAACAGTCATAGGGGAGGGGAATAAGGGGAAAATGGGAGGGAGGGGAGAATGGGAGGATACAAGGAATGGGATAACCATAGAGATGTAACAAGAATAAACTAATAAAATAAATAAAAATTTTTTAAAAAATGAAAAAAAAAAAAGCTAATAAGGTCTTGCCTCAAGACAAGAGGTGCTATTACTCCCACTTCTTGCTCCATAGTAGAGTTGTTGAGAGAGGCAAATGGAAAGGATGTTTCTTTTGGGCCATAACTACAAAAAGCTGAGTCCATCTTGGCTCCGAGAGAAGTTGTGCACATGCCTGTGACTGGGAGCACAAGGTGACAGCTGTACATGGCACACACAGGAGACAGAAAAGACTAGGTTAGATCCAGGGTCCTCAGTGAGCCTGTCCCATCAGTCTGGTCCTCTCCTAGAAGATCCACAGCATCCAGGATAACACCAGTTTGGGGCCTGGTCCTCGAAGCACAAGCCTCAGGAGAATGTTTTAGACTCAAGCAAGAGCAAAGAATTCCTCTTCCTTCTCAAGGTGTCTTAGCAGGCATCTCCATCTTCGCTGTTTCCGGTGTCTCTATAGGAAGCATTAGTCAACACTGAAGACCCTGTGTCTCTGGTTTCAGTTTACTTCCATAGCAATGGGGCAATGCACTTTTATGATTGGGTTCAGAATACAGTTGTGTTACCTTTCCCTATGACTATTTCATGTCTCAGATTATAGTCTATCACAGCGATGATGCAGACACACAGAATAATGTGTGCTGTGCTTTCGCTGAGCAGACTAGACTGCCCAGGTCTCAGTTAAGGTCAAGTCTGTTGGTAATGCCGCTCAGGTGTCCTGCATCCCTTTTGTACTATTCTGTCAATAGTTGACAGAGGTGTTGAAGTTCATGGCAATTACTGTTAATATATCTATTATTTTACAGTTTATTGTGAGCTTTCCTCATTAGACGTGTAGAGACTTTGGAGTGTTGTCTTTTTGGATGGTGGCTTTTCATTGTGAAATGACACTTGCTTCATCTTGGTTGCAGTATTCCTGACTACAGAATCAACTTTGTCAGCATTAAAATGGAGGGTCATGGTTGGTGTTAACTGTCTACTTGGCAAAGTCTGGAATCCCCCCAGAGAGGGGCCTGCAGGCATGCCAGCTGTGGAGTATCTTGGTTGCATTAGTTGAGTTGCTAGGATCTGTCCACTGTGGGTAGCACTGGTCCCTGGCTGGGATCCTGGACTGCCTAAGTGGAGAAAGCAAGTTGCCGACATTTGTTCCTCTTGGCTTCCTGACTATGATGTGATGTGACCACCACACGCTTGAACTGTGAGCTGAAACAAAGCCTTTCTTCCATAGTTGCTAGTCTCTGAGTATTTTATCACAGACACAAGATAGAGCAGTGAGTCATGCAGACCTTTACCTGTGACTGTGTTGTTTGTGTTTCCCTCTTCTTGCCATGTTAGTATTTTAAGCCTTTTAATTGTACGATTGTGTCTCTTAATATTTCACGATTCACTATGGATATAATTGAGTTCCCATCTATCATCTCACTATTTGTTCCTTCTCTCTCTCTTTTTTTTTGTACCTTTTTTGAGAAACCCGAATACTTTTATGACTGTTCTGTTGACTTATTGGCTTTATTTACTTTCTGATTTACAACTTGCACACTGCATAGTCTTCTTTCAAGTTATATTATGTTTCATTTAGTTTTCTTTTATTTGTAATATTATAATTATATCGTTTCTCCCTCCTCTTTCTTCCCTCAAAGGCCTCACATATATCACTCCTTCCTGCCTTTCAAATCCATGTCCTTTTTGTGTTGATTTTTGTTACGTGCATATATATATATATATAAATATATACATATATGCCCTAATGTAACCTGCTCATCCTGTGTGAAGTTATGTGTATGTATAAGTACATTTGGTACTAGATAACCAATTGGTATGCTTTTCCCTAAGGAAGAGTATTTCTCCAACTGAGCATCCCTTAGTTGCCTGGAGTCCTTTGTGTAGGACTGAGGCCTCGTGCATGCGCCCTTATCCATGTTATCGTGTCTACCGTTGTTTTGTTTTCTCAGGCAGTCATGCTGCTGAGACTGTATGGACGTTGCTTCTCACAGTACCAGGCGACAGGTCTCACAGCAAACCCTCCCATCCTCTGGCCCTCGCAGTCTTTCTGTCCCCTTTTCCACACTGTTCCCGGAGCTTTAGGTACAAGAGTGTTTTGTAGATGTATCCACCGGGACTGGGCTCTTACAATTTTGCCTTTTAATTGGTTATGGTTTTCTGTAATGGTCTGCATCCACTGCAAAGAGAGATTTCTTGATGAAGGATGATGACTACACGTATATCTGAAGGTTTGGAGCCGGGAGCCTCCGATAAGAGAGGACATTGAGAAGTCTGTCTTTCTGAGTCTGGGCTACCTCACTCAGTATAACCAATTCTAGTTCCACCCATTGGCCTGAAAAGTTCATGTCTTCACTCTTATTGACAGCTGAGTAGACCCCACAGCGTATGTGTATGTACCACGCTTTCATTATCTGTTTGCCAGTGGAAGGACTCTTAGGCTGTTTCCATTTCCCAGCTGTTGAGACAAGAGCAGCAAGGGAACATGGCCGAGCAAGTGTCTGTGGAATAGGATGCCAGTCCTTTGAGCATATGCCTAGGAGTGTTATAGCTGGGTCAGGTTATATTATTCAAACTTATTTATTGATACAAAGCTTCCTGTTCTTTGCCCTAATGTCTAATATTACTTTCTTGTACATTATAAACACTGTACTACATTATTATTTTTGCAGTAGCCATTCAGTATTTTAAAAATATGTAACCTAGGTTATGTTTCCGAGGTCATGGTGCAAAGGTAGAATATATCCAACATATAGGAGCCCATGTTCAATTGCCAGTTCTGAAAATAAAAAAAGTATTAGCTCAAGTCTTTCTTCATCCCCTGTGTCCTGTGTACACACAGACGATCTCTGCCATCCTTTTCCTTCTATCAAAAGGACTTAGCTAGGCTCCCTGTCGTTCAAGAGTGTTTAGAAGGATTATTTTAGCTCTTCTATTTCCAACTGTGTTTTCTTTAAAGCTTGTTTCTGAGAGGTATTTTGATGTGCATGGAACTCTGGGCTCGGAGTTGTGGTCCTTTACCGTGTAAAGAAGCTGTTGCTGAGGAACCATCTGTTCCACTCCTGCCCTGGTTCTGGTGTTGCAGTCCTCTCTCTTGTCATCGGCTGGATGCCATTGTCTCACGTTACATCACGGGCTGCCATTAGTCAGGCCTCATTGCCAACGGGTGTTAAAAACTGAAGACATTTCCCCTCTCACTTTAACAGCTTCCTTCTTTGGGGGGCTCTAACACTGTGTGAACAAGGCTGCACGCGTTGGCCCCAGAGCTCACCAATGCTCTCGTCACATTTATCAAGGCTTCGTCCCAGGTTAGCTAGGGAAGTCTCTGTTACTCTCACCTTTTGATCTGGCTAGGTCCTTCTCCCTGCATCACAACGGTCTCTTATTACCTCTTTATCTGCAATACGTAGAATCAATCGTGACTCTTAAGGCACTCAGGTCTCTTTTCTAAATGTTGTAGCAGAATTGGGTCAGTTTATCTGGATCTTTCTTACCACTATGACACACGTTCCAGATTATTTACATTCCTACTAATTCCATAAGCTCTAATTATGAAATGTGCACACTCAGTACCAGATGCTTTGAGATGCCTGTAAATATCCGAGAGTGTAGTTTGGGATTGAGTTAAATCATCTGGACATCTTGCTCTTCCCAAGGCTTCCTTGGAATCTCTGCTTAGCAAACCCTGTGAATGGGCTAGCCAGGTGGACTGAGATGATACTTCTGACTCCTTGGGTCCTGGGACTGTGCAGGTCTCCACTCTGCCTGGGGAGAATGCGGCCTAGTTTCCCTCCTCTTGATTGGCTTAGATACACTGAAAAACCTCTATATACTGGTAACTGTCTCACCCTTACCTTCCTCTTTAAAGTGCCTTTAACCATAAACTCCAGAGACACTCAACTGCATCTTTGCAGCTCAGCCATCTTACCCTCCTGATCTCCGCTAAGTGGTCAGACAGGCTCTTCACTGCCTTATGGGCCATCTTTAGCTACCAGTCTGTCTTTTCCTTGTCTTTCTGCTCACAGTACAAGGAGTATTAGCAGACCCAGGCCCTGCTCCGCCATGGCTGTAGGCAGAAGCTGACCTGGTCTAGAGATGATGTTCCTGTGAAGCAGAACTAAGGATTTTTCTTGGTATTATAGGTTATTTTTGTTGCACCAGCAAAATCACGTAGCTCTTCAACACATTTATAAAAAATACAAAAAGCATACCATGCAGGGTAGAGCGTTGTCTATATTTTTGTATTATTGTTACGGGAATGTTGACAGCTTTGTGATGGCGGCTGGCAAACCAATGTTTTCTTGGATGAGCTTTCATGTTTTATTTAAATTGTCTTTATCACAGAGCCATGTGCTTACTTTCTGTTGTGGTGTTTGTTAAATATTCTGAAGGAGAAGCAGTATTATGTTGTTTGTCTTCCAAGAGAAAAATTAATAGTATTTCTTAATATTACAATATCAAATACAGTCACTGTAGTTTAGAAAACTGCAATACCTTCAAAGAAAAAGGGAAATTTTAAGGGGCATAAAATATAAGTAAATGACAGGATAAAATTGGATAACATATTACCAAATTTAAATTTAAAATTCAGAACACTGAAAAACCATATTCTATAGTTACTATTTTTCAAACAATAAGCATTTCCTAATGGCCACATTTATAGAATTCTGTAGCCCTTTAACAATAAAGTTGAATTTCATTTATAAATTTAAATGATCCTTGCTATTCACTCATCATGATTTTATTACAAAGTGTTATGTATCTCAAATTTATTAATGTGATGTGGCCTGGAGTTAGGTAATCCCAAACAGGAAATCCTTGCTTTGCAGCTTACTCAGAATGGACAGTGAAATAAAACTTTCTGTACCAAAGCTCTCGATGATGATGTGGGAATTTTTGCCACAACCAAAAGATGGAAGATGTCTTACCGATATTCTGTCTTCATAAGAATGTTGTGTTCAAAGCAGGCAGATCTCTGTAAGTTTGAGGCCACCCTGGTCTACAAGGGAGTTCCAAGACAGGCAAGGCTACACAGAGAAAATTTGTCTCAAACAAACAAAGAAAACAAAAGAATGTTGTGCTTGGTGAAGATTTCTCACTATTGCCTTCCTTGTTAGAGTTTGCTTCAGGAAGTATTTATGTGCCTTACAAAGGTAAATACATCCTTTGCAGTGTATAAATTTATAATTTGACGGAAAGTGCCTTGCTTTATAGCTTTGCTTACAGGGAAACTGCCTCACTCTTTTTGGTCCTCTAATCTGTGTTTTTCCAGAATTTTTTAAAACATGCATCTAAATCATAGGATGAAGTGAATGATGTTCAATGTACATGGAAGAGAAGCCATGGGGAACTTTACACACACAGTCTCACACACACACACACACACACACGCACACACACACACACACACACACACACACACACACACTGGGTGACTGAGTAGAAAGAACAGTGCTACAGTAAGAATGAAATAGACAAGCGACCTTGGAACACACTGAGTTTGACAGTGCTGTCAGAATAGCAAAGGGTTACATCGACTTGAAGCTCAGACGATCTAGATTATTTGTCTGATCTGCCATTATTTATCTGAGCAATTGGAAAGGTGTGGGTAGGGGTGAGGACACCAGGGAAAATGAGTGGAATATGAAATGCACATGTTATTTCAGATGCCTCGATCTAGTACTCCAACACTCAAGAACTATGTATCATCTCAACACGTGGCACTGACCACATTTCAACCGCACACTATCGCGTGGCTGCGTGACAAGGCATGGGTAGCACTGACTGCATTTCAACCGCACACTATCCCGTGGCTGCGTGACAGTGCCTAGGTAGCGTGACCACATTTCAACCACACACTATTGCATGGCTGCGTGACAATGCCTGGGTAGCAATGACCACATTTCAACCACACACTATCGCGTGGCTGCGTGACAATGCCTGGGTAGCATGAGAATGGAGTGCTAGTGAAGGCCTAAGGAGCCCCAGGATCTAGAGAACAGAGGAAGCAGAGAACCCTCAGAAGGAAGTTCAGAAAGGCTAAGTCAAAAATAGGCCTACTTTACTAAAAGTCTTGCTCCCCACACCAGTTTCCATTCATCAAAAAGACGAGATGCCCTAAGGCTACAGTTGCAACAAAACCCAGTACTGTGCGTTCAGTCCTGTGGCTTCCATGATGTCACCTAGACCATGGCTTCACGTCTAGAAAGGGGAAGGTTGAAAAAGGTGTAACGGAGCAACATCACTGCACTTTACAGTCTATTCACTCCCATTACACCCACTGCACTTTACAGTTCTAGTCACTCCCGTTACACCATCCTTGTTGTGCTCGTAGCCAGGCACAGCAGGGTCTAGAATGTTCCCGCAATAGAGAGACAGCGTCAACTAAGAACTCACTTAGTGTTTTCCTTTGTGCCTCACTCTCCCTTCTCTTCACCCTCTTTTACTCCTCCTCCTCCTCCTTTCTTTTTTCTTTCACCTGTATCGTTTCTCCTTATCCTTCCTCCTTTTCTCTCATTCTTTATTCTTTCCCATTCAAATTCAATCTCTGATGTTTGCTTAATTTTTTGTGTACATAGCCTATTCTCCTTCATGAATCATTTAAAAGTCTTAGAGAGATTATTTTCTCTAACATTTGTTGCTCTAATAAAATAATCACAGTTTTGGTAATGGGGGTGAATTTTGCACTTCACTGATTTTAACATGGCCAGGGAATTCATACTTTCTTTCTTTTTTTTTATGTTACTGAACACTGTCTTTTGTGCTTGGTTTTATTTCTATTTAAGCATGTTTTAAATTCATAATTACACTTAAGTTGTTAATTTGCAAAATTTATTTAGTGCTGCTGTCAGTCTTCTCTCGTAAATTAAGAACTACGCAACAAATTAGTTCTTACTGATAATTATATTTTCTAAAAACTGTTGAAGCAAATCAAAACTCCAGTGTCAAAGTATTTTCTCAAATGAAGTGGAACCAAACCCATAATTTAAGTTTGTTGCAAATTCTACTTCCACATAACAGATTTCCTGTTCTCATTAGATGATGAGCCTGGAGCCCTGGGATAGAGAGTGGAAAAGTCACACAGACAGAGCAGGTGGTTTACAGGTCTTACCTCGAGAGCTGTAAGGCTGGTGCTCTAAGAGGTGCCCTGATCTTTAAGGACAGATGACAAACTAAAAACAGGGTTGGAAGGAACCCACACCTTTGTAGCCCTAGCTCTGTTCTAGACAATAATGGAATCTGGTATTACTGCTCTTTCCTCTTGTTTGATTCTTACTTAGGGGCCTGTTTTGTTTACCTAGTGGCCATAAATAGGTGATTCTCCATTCTCCATTCTCTCTCTCTCTCTCTCTCTCTCTCTCTCTCTCTCTCTCTCTCTCTCCATGCAAACTGAAGCCAGCATCCAACATGATATGGAATGCTTCTCTGCATTTCAGATAGTATCAGAGAGGGACTGGACATGACATCACTGGGACATCTGCCCCAGTCTGCACTGGGTGGGACCAACTATCCTTGAGCCTTGTGCTCCCAGTAGTCAGCAGGTAGCAGGGGCGAGTCACAGCTCCTCCCCGTGCCTGGGGTACATAGGTGTGACTGTTCTGAAGGCGGGCAGGCGAAGTGTCATGAAGATCAGCAATCCTCCACCACATTTCCACACAGGCTCATAGGCATGATCTGGGAAAACCAGTAATTACTGTTTCAGAAGCTACCACACAGTGTAAGTTCTAAACACAGG